>OV816023.1:37785609-38298700 GCA_929113105.1 Agrypnus murinus | reverse complement strand
GGGTTTGCACGTCATATGAATATACACCGTGGACACAAAGTTCAGTGTTCTATTTGTTTAAAGTATTTTACACGTCTCGATAACTACAGAAATCATTTGAAACTTGTTCATAGTACCCTAGATGATGATAATAAGACTTCACCTAGCAATAATGTAATATTTAAAGGCGTGAATCTGAAACGTCGACACAGTGACACCACCGTTCATGAAACCGCTATGACAACTACAGAAGTCAATAAAGGAGAAAATAATAATAAAATACTAAACGCCCGTAATTCTATACGTAAGAAATTAGCCTACTTTCACAAAGATAAAGCAGAACCTCAGGATATTCCATATATACCTCGACCAGGGACCGTTAATCTCTCACCGAAACTTGAACACACATCTCCAGTTACATCTGTTGAAGATGAAGAAGAAGAAGAAGAAGAAGAAGAAGAAGAAGAAGAAGAAGAAGAAGAAGAATGCGGTTCTGACTTAAAGATTTATCAGGGATTCTCCAACTATTATAGAGCATTATTAGCTAGCGGAGAAAACAAAAACGTAGACAAAACTAGGTACGCTCTATATAACGACATCGATGAGTGGCGGTTTGGTCGTTCGCTAGTACAGTTTCAGGGAAAAGATATTTTAATTAAAAACAAACTTTTCAATGGAACACCCGGCTTGTTTAATTTACTAACGCTTAAACGAATAAGCTCTCCTAGTCCAACAGAGGAAGATATTGACAACTATATGAAACTAATCTCACTTACTAATGCTCATAAGAAAGACTATAGCGGTCGACTAATAAGCGTTAAACATTGGAAATACGAAAATGTAATCAGGCCGAATTTATACAGAATAACAGACTTTGGGATTAGTCTCCCCAAAAAGTTAAACAAGATGAAACCGGGTTGTATACGTCAGAGTACGCCTGATCAACTAGTGGACCGACTTCGTCTGTTGTATACTGTAAAGAAAGCTCTTAGCAGCAGTCTCGAAAACGAAAATGAAATAATTTCAGTCATCACAGAGCTTAAAGCGAGAAAAATCATAAAATAAGTAAATATTTAATTTGTACTATGTAAGATGATCTTATTGTATTGCTATTTATATGTAATATGATCAAATAAACGATATACATTCTATTTATGTTTCTTATTTCTTTACCTCTCTCGCGTAGTAAACGTTCTGGTAGATGATCATTTTGAGTTCCTGCATCATCTTGATACGTTTTTATTTCATAGCATTACCAGAGGTAGCAGTATCAGGAGTTTTCCCACGTCTTACATATGCATACAATCAAACTACCTGAAATAAGTAGATGTAGGTACAATTAAAACAATAAGTTTTAAAGATAATTATTATATTATGTTTATTATACATTATATCCAGATGGAATAAATTTAAGTCTATCATCTAAATCAAGATCGTTCTGCAAATCTACAATAGTTTTCCTATTAAACTTATAAACTAATTCATTCAAAATAAATCATCCTTATATCTACAGGAAGAATTTAACACACTTAATAAAATATTATTGTCTACAAACGTTGTTCTAACTTTTATAACAGCGTCCAGGACTTCTTTGTTACCCTCAAGTATACTTTTCTATTTTGTTGTTGTATATTTGTATGTTAGAATATAAGTTAACTAGTTTCAATAAAAAGTAAAATATTTATCTGTTTTATTTCTCCAGGTTAAGTCTTCAAGGTTCTCATAACTATAGATATTGTAAGAGAAAATCACGTAGAGTTTCAAAGTTATAAAGACGTATTACAAAACTGTAGAAATCGTTTACAAGGGTAGTAGATATAACGAAAAAAGGTTAAAAATCAGTTCAAAATTACATTACGTCTAGAAACGTAGAAAAATTGGGGTTAGAATTATTGAATATTTGCATTTTCACCATATGTCATAGGATTAATTTTTATCTCTAATTTTATATAAGACGTTTTGTATAGATCAGGAGTCTCACGATAATTTATTGTCATATACTGCCTTTGAATATTCTAAAACAGATAAATGTTAGGAATTTTTAAATAACGAAATTTTTATTGAATCAGCTAAATAGATAGTGTACCTATAAGTGAAGCTGGTTAGCAGAGCTCAGCAGCTACATTAAGGTTTTCCCAAAACACTCTTCACTGTATGTTCTTTCACTAATCTAGCATTTAAGCTATACATATTATAGCATATCGATCGATATCATTCAAGTCTAGCTTACGTTTAGTAGCAATTTGTTTTTATTTAATATATCATTCAGATATGTAGTGTTATGTGTTTAAATACGAAATATAAAACATGTCTAAAGCTATGTAAAGCTTAGGTTATGTAGGGTTAGCAAAAGACATGAAAATTGAATAATATATCCATATCGTAATACGAATAATACAGGCTCGCCATTAGGTTTATGATAAACGACTGCAATTGTTTGAAAAGAAGCTGACGAGAAACGTGATCAGTCGTGTAAATATTTAGGATGTGATAAAATAAAATTACTTTTAATATTTTAATAATGTTTTATTTCAATGATATATAGTTATATTTTATAAGGAAATTGAAAAACATATTAAGAACATATTTTGATGTACTAGTTACATATTAATTAAACATATATAGAAGTAAACAAGGGTTAGTTTAAACGATAAATTACATTATTAAATTTTCAAATCAAATTGTCAATTCGACACAACAGTACAAACTTTCATTGTAATGACTACAGATACATAGAGCGAGGTAAAGGATCTAAAGAACAGCATTCTAGTAACAGTTGACAAAGTAGAAGCTAACAATATGAATTTACTAAAGGAGGAGGTAGAAGAAACGGGTGTCTTAGTAATCGATAATTCTAAAACTTCATAGAGAGTTTTAAGGATTCTACTGTAGACAATAGATTAGAGCTCCGATTTGTAAGCAATATTTGATCAGATCAAGTATAATTTGGTCATATTGTTTACGGTAGGTAGGTAGGTAGGGAGGGAACAAGAATTAAAGCAAATGTAGTAAATATTCATGTTTATATGGTAAGTTTGATAATTTAAAATGTACGGACATCGGTTCCGGGTTACATACACTTAGGATAGAACCTACGATTCATTCTCGAGCATACATATTGCTCCGAGCGCTTACGATTATAACCGAGAACAACCGATTGCGCTGGTCGATCAGTATAAATAAGCGGGGTAGTGTTCCTGTTTTTTTTCATTAGTCGAAACAGTCGATCCGAGGCTTTTTTATATCAGTACAAAATAATTAGATATAGTTATATTTACTATCTATTCTTTTAAACTGTTGTTATACTTACCATGTTTACTTTATAGTCGGGTATGTAGTACCATTATTAGTGTATACGAAATGTACTATTTTAATAGATATTATATATAAGTTATGTATTATGTTTTAAGCAGAGTCGAAACTACTTGTATCAATAAACGTTCTTGTATGAAAGTATGTTGTTTTGTACTTACTCTGCTCCCTACGTTCTATTTAAAAAGACTTCCTGCAGAGTGAAAGAATATATACAAATGTACTACAATTATTTTTATTAAGTGTTGACTTAAATGAGCATTATGTCATGTATTTTATCAAACTTTTGCATGTTTTGTATGACAATAGCTTAGATCGTAACCCTTAATTAAACAGGTCTAGACGCCGTTCAGCACTAGGTTAGGACACATGATTTTAGGTTAGTCTTACATATGCATACAATCAAACTACCTGGAATAAGTAGATGTAGGTACAATTAAAAACAATAAGTTTTAAAGACATTTATTATATTATATTTATTATACATTATATCCAGATGTAATAAATTTAAGTCTATCATCTAAATCAAGATCGTTCTGCAAATCTACAATAGTTTTCCTATTAAACTTATAAACTAATTCATTCAAAAATAAATCATCCTTATATCTACAAGCAGAATTTAACACTTTTAATAAAATATTATTGTCTACAAACGTTGTTCTAACTTTTATAGCCGTGTCCAGGACTTCCTCGGCAAAACATTCGTAATTACGATGCATAGTTTTAATACTATCAATCTTTTTCCATAAAAAGGTTTTCATCATGTATAATCTCCCTAGACTTAATTCGGAAATGTAAAGTTCAAAACCTTTAGTTTTCGGAACAAATTTGAGACACTTGTTTCCTACACTATGAAGCGTATAATTGGTCAATACGTATCCATCAAGTTCGTTGTGTTTCAGACATCCTAATATGTACGAAGCATCCTCTATAAAATCTTTAAATGAGTCTTCGCTAAACTGCACACCTAGATCAGTGCCTTTCTTCAAGATTCTTATACACACATCAAAATTCTTGAAAGGATCCAGTCCAAGATGTAAATATTTCGAACCACTGTTGTTTAACGGCAGCTGTATTTCACAAAGAAGTCTTGATTTTTCGTAGTTTAGAATTTTTTCATCATCATCCTGAACTTGTATATCGTATGTTTCTTTTGCAAACTTTTTAAAAGTTTTGATGTCATCGCTATTCGGTTGAAATTGAGGTGAATCACACTTACTAGGCACACTATACGGTTCACATCTACTATTATGTTGAATGCGCTCAGCTTTGTAGAATGACATTTTAACTATGAATAAACAGCAACACCGATAAATCGTGACTAAATGAGTAGGTCTGCTGCTTCTGCTATTTATAATCGTCTAAAGAGGAAGGGAGGAATCACTAAAACGTTTACATTTCCCCTATACCTAAACATTTAATACAACTGTTCTCCTACTAACAGGTTTCTGCCTGTCTCAACTCGTTGGATCCTGTTTGATACGGTCTGTAGATTCCTATATCCCTCACTGATGATGTTTCCGCATATTCTATTCGAAATATGCATAGTATTCGTCAACGTTTAAAGTATAGGCTCATACTTATACTTAGGCTCATAATCGTATGTAGCGTATTGATGCTTACATAGTATAATTATTTTCTCAACGTAGGATATATCGATATTTTTATAGTTTGATTAAATCCTATAAGTTATATTCATTTCACCCTTTTTATTCTGTTAAGACATTTATAATAATCATAGGGAGCCTGGTATGGGCATAAACCGATTGCATCCATTCTTTCACCTTGTCAGTAGTTAGACTCGAATTTTATGATTTCATATATGAAGAATACGTTTAGTGATGAATATTCTGTGTTCTAGAATACTTGTATAGGGTCTAGGAAGCTTGATTTGAATACTACAATCTTGATCACGCGGTTGGAGTGTACTGATACCTCGATTGTGTGCATAGAAGTATAATGAGTATCAGTTATCGTATATTCAAATTAGTTGAATATATGTAGTACAACTTTATAGATTCTAGAAAGTTCCTATCAATATTAGAGCATTGAATGTAGACCGGTGTGTGTGTTATATAATACCGATTCTCGCATATACGAACTTAGGAGCTAGCTGCTGACTCTGTATGACATTAGATGATTATGATAATGATAGATGATCGTGATAAAGAATGTTGTTATTTATAGCAGCGACTTTATTACAATTCTTACTAGAATATAATTGTATGATATCACATCATGATATGTATCTACAATTCGATTACCTACAATTTGACTACCTAAATTAGGCCTTAGTCTAAGAATAGCTATAAAAGCCGTAATTAATATTTCTTAATATATATAGTTTAGTTTAATCCGTGTATGTATTTTATTCTTACATTTTTATTTCACAATGTATAACTACATACAATTTATTTTAAACCAGTTTTTCTGCAATTTCTAGATTTAATACACTAGAATGCTAAATGTTATTGTTCGTACTAAAGTGATTGTAATTATTTTTAAAATTCTATTGTTTTCGTCGAAATAGCTTAAGCTTGATTGCTTTTAGGGATTACGATGCCTGTCTATTATACTATTCGCATAACAGGGAAAGAATGTTTATTTTTAATCGTTTTGGTTCATATAGCCCTGAATATTAGAATATTTAAAGAAACAGGTATAAGCTTTTTGACTTTAAAAGTGGTACTACACAATATTCATTTTTTCTAAGTTTTATTTATAAATATTTGTCGGAATTATTTAAATAAATTTTTAAGAAATCATAACGACCCTAAGTGTTTTCTTTCAAATTAGAATTTGCTTTACTTGTAAACCGTATTTTAAATGTTTATGACGTATATTTAAACAGGTCTAATGTAACAGAGATTCTAGTTTGATTAAATCCTATAAGTTATATTCATATCGCCCTTTTTATTCTGTTAAGATGTTTATAATAATCATGGTGAGCTTAGTATGAACATAATCCGATTGTACCTATTCTTTTCTAGCCGTTTGTATAATATAAAATATATATTCCGCGTTAGACTGATTAGTATCGTTATATGTACCTATTGTTATATTTCCATGAATATTTGAGTTTTCACCAATACATAGGATAAATTTTTATATAAATTTTTAACTAAACAAGTGACTATATTGATTGTCAATGTAGACAGATTTGATGCACGCTTCATTAACTTTTTAACCAAGAAATATGACTCATCCTTTGTGTTATTCTGCATGAGCTAATTATAAAGAAACTTAGAAGAAATATAGTCACTTGTTTAGTATTTCTGCTTTCAAATGAATCATAGAGATTTGATTCACGCTTCATTAACTTTTTTAAAATTGCAACAGAGATAATCCGACAAGTGATTGACAGTAGCATTGATCTCTTAACAAATTATTTATAAAAAATCTAAATTCCTTTCAGTCAGTCATTCGTAAGAACGTTTGTTTATTTATAGTTAAAAGCAGTTTTAAAGAATGTCGAAACATGGCTAATTAGTTTGTACGTATTTTCATGCAAAAAACATTTAGTTTGAAAAGTTATTTCTTAAACAGTTTTAGCTATAGATAATGTTTTTGAATTTTAAAATAATGCTTCACAGTGTTCTATATTCTTAAGAAGATTCACTTGAATAAAATTTTATGAAATCATAACGACCCTAATTGTTTCCTTTCAAACTAAATGTTTATGGCGTATATTTAATCAGGTCTAATGCACCAGAGCTAATCCGACAGTTGATTGACATTAGCTTAAGAGTTACTTTTGCATAGTTGAAAATAAATTTTTTATTATTACGTTTCTACATATTAAATTATTTTCACAGAATTACATGATGACTTGAAGATAAATATCAAATAGGACTGATTTATTTTAAAATAAATTTATGAGAGAGAGATGAGAGATGGCAAATAATATATAAAATGAGATGTACAGAATGAGATATCAGTTATGTAAATGAGAGAGGAGATACACTAATGATACCGTGAATTAATTTAATTCGCGCATGCATATGAGAAATTTAAACACATAACACGACATATCTGAATAATATATCCATATCGCTATACGAATAATACAAACTCACCACTAGGTTTATGATAAACGACTGCAATTGTTTAATGTTTTATTTCAATGATATATAGTTATATTTTATAAGGAAATTGATTAACATATTAAGAACATATTTTGATGTACTAATTACATATTAATTAAACATATATAGAAGTAAGCAAGGGTTAGTCTAAACGATAAATTACATTATTAAATTTTCAAATCAAATCGTCAATTCGACACAACAATAGCTAGTCAGCATTATTTTTTTTTTATAACCCGTTTACAGTGCTTTAATAGATTACCTTCGTGGTGTAATGGATGCATTGGCTGGCTACCATTCGAACGGTCCCCGGTTCAAATCCTGTTGGCTCCATTGATTTTTATAAAAAAGTGTAGCAGGTTGCCTATCAACAGGTGCATAGAAATCTACTATACCGATCATATGACGTCGCCGATAGATGGCCTTAGCAGCGCTAGGAATTCAAATCTTTCAGCGGGAAATCCTAGATGACAAATTGAAAATGAAAGATACAAAATGAGACGTGAATTAATTTAATTCGCGCATGCATATGAGAAATCATATATGTAAATGAGAGAGGAGATATGTAAATGATACCGTGAATTAATTTAATTTAGATCAATTAATTTAATTCGCGCATTTAATTCGCGCATTTAATTCGCGCATTTAATTAGACCACGCCCCATTTGAATATTAATTAGATCGCGGGTCATTTGCATAAAAGGAGTGGGGGTCAGCTCAAGTGGGGCCATACCTACTCACCACTCGTCTACCGCCGGCCCAAAAAAATTATTGTTTTTGTTCACATTGAAGATTTGGTATTCGATAAAGAAAAATGGCAAAATTATGCAATATGAGAACTGAATTTGCCTTACTATAATGACTAATTTTAAGATAATATGAAGTCTTATTATAATAAGACAAAAACTTTCTCATTGCTTTTAGAACAAAATACAATAATAAATTACTAGGTATGGTTTCTATCATTAAAAATGTAAAAAGTCACGGCCAAAACTACTATTAACTATATCAAATGATTCAGAATCTATTCATTTCTTCTAGGCTGAATATTTCTGCATGACTTGAAAAAAAATTGTGGAGGTACTTAACATTTTATCTTCGTTTCATGATGAAGAAAAGACGAATTCTAGATTGAAAACTGAATTGGTAAAAAGTGAGTGCGCACGTTTTCACCTATTTCTCACAGTGGTGAAAATCCGATTAATCTATAAATTTCTTAGAGGAACTAATTTGTTTTCTTTAGGATGAAGTCAATTTAGTAAAAAAAACTCTATTGTGGTTTTTCAAACAGGAATTATTAGAAATGACATGCAATTACGTCCATTCACTTCAGATGATTCCTAATTTATTCACTCATTATGTTTTTTGCCAACTCTCATGTATGTTCTTTTTTTTTAATTTAATTAACAAATGCGATGTTTACAGATTAACAGACACCTATCAAATAGTTATTGGACAATATTTTATAATTAACTAGACAATAATTTATAATAGTCTCCAAAACAGGTAATAATAAGAAATGAGTAAATACTCAAAATGACTTGCTGGAAGGTTTAAATTTCTAACACTAAACACCTTAAACCTTGAGGCATAATAATGAAACGCAATTAAAATGTTGCTTGTTTGTTTTACAATTTATTTTTATAAATACACCTATAATTTTTGAAGGAAAGCGCAGTTTTTTAAAAATAAACATTAAAGTGTTAAGCAATCAACACATGGAAAAAAGCGTGCACAATCAGCTATTGTGTGCATGTAATAAACAAAAAGATAAAAATATTATACAAAAAGTGTTGTATATAAACTAAATCGATTTGCTTGTAAAATATGTTTCAGGAAGAACAAACAAAGCTATTGTATTTTACCTTCGAAATTAGAAAAGTAATTATTGTAAGAACAATAAATAATACACAGTGAGCATATATTCAATAGCACTATAGCGGAAAGTTAAAATGAAAGCATTCTAATGTTTAAAACAGGAAAAACAATTATGCTACCAACGTAAGCAAAATTGAAAAATACAGAAAGTAGATTTAAAAAAAACGTCCCTAAAGTTAGTAAAACCTATTAGCGGATAGTATATGGGAAATTAAAGGCTTAAGGGTCCAAGTGTACCCAGAAAAACGTGTGTTGCTTGTTTCATAAATAATTTAATAATGTGATAACTTTGGTTCTAAGTTAATACTCTAGGAATGTTAAAAACTTGCTTACTTAACTTGTTTTGGAAAAAAAAGTTTTTTTTAAATTAATTTATTTCACATGTTTTACGTGAAAAATTAATTTTAGAGAAACTGTACATTCAAAGTTAACCAAAAAATACCACTTAAGACTGATAGTATTTGAACTACTTTCCCAAAATTTTAAGAAAATTGTATGTCTAGGGACTCAATTCTTACCGGTTTTTGTCAAAAAAGTAGTTTTTTTTTGGCAAAAAACAGGTTTTTGGCAATAATTTAGTCACTATACATACGATTTTCTTAAAATTTTGGGAAAACAGTTCAAATACTATCATACTTAAATGGTATTTTTTTGGTTAACTTTGAATGTACAGTTTCTCTAAAATTAACTTTTCGCGTAAAGAATGTGAAATAATTTAATTAATAGACATCGTTTTTCAAAACAAGTTAGGTAAGCATGTTTAAACATTCCTAGAGTATTAATTTAAAACCAAAGTTATCACATTATTATATTATTTATGGAAAACCAACGATTATTGATTATGCGGTTAAGATTTATGCACCGCATTGGGGTGTCTAAATGGTCCCTTTATAATGACTTTTTTTTTTAATTTGGTATAGTTATTTACAATATAAGTAAATCCACTGTGATTTTGTTTAGAATATTTGAATGTACCGTTAAATTTTGTTTGGGTACACTTGAGCCTTAATTAAATATCTTATTTTCAAATTTAAGGCTGAGCTGATTCTTTTTAAAACTGCGGGTTTCGCTAGCTCTAGAAAAAGTTAGCGGAACTCGCATCAAAAATCTAATATAGAATGCGCAATTAAAAAAAGGTACCTATGGAGAATTAAAGGCTGATTAATATCAAAATCAACTATAGACCGTTATTAAGGATTCTATTCTATTCTATTTTAATTGGCCTCTAATTCTTCATAGGTTATTTTTCCCAGTTCTGCAAGCTGCATTGGATTTCTGACAGGGTTAAACTTTTTCTAAAGCTAGCGATACTCGTGATTAAAAACCCAAGCCTTAAAATTGACAAAGGGCATTTAATTAGCCTCTAATTCTTCTTAGATTAATTGTGTTAATTGTGCATTCTACATTTGATATATGGTACGGGTCTCGCAAATTTTTTTCGAAAGCTAGCGAAACCCGTGGTTAAGAAAAACTGCTGAGCCTTAAATTTAAAAACGGCATTTAATCAGCCTTAATTTTTTATTTGCCTATTCTATATTCGATTTACGATGCGAGTCCCGCTAACTTTTTGTAGAGCCAATTTTCTAAAACGGTTTTAGAAAAAATCAGCTGAGCCTTAAATTGGAAAATATGACATTTAATTAGTCCTTAATTTCCTATGCTTTTCTGTTATCCTGTTGTAAGGGCTCCGCTAACTTTAGGGACGTTTTAAAAAACGATGTTTTGGTGCTCAAGGTATGGTCAAAAAGACCAAACTGCCCCAAAAATTTTAAGGCGTACCACAGGGTAAAACTAAGTACATCGAGTGGCGTCTTCTTTTTTTTTGTTTGGTTTCGAAATGATTGCGAAAGCTATTTTGAAATGTGGAATATCTCGCTTGTTTGAAGAGATAGAAGTGTAAGGGCCAGCTTTGAATTTTAGATTTTGGTCCGTACTGAGCCAGATATGAAAAATATTTGAATAGTTAAATGGCAATCATAGCTAGACATGTCTTCAATAAACTGATTTACACTGAACAACAAATTTGAGGTCATTACATGTTTTTCAAAGAAATATATAGTGTACGTTATTGTATACTCTAATATGGAATACTTAAATCTGGAATTAGATTTTATCGAGCACCGTTGGTTAAAAAAATTATTATGATGGAGAGCATTTTAATCGAATTTTATACAAAATAAATTAACAATATTTACAAAAACTTAAGAGATTTGTTTTTTCCCTTTTACTCTGGTTTTTATAGTTGCTGGAAGTCTCGGTAATCAATGTCCAACAATTGCCAATTATAGTCTGTTAACATAGATTGTCGCACCCTTCTTTTGCTACACCCTTGCGATGATTACTCTGACCTGGCAAATAATCTCCTTACATAGCTTGAGACAATCTGGATACCTAGATACTAGTCTTGGATACTTTCAGTCTGCAACTACGGTCTAGTTTACCACGTTCAGTGACAAGCCAAGATAAAGACAGATCTTATAACTAAAAACCCAACAGGTGAACAAAGAGCAGTAATTAGCTCAGAACAACAAAAAAGTAAAGGTACGGAAAGAGTGTACGCTCAAGAAGGTAGAGAGAACTTCAACTCTTTTAAAATGTTATTCAAAAGATAAAAAGGAATTACCTATAGATGGAGACCGGCTCCAAGTGAAATTTTATGTCGTAGGTAGCGTTGCATCTTGACATCCAACAAATGTTGATAAGAAAATCTCAAATTTCCCTTTTTAGAAGAGGGTCTTTCCAACATCCATTATTTACTCGATGAGTTACTAAAGTGCTTCACAAGATTCTGGCAGTTTAAACCATCACTTTATAACTTTGGAAAGAAAACAAGATTTCAACTTGCTACCACGTAACAAAACAATATCTTTATTGTCAATCTAAAAAAACAGGTAGTCAGATCCCTTTTAATCAGTTTAAGAGTGAATGGGTTGCCTACCCCTCAGGCGTTAACGTTCAAATAAAGACTGTTACAATATGTAAATTTTTAAAGCTGCTTCCATATATTTTTGCAAACGACAAATTTGGGCTAAAGGGACATAAAAGATTTGTAAATCGCCATATCAGTGTCGTATTTAGGGGGAGCTAACAGGCTGGAGCCCCCGAATTTTTTTAATAGTCCAAGTCATTTATGTCAAAATCTAAATATTTTGATTCGGAATTTTTATAGAGTACAAGAAATAGCCCCTCAAGAAAATATCTAAATATGCAACTGCTTAATATACATTACGTTTGATTTAAAGTACCCCGCTTTGTAGCAACTTTATTTTCAGTCAGAAATGTTATAAATCATATATATTATCAAATGGCATGAAATTCTCTATGTTCTGGTACAAAATTTTGTATTTAGTAAACCGGTGTGAGAAAGATGACGTCATCGAACTTTTTTTAAATTAAATGATAGGTATTTTTTTACTGAAATCGATAGAGTATTTATTGATGCGTTCTCTTTTCAACCATAATAAATATTCATGCTCTTACATAAGAAAATTTTCAAGAAAAACGTGAAAAAATAATATGCTGCTAGCAGGCTTTGATTTCTAGTTAAAACGGAATTATCAAAACTTTAGTTATTCTGATGGTCTTCTGATACTTCAATTTTTATTTAATTGTGTCTTTAAGGGTAGTGTTTTAGAATACTTATTCAACAAACAAGAGTTAGAATATTAACCTTTTATTATCGAAATTCATATTTCAGAATTAACAAACTGCACTAACTGGACAATTAAAAAAACCGTATTATTCTTAAGATTGAAAACAAAAGGTAATTTTCTCACTCATTTCATTCATTCATTAATTGAGTTAGATATTAAATACACATAAAGCCATAATTAAATAATATATGAAGTAGTATTACAGTAAATAAATTTCAATATGCTGTCTTATTTCTTTCAATACATAATTCACATCTTCGAACAACACTAATAGTACTAGTAGTAGAACTGTTTTGTTCTCCATTTTTCGTAATTGAAGATTAAACCAGCAGAATAACTAAAGTTTTGTTATTTTATTTAAGCTTGCTAGATAATTATGTTTTATTAATTGGAGTAACTAGAAATCAAAGCCTGCTAGTCGCATATTATTTTTTTTAATAAGGTTTTATTATGTTTTTCTTAAAAATTTTCTGATGTAAGAGTATGAATATTTATTATAGTTGAAAAGAGAACACAATATTCTATCGATTTCAGTAAAAAATATGTATCATGTAATTTAAAAAAGTTCGATGACGTCATCATTCTCATGCCAATTTAGTAAATACAAAATTTTCCAAAGTTGTATACCTGTAATAGTATACAATTAGGATTGAATAAAACAGAACCAAATAAATAATTTTAGGAGTACCGACAATAGCGGTTTAAAATATATATAAGTATCAGAAATGAAATTATTTCAAAAACAAAAGGTGCTACAACAAAACTAATTGCACTTCTGAAGCCAGCATTAAAAAGTACATATTATAAGCACCCACTTTCAAATGAAAAAAGTTTCATTGTACAGTGTTATTTTCAAAGCTTTTTTGAAATATCCATTTGTCAGGGTTGCCACTGAAAATTGCAGGGCAGTTGCAAATTCAGAAGTGCAAAATTGTGATTTTTTTTGTTTAGAAGGTAAAAATGTATTTTATTCCCTTTAGACCACTATACTCTGCAGTTAAATGAATCGTGTAAAAAAGAAAGATTTTTTTTCTAAAATTAATAGTGACCAGCAATTGTACGTACGTAAAATCATAAATTTCCCAATAAATTCTAGGTTTTCCCAATAGAAATGGTAAGATTAAATTTACTCAATAGGTTGTATTTTGCTTGGTTATGTCAGCTTCAAGTTTTTCTTATGTGTTTTCAAAACTGAACAGTTGAAGAAAAATAGGTTGGATTTACAGAATTTATTTTAAAATGTCTGAATTTAGTATTCAGTATCTTATCTCTTTAGTATCTCCTTGATAAGGTGAAGATTATTGTGTCCAAATGACTTTTCTACAGTCTTAGCTAGCTGAAGGATAAGAAATACAGAATTAGCCCCTTATCTTTTATATTTTTAATCTTACCCTACTTTTTCCAAATCATACATATGAATCAAGCAAGTTTTGGATCGATTAATAAAAACCTACCCTCCCTCGAGTCCCTTGCATACTGCGCTGTCACTATGCATTAGTTAATCACTTCAAAATTTCCATAAAGTCACTAGAAATTAAACGTGGCATATGAAGGAACATTTACTACATAGTAAGAAACTTTTTTTTACAAAAATAGCTCCTTTTCTTCCCAAACACAATACTCTAAAGGTTTCATTCTATTTATAAATACGAAATTCCACCCCTATTGTATACTAGAACTACCCCAGCAAGACATTCAGTCGACATTTCTCTTTGCTCAAAAAGCAGAAACCATGTGGTCTTTGAACAGTTCTAAATCTTCTACCCCACGTGCCAAATTCTAAAAGTTTACCTGATGTACGCAACTTTGAAAAAATGATAGGATTACCTTCTACGTTTAGAGTAATGTGCGACCGTCGGCGGTGTTTCCTGTGGCATGGGCATCGGAGGAACCTGGTGATGGTGCGGCGGCGGTGGCGGCGGTTGTAAGTACGTTGGGGGCGCCGCATAGTGAGGCGGGCCGCCCCCGGCGTAAGCGTACATATCCACGGCGAATACAGTCTTTCAACCCTTATTTTATAAACACTATCACTTCACTACCAGTTGATTGTTATTGGAGCATCCAATTACATACATACAATTATTTATTGAGCTGATGTTATTGTGGGCTCTAAATTGTTTCCTTTTTTAATAAGTTCGGGTGCCTAAAATTAATGAGTTAATTAAGTACAAACATTTTATTGCGTATTTGTGTTAATATTGAAAGGTTTAAAAATAGTGCCCTTATGTCCTAAATGAATGTTAAAGTTGTTTATTGTAATAAACTCTCAAAAGATCAAAGTATACTATTATTATAGCTGCACAGGAAATTTCTATTAAATTTTCAGATTTTCAGAAAGGAATGATTGTATGAAATTAACACGCTAAAAATTTGTTAAGATTTATTATTTTTATTAATTAGCACAAATCTGTATTTTAATAAAAAAATTTGAGACTCATTGCATGACTTTATATAATAATTCTTGATTCATTAAATTTGGCTGGCTGGGTGTATTAAATTGACTGAACCTGTAGATTTTTATCTATATATAAAAAAAACTACCCTATTTACCTATTTTTCTAAAAAATTAATTTAATATGACTAAAATGACAAATTTCCGAATTAACATTTACATTAAAAATATTATAATGGAGTAGAGTTCAAATTTTTGCCCTACGACTCATTTTAAAATTTTGAACTCTAAAAGATTTTGAAAAAAATAAATTGCATATTAGTATAAAACATACTTCAATTATTGTAGAAGTGACTTTTTTTTTCTTATATTATTTTAATTCACAATCACAACATTGCGGGAAAATCAAAGGCGTGTTACGTAGTTTATACGGCACATGTTTGCCACCCGCGCATCAAAAACGTACACACAACACCGAGTTCACTCGCGTACTGGCAATACGGGTCCGGGCCACAAGCCCGGAGTGGGGCACACCAACAGGTACAAACAACACGAGCCCTATGGGATATGGGGCCACCGACGCGGGCTCCACCAAGAGTCCTATGTTTAGTGCCGCACATACCATCATCATTTTATGTAGTTTATTAGTGCCGAGATGGGTTCTGCGAAAATGCCATGTGAGTAAAAAGTAAACAAAAGTTTTTTTTAACAATATCGCGAAAAATTGAGAATTTCTTGCATTTTTCGAAAGTTGGTATCACTGTTTTTGTCTAGTTTTATTTTCCGTTAGTGCTAAATTGATATCTGAATTTTATATTTTGTACACATATATCGTAGCGATTACATATCAACAATTACTTGTCAAGAAAACGAAATTTAAAAGAAATGATCTCTTCTTTCATTGACATTTTAAAATACATAACCACAAAATTAAAAAAAATTCAGAATGCAGAATTCTTACCCTAAAATTTTCCCTCTCTTTTAAGCCAAATCAATTTTCTAAAATTCATAATCTTTTTTAATTTGTCGACCCAGCTTAGCCGAGTCAGTGAATTCAAATCAAATTAATCTTTTGGAAAGTTGAGTAGACATTAATTTGAACACGGTAGTGTACAGTACTACGACTTTATAGGAATTTCAAGCATTGCGGAGATTTACAGAACATTGTGAGGAATTGGGAATACTATTCAGTAATTTATCTAGCAATTTTTTTTAAGCACTTCAAAAATTATACTTTCGTTACCGCCAAAATAATACATAACGTATGGTCCGAAAGTTTTGGGAAACAATTCACCTGGTAGGATTGAGTGATAAAATGCATGTAATAATGAAGCAGGTCATGGAAATGAAATGTCACAGTCATGTAATTTAAATAAACAATGCAAAAGTTTTTGGCTTCGCAAAATGTCTTACAAAATTGATCTTCGTCGAGGTATTTGTAGTCTGGTTGGGCGAATGTCGAAACAAGACATTGTCAAAATTTATCGAGATCACAACATAAGCAATTCGACAATTTATCGCACAAGCAAAGAATGTCAAGAAGGGATACCATGTGTAAACTTTCCCCCTTCCTTGGTAGTGAAATGCCTGGCGTGCCGGACTTTCACCCAAGCGGCCCGCGATCGACTCCCGGCGCCGGCAGATCTGGTTAAAGTTTTCTGCAGCTGTGACACAAATGTGGGATTTGCGCTGTTCCATCTGTAAGTCGGCTGCAACCGCAGATTGGGTCTACATAATAATAATAATCGACCCCTCCCTCCCGCACAAGCTTATAGCTTCTGGGTCCTTGGTTTAGGCTATGGGTTGTAGTAGTTATTATTATTATTATTATGTTAGATTTGAAAGCAAAAAAAGTTTGAGGGCAAAATTTTGCTATGGTGTGCAATTTCTGAGGCTGGCTTCATCTCGCAGTCCTACATCGGCGCAGTTCGGGGCGAAGCATTATACGCAGAGATTTATATCCAGAGATGTCTTTCTAAACTGCGTCAGTTTTTGAACACACATCATGCGGATGATGAAATAATGTTTTGGCCATGTCTTGCTACATGCCATTATTCGAGAATCGGTATGAGAGCAACAACATCAACTTTGTACCGAAAGTAGACAATCCCCCTAACCTACCTCAGGCTCGCCCAATTAAAGAGTTCTGGGTAATATTCAGTCGGAAAGTCTATGATAATGGATGGGAAGCACAAAACGAGGAACAATTGCGACGTCGCATATCCAGGAAAATTAGAGAAATCAACCCTGCGGTCGTCCAAAGGATGATTAGGTGTTATGAAGTCGAAAATATCGGTCCCATGTCGATTATTTGAATTTTGTTTTATACTAAGGATAGTTAAGAGAGATTGTTTAATAAGTTGATAAAAATATAAAACTAGTTTTATAAAAGTTTTCAGCCTCTGAATTTTTTCCCAAAACTTTCGGACCGTTCGTTACTATAAAACTGCAACGTGACTTGTCTGCAATGACTACCTCCTCATCACCTCAACTTCGTAAAGTAAACATGATATGTTGACCTACACTTAATGTTATTTTTGGCTTAACATTACTAAAATTTCTAGAATATAATAAAAATAGTCATCAACACTGTTGGGATTAGTGAATTGTCCGGAGTAGTGTGTCCGAATTAGTAAGTGTACTGTAATTATTGCACGAATACAAACTGTTTGTATGTAATAGAAAACAGAAAAATGAGTACTGAAGAAAGGGATAGATTTAAAAACTTTTTCGAGAAGTAATGTTTAAGCTTCTAGAAACTGTGAAAGACTTTTCTCGGTTGATAAGTGTAACCTTGAAAGAGAAAAATACCTGACATATTCAATGGTTGTGCTCAAAGCGGTTTTCCGAAGAGGACAGCAGCTGAAGCTTTTTTATCAACGAAGAAGAAAATGCAAAAATGACAAACCAAGTAATAGAGCCTTCCACAGGAAGGTCCCCTAACAATAGAAGTAACCGAAGTGTACCTTCAGGATTATTTCGGAATTAGATAAAATAGATTTTTAATGTTTTTAGACGACCTAAAAAGTTTCCGAAACCACTAAGCCCACTTTCCCACTACACTTACCCTACAAAGCTTCTTGGAAAACTTCCACATGTTCAGTTTAAAAATATCAGCCAAGACAACCACGGTCATCACTCTCCTTATCTTAACCCTCCAAGGCCCTTTGAAAAAAAGTGGCATAGTCCTAATATGTGGTATGCCAGTAGACTGCCCATTAACTAAGGGGACCATTATTACACCTCTTCATATGATCTCGTACCGTGATATAGTCCCAGCACCTTAAACTGCAGAAAGTCAGTACCGAATTAGGGGCGGCTGGAAGCCATATAACCTAACTTAAATTTTTACAATTACTGGTTTATAGTTATCAGAAAATATCAGCTGTACTAGAAATTATTTATACCTGACTAGTAGCACGTTAACACCAGAGAACTTTCAACCACTGGGATATACAAGTCCAGATCATTTTACAAAGACACCAGGATATTAGCAAATTTTGTTTGCAGATTTTAGCTTCAACAAGCATACTGGATTCGCAACGAACAGGTAGTATCACTCCTTTTAATGTAGGAGATATATACCAAAACGTTTATGAATATTTTATTTGATACCGCCAAGCAGAAAAAAAATGACGAGAATAGACAGTAGATAAAAATGTTCAGATTCAATTGCTACAAATTGCCTTTTACTAGGAAATCATTAAATATTGCCAAATCATGCACCGAACCATCCCAACTTACATAACAACATTATTTGAAAATCTAACCTTTACATCACAAAATGCTTGGCGTTAAACGAATACCACTAATACCACCCCATTCTTTTGCGATTTCTGGCGACTGGATTTTTATGTGTGCACAGTCTAATCACCTAAAACGCCTGAGAAGTCACGGATCCAATAACACTTAACCAATGTTAGTGAAACAGAAATTTGACATTTCTTCGGATTTTCTTCGGATGCTAACCCGAGACCCTACCTAAAAAACTGCATCTTCTGCAACTGATACTGGTCTGGCAATTGACGTGGTTATACAGAACTATTCCACCAAAAGTTGAAGATGGAGGTATTATAAACCAGATAACATCTGTGGTTTAACATTTTTCTCGCATTCGCTTTAAAGTTTCAATTGAATTGAGCCGCATCAGATCGAAGAAGAAACTCCAAACGCAAAGTGCTGTTTAGCAAGTGCTGTTAATATCCTATAAGAGTATAGAATTCAGAACTTTGTTCTCATTGAAAATTTGAAAAGTATGACATGAGGGAGGAGTGGGTGTAATAGCAATATGGGTGGTTACCTTTTATCTTAGTTTTTCCCTGAAGCTCTGTTATGTATCGGAGTCACAGCGCTAGGAACGTCTTGCTCGGTTAGGCTCCTTCATCTAGAAGGATGATAAGACAATGGCAACTAGGTGTAACTTTTCTAGTGATGGTTAAAAACGATATTTTTTTGTTTGGGGTGGCGGAGGGAGGCTACAATAAAAAAGTAGAACCAAACACGTCAATTATAGAGAAGGCCCCAATCGGACTCGGTCAAGTAATATTTGGGAATTTTGAAGAGAAATTGAATTTTGAGAGAAAAGCAACTGTCATTTTTGTTTTGGAATCGAATTTTATTTCTCTTCTGTTTGAGTTGAAAGGATTTCATCTAAATCATTTCATTTAAATCGCAGTCGAAATACATCTTGAAATGTAAAAGTAAGGTAAGGTACGCTATAAAAATAGGCTAAACTATAGAACAGGCGCCGTCAACCTTTCATGGTTGCGGGTCAAAATCAACCAAAATGTGACTCAAAAATCAAGAAGACGTTTCGGGTCAATGGGTATTTTAATTTCGGACAATGTCGCTATAACAATATAATATTTTTGGTAGTTTTAACTTCACTTAAATGCTTAACTGCACATTAAATTAATAATATTGATAATATT
The DNA here is from genome assembly GCA_929113105.1 of Agrypnus murinus. Lineage (NCBI taxonomy): Eukaryota > Metazoa > Arthropoda > Insecta > Coleoptera > Elateridae > Agrypnus > Agrypnus murinus. The sequence goes on along the minus strand of OV816023.1, from coordinate 38,278,470 downwards.
AATATTAAAAACTATATTAGAAGCCTAAAAGTTAATACAGCGGCTCTCAACCTTTTAGTAAATTAAGACCCAACTTTTTGTAACAGTTTTAAGTGCCCCCCCCCCCCTTCCAACGATTTTTTCGCTTTTTTGGCGTCCTAATATTTTTCTATATCTATTTTGTTTTTACTGCTGATACGCGGCTACAAGGCTACAATTTCGCACGAACAGCGAAATTACGCCACATTTGGCAATACTGTCGCCTCCACCGTATTTGTCGCGTTTTCATTAGAAGTTCCGATCTGCGTAGAACATTCTAAAGATGCACCTGCTATAGTCAAAGTGAGTATTCTGCGTGCTAAAAATATGCAATGGTAACTATCTTTATGGAAATTTCACTCAGACGTTGCCAGTTTTATGCAGTGAGCGATGACCTCGCCTATTTTTCAAACTAAACGGAACCTAGGAGATCTCAACAAGTTCTCATCTCTTTTGCTAACAATTTTACGTAATACTACATTATTTGTTTTTAATAGTAACTTATCAACTTTTATCTTTTATCAGTTGCAGTAGCATAATAAAATATACATTAAATGAACATTTGCTTTTGGTACACACAATAATTATTTATTTCAAAGTTTTAAGTAATTCCGGAAATATCTACGAACTGTCTGATTTAAAATTCTATTACCTGCAGTACCTGCACCATAATGAGTGTAAGTAATTTGTAATTTTGGTTGATATCAACTTCTTTCTTGTAAGTTATTCAGTAATTAAAAAGCAATTTCAGTAATTCTTGTACAAAACATAATTATTAGAAGCCTTTATTTGTTCTTTGGAGACATTTTCGAGTTAAATACAAACTCTTTTTCAACAAACAACATTTCTATTTTATTTTAATCTGACCCAAGTATATTGTAGCAAATATTATTTATGTTTGAGAACCACTGGCAATAGGAAGCCAGATAGGGTCGTTAGTTGCCATTGGTACTTAAGCTGCCCTGATCACAAATGACAGATTAGGCTGATGAGTGTACGTTTATTTCAATACAAGTTTACATAGAAGTATGGCATCAATATTGCGTTTAGCGTGTTACTTCTAGTATATATATATTTACCTATTTTTGAGTGTGACATTTTATTTTTTTATTAACAGAATGTATCTTTTCTTATTTTGGTTTCAATAATAAATTTTTTCGAATATTTTATCTTTTTTTATGTCTTCTCCCCCTTGTTATTTTGCGCCCCATTAAGAGGACAGGTTGAGAATCACTGAGATAATACGTGTTTTGGCTTTGACTCTCCTGTCGCACCTAGTGTCAAATATCTATAAATATGTTATGGCTGGTTCTTGGTTAAAATCATTCGTTCATTTCTGCAACTTTGTAATCAAACGAAAATGTTAATCTTATCATTTATATTTTCTCAAAGTGTTCGTTTCATGTTTATGTTTTATAATTTATTTTTATATATTATACTTTATTTGTACTCAAGTGGGTCACTTGAAATTATCAAATGGGTCACTTGATGACCGGCGGGTCATAGGTTGCCGACGACTGCTATAGAAGATGAACGTGCATTCCAATAAAATAAAGTCAATCATTTTGTATTTTTTATGGTGAATGCTTATTATCCAGAATTAAAATTTTTGAAAAAAATACATGCTTTGCGGATTTTTCAGTTGCCATGCGGTTGCTGTATCAGTCGGTGACAGATGGTGATAATGCTATGGCACACAATATCTAATTACACTTATTAGTGCACGAGCATAATCTCTGATTTTTTGGCAGGGCATTGCACAAATGCAGTGTACATTTTCATTGCCGTGTGTCTCTGACACCAAGGCACATACAAACCTTTTCTAACGTCTATCGCTTTCCATTGAAAAAAAAACTGGCGAATTTAGAAGGAAACCATTCAACCAAATGATTTCTGAAATATTCTATTCGATTTGAACTATTCTTGCTGATGAAACAAATTAAATGTTGTCGCTTATTCAGACAGCCAGATGATGTTAAGGCAGTGCAGGAGATGTGTTTAAGTAGTTCAACAGATAAGGAGCGTTGGCCGAATACCTTTACAGTCATTAAAATAGTTCTTTTTAATCTTAATTAAAAATATTGTAGGTTGTAGATTTAGGAGGGCAACCTTATGAATTTTTCTTGATCTCGTTTTTTAAGTTCGTGCATTGTTAAAGCTCTGATACAGATCTCTAACAGACCAGTTAACGCCTTTTAGTATCAAGAAGTGGAATTTGTGGAATACAATGAATGTTTTTTTGTTTTAAGCGCTATTCAACAAATAAAAAAGAGTTTTGAATCCCATAAAACTAGTTATTTGCGTTTTCGTTAATGACGAGTTTTTTAACGTTATGTTCAGTTTAATTAAGCAAGTCGTTAAGCTATCTACATATTTGCGGAATAGTCTGCCTCTTCGTTCAAGGGGAAGTATACCGTTTATGCTGCTTATCGCATCTCCATCTTAATTATATATATTTTCCTTCGCAATCTAACTTCAATTAATCATAAGCAAGAAATTGTATTAAATTCTTAGTTAATACCAGTTTTAAGATCAATATTCTTGTGTGAATTTTGTTGATGAACTTGAGGTCATCATATTTTTTGTTTTTTAATTAATAAGCTGATTGCATTAGCTAATAGCAGTGGGGAATGAAAAATACGTAACATTGTAGAGATTTCTATTAGACAAGTCTAGAAATACAAACAGTACACTATTTGTTTACTTTAGCAAACAAGGGTATCATTTATCAAAAATTTAATATAAAAGAAAGTGAATAAACTTTATCTAATAATAGTAAATGAAACGTCAACTAAACTATCGTCGGAACATTATAACAGAGAAAAGATAGACATTGTAGATGTGACGATTCAAGCGAAACGAAATTCCAATCTTAGCCAGAACACTTCAAATGATATAACGCTTTGCTGCGCGCAACCAATTATGGTTTTTTTTTCTTGGGAAAATAGTACTTTATAAACATTTTTTAAAGAGATCGATAATGTTAATGTAGATTGTTTTAGCTTGAAAATATGCTTATTTTCAAGGGAAAAATCGGCATGAAGTAAGTTCTATACTTATGAATATATTTTCCCGCCATTTTAAAAATTTTTTTTATATAAACATTAGGGTGGCACTTAAAAAGTAAATGTCTGAATTCCATGCGTCCCACCCCCTAAATCGACTCTATTAAAAAACAAAAATTTTGGCGGGAATTAGTCCAAAAATATTAATATTAACCCTTGCCCCACGACACGACGACGGTTGAAATTTAAATGGAATTTAACTTGGGTTTTAGACACTTGTGTATACTATAAGGTATAACACTCTTGGTTTTCAATGTTTTGACATCAGCACATATCCACTAAGTGTTTTTGGGCGATTCCGAATTTAGGGTTGAAAATGTATTTTGACACACGACAGCTGTCAAAAATGCTGTCGAAAAATAAATTTCAATATCTATTCGTATTCTTTTTATTACTGTCAACGTTTTCGGGGTCGCTGATTACAAATTTGAGGTTGAAAATGGGTTTTAACACATGACAGCTGTCAAAAATGCTGTCGAAAAATAAATTTTAATATCTATTCGTATTTTTTTATTACTTTCAACGTTTTCGGGATCGCTGATTACAAATTTGAGGTTGAAAATGTGTTTGACAACTGTCAAAAATGCTACAAACATGAAAAATCTTGATGTAAATTCGCATTTTTACACATTTTCACTATTGTCATGGCTTTTTGGGTTGCTGAATTCGATTTCGAAGTTGAAAACGTGTTTCGACATATGGCAGGAGTCAAAAATGTTGTATGTAGTTCAAAAAAAAGATAATGAATTTTGTATGACGCCAGGTTTTTCTTAAAAAAAATTAGCAAAGGTATTTTTTTGTTTAGAAAATTATTTTATCTACGACGTCCATAGAAAGTTACACATTCCCCACAATCTAGTATCTAACCGTGAAAACGACCAATTGCAAACAATCTCCAAACTGAACAGTAAATACCGTGAGGAAGGAGTTCTCAACAATCAGTAGTTCTATTAAAACGCCATAGATGTCACCACTTGCAATATTTATAATATTATTAATTATTTGAAATATAAAATGTTATAAATTTTAGATAAAGGTTAATTTATTTTGTTTAATTAATATTTTACATTAAATTATATTTTGAATGGAAATTCATCTAGAAAAAATACCAACGGCAGAGCGGGGAATCGAACTCTGGATCGCCTGTCTAGTAGCTGGAGCTTAACCATTGAGCTACGTGGACGTCTTTAAACTACTAGGTTATTTCTCATTATATACAGTTACAAACATTGTTATTCAATTAAAACGTAAAGTTGATTAATTATTTATTATTATTGCTAAATTACAATAAAAACATTGAAAACATTTTTAATTTGCTACATAATGCGATAACATGTTGACATTTCGCAGCAAAGGGGTTAATAACCTTGACAATTGAATTGTGATTGTATAAAATTATTTTTTGAAAACGAGTACATACATATGATTATTTACCTGTAAGTACTAAATAGTAGATTGACTGAAATTATACAGATTGTAAACGTATTATTACCATTGTCTTTAAAAATTTAATGTTTACTTTTGTCGTTTTCGAAATTCTAGATATATCATGAGTGAATCCGATTATGGGAAAATAGGGTGTACACTTATACACCTCCAAACATCGTGGAAGCGGCTCACATTACATCTCTGAATTTATTACCAGAGATTTCACGTAAAAAATATGAACCCGAGTAAAAATTCTAGGTTAAAAATTTTTCTTAGCAGTTGGTAGTTTATTACTTTTTTTGTTGTCGTAGATAAAGTATAGTGTGTAACGCGTGCAAAAACGCCAATTTCACACTCGTGTGATTGCGGCACTCGACTTCGTCTCAAGGCGCAACATCTTCACACTTGTGAGAAATTGGCACTTGTCTGCACTTGTAACACAATATACTATTAATGAAATGTTAAAAATTCATCTTATAAATCTTCACGCCTTGCATCAATCATCTTTCCCTTTATTCTTTGACTATTTGCAATGTATGCTGCTGTTTTTAGGTTTAAGTTAGGTTACAGTGGTAAACCTCCATTACTTTTACCGCCCTTTCTGCGCAGTCATTGACAACTTTTAATTCGTGAACAAAAGCCGATGCTTCTATATAACTTTGATTTTGTATCAATTTCGTTGGATGGAGTTGAAGGAATTTTGTTGTCAAATCGAATCTGTTGAAAAAAATACTATGCCGTATGTTCAAATACATTTTTAACCTCAAATTCGTATTCAGTGACCAGTACCAGTAACCTTAAAAGCAGATAATGTGTAAAAAAATGCAAATCTACATCGAAATTGCTCAATTTGACAACATTCTTGACAGCTTCAGTGTGTCAAATTAGATTTTGAATCTCAAAATCTAATTTTGCGATCCAAAAAACCTTGCGTTTTTTAGGTGAAATTAGTGAAAACGTAAAAAATGCGAATTCACATAAAAAATTTTCATGTTGACAGCATTTTTGACAGTTGTCAAGTGTAAAAACACATTTTTAACCCCAAATTCAAATTCAGCGATCCCGACAATCTTAAAAAATGGGAACATACACTACCATTTATTTTTTGACAGTTCTCATGTGTCAAAACACATTTTCAACCTCAAATTAATAATAATCAGCGACCCCCGAAAACCTTGAAAGTAGCAAAGAATAGTAAAAAAATGCGAATATACACCAAAATTGATTTTTCTACAGCATTTTTGACAGTTGTCATGTGTCAAAAACATTGAAAGTAATAGAAAATGTGAATATATACCAAAGTTTATTTCTTGACGGCATCTTTGACAGCTGTCATGTGTCAAAATACATTTTCAACCTCGGATTTGTAATCAGCGATCCTGAAAACCTTGAAAGTAGTAAAAAATTGTAAAAAATGCGAATATCTACCAAAATTTATTGTTTGGCAGCGGTCATGTGTCAAAATACATCAAAATCTTATTTAAACTTTAACCATCGTGGGGCACGGGTTAATATTAATATTTTTGGACGTTATTCTACCGGCACGGGTTATTCTTGTTTAAAACCTTTTATATTTTGGGAATCTCATTTTTTGAACAAATTAAACCATATTTTGGGGGAGAGATCGATAAAATTTTGAGTTTGCCAAAATAACGACCACCCTAAAGTGACTGACCTTGAAAGTCTTCAATGCTTTATACAATAAATTTAAATCTTTAAAGTAAATTCCAAAGTCCCATCCTGAGCCAGAAAAAGATCGATTTGCATTTTAATTGTTTTGAACTGTGATGTGAAATGGACTGGTTTTCCTGATTCATTTTGTACTTTAAGTTGCCTTTTAAAACAGAAACAATTATCTAATATACAGGGTGTCTCACTTAGCGAGCTCATCATGGAGATCTCGTAAACGGTAAAAGATACAAGATTGATTAAATTACACCAAATGAAGAGTTCATCAACAAAAGTCAACTTTTGGTGTAAAAGAAAATTTTAGAAAAATTGATTAGCTTTTGTTTTATTTTATTTTACCGTGTTTTATTTTTGCTTATAACTCGCTTATTTGTGAGAATCTTTGAATAGGATTTTGACATTATTAGAACGCTTTTTTTATGTAGATTTTGTAAAACGTTACAATTTTCTTATATGTCATAAATGTTGAGATATTAGCAACAATTGTAATTTTTTTAATAGAAGTAGTAGTAGGTTGTGCTTTAGTTAAAAACACCTTTTCTCGTCCTTAAAATGATACGTTACTGGAATAGTTTATTTTAATAAATGTTGAAGTTATCGTGATACCTTTACTATTTTTGTTTTTTTAATGTGATTTAAAATATAACAAAAAACAATCGATTGGTTTTTTAAATATTTAAAACTTAAAATCAAAATTCAGAACGCTACCAGTCAACAATGAAGCTTGTGCGGAAGGGAGATGCGGATATTATTATTACGCAGGCCCATCGTGCGGCTGCAGCCGACTTACAGGTATAGCACAAATCCCACATTTGTGTTACAGCTAAGAAAATTGCAGAGAACCAGATCTGCCGGCACCGGGATTAAACCCGGTCCGCTTGGGTTAGAGACCAACACGCTAACCGCTACACTACCAACGCCTATAATGAACTAAAATTAAACAAATTAAATTAAATAAAAAAAATAAATTTAAATAAAAAATATTTTGAGTTCTGTATAATTAATAATAGATTTTTAACAGTTTAATAACAAATGCATTACTTATAATAATTATACGAGACATGTTAATACGAGTAAAATACAACATAAAACCAAAACCGAGTCGGCGTTTTGAACAAAGCTCATAGGACCGTTCGTGGACATTTTGTCGAATGGCCAAAATGCCGAATCAATGTATAGTCAATACGAATTTAGATTCGTATTCATCACTCTCTTCATCTTCTCGTATCTTCACGACGTAAATATCGGTTCGGCGTGTTGGGCATTCGGTGTTTTGGGCAGTCCCCAAACAAAACATCATCCATACAAGACCCATGATAGTCAAGGTATACACGAAGGTGACACTGCAAGACGCTTAAATTTTGTAACTGGTACATTTCCTGAAGAATTCCCATTTCGGATATTGTGAACCGACGAAACACGGTTTACAAAGACCGACATGTTTAATCGCCATAATGGAACATTATTAGGCTACGGAGAAGCCTCACAATAACCGTGAAGAACGTCACCAACAACGTCTCGGTTTTAATGTTTGAGCTGGAATTCTTGGAGGAAGAATAACCGACCCAATCATTTTTTAAAATAACTTAGACAGTCATAGTTAAGTGGAGAGATATATTTAAAGGATATTCCTATGAATTTATATCAAAGAATGGGGTTCCAGCCGATAATTCTGCGATTATAGCAAATTATTTACTTTAATTTATATATACTATTTACGTCATCAGTTACGACCTGCAAGATCTCCGGATCTCACACCCATGCACTTTTTCTTTGGGGACACTTCAAAAATAAAGTGTATTGAAGACCTTACAAAATACTGTCAAAGAGAGATGTCAATGTAGAGAGATTCATTATAATACTTTCAGTAACGTTCAGGTATTTGAATCCAAAAACAGTCGCTTAAGAACATTCGCTTGTTTTTATCTTATTTTAAAACAAATTTTAAAATATTATTCAATTATTGTGTATAGCCGCCTATATAAAAATTAAAAAAACAATCCATTGTTTTTTTGTTGTATTTTAAATTACATTTAAAAAAACAAAAATAGTAAAGGTATCACAACTTTTTTAACTAAGGCACGGTCAACTACGACTTGTATTTAAACAATTAAAGTTCTTGCTAATATCTCATTATCTATGACATATATAAACAAGTTGTGACGTTTTTCAAAATCTACATTAAAAAAGCGTTCTAATAATGTCAAAACCCCATTCAAAAACTTTCACAAATGAGCGAGTTATAAGCAAAAATAGAAACTGGCCTCGACGAACTCTAGACATTTGGTGTAATTAATCAACCTTGTATCTCTTACCGTTTACGAGATCCGCTGGTGAGCTCGTTACACCCTATATATTGTCAAAAATTAATTTGACACAAAAACTGTGACCACCATATCTTGAATTTATCTGCGGAATCCAATACAGTAATTCGATTGAGAAAAAGTTGCTCTCTTCTTTTCAATTTACAACTGGAATGCAATTTATTTTCGATCCATGCTATGAAAGCTTTTCCTGAGCTGCAAAATGATTTCATCCGAATTTGATCAAAATTTTTCTCTTTTCTAATTACTCAAGAAATAATAGTTGGGGGCAGATTAAAACTGTATTTAGCAGAATATCAAGGAGTACATATTAGGAGTGGATAACCGCACAGTAAAGAGTCGAACTCTTAATCAGGGTTTGATCCCCCGAACCGGTGCTGTTGAAGAACACGTTAAGCAGTCGGTCCCGACAATCACGCAAACACCCACACCTGGAGTTGGGATTCTGCAGCGCATGTCAATATTTTTAATATATTTTTGTCTGAATCTAATAAAAAGCATTCAAAAGATATGGACTGCAGTCCTAGATTTATTTTAGGTTCTAGTTACTTTAAGTATTCCTATTTCCACTATCTTCCTTTTAATTCTTTTTACGGGGGAGGGGTTTACTACTGTATTTGCAGGTTTTTACGGGAAATGGGGAGCTGGGTATAAAAAGGTACCTTCTGAGATGTTTAAAAAAAATAAAAATACGCTATTAAAGAAACGAAAAACTATTGCAAACATAACTCAAGAACATTGAAGTCTCTAATAGTTTTATTAGAAGAGTAGATGTTTTTAAGTAAACATTTCTACTGTTTTTTTTAATTCATGTAGCTCTAGATTGTTTGTTGTTCCAGAGTGGAGCGTGTAGCGGCGGTGCAAGCCCACCGTCGAAAATAACAAGGGGCAGTTCTTCGATTAATGGTAAGTAATTTTTATTGTTGCAAATTGAATTTTGAGTACTGATTGCATTTCATTACATCAAATCTTAAAAATGTTCATGTTTGGTCTACGACCAGAATAAGACCAGTAAGGCCCAAACCATTAATATATATAGTTGCGTTTTGTTCATATTGAGCTGACAGTGCTCAGATTCATTTACAGGAAGAACATTATACTCTTGTGTGGTTCAAAATTATCTCGAATCATTTAAAATGTAACCCTGTAGCTAAGCTATTCAAATCACAATTAGATATACCGAGTGATTTAGCATAGTGTTCAAACCTATTTCCATAATCCAATTTTGAATTAAATTTCAAATATCTTAAAGTCTTGAAAAGAATAAGAACCTCTACTACCGAGAGTTTTACCTGGAATGTAAAACTATTCATTCAATAGCCCAAAATCAATGACTTTCAATTCATGGTTCTACCTGCTTTGGAAAATTGATTTGAAATGACAATAAATCTTGTTAGAAAGTCACATTTCAATTCCTCTCCTTAAAAAGCAATTGTTAACATTTTGTTATTAAACAAATGTAGGTTTTACGAATTCATGAGTAGGTCTACTTTAAACATTCTGGGGTTATAAGAATTCTGTAGTTTTAAAAGGTATCGCGTCCTAAATTATGTAAAAGGAACTTTTTTTCGCACATTCTTTACAGTCCGAGCTTAATAAATAAAAACTGTAAAACCAACAAAAAAACAACGGTGTTTATTTTTTATGGCTGGATAAACGGGTGTAGCATAAAGAATAATTAAACTGTGCAAAAGTGTCTTCTGTTACATTTTATAAACAGTTAGATGTTACTGTTTTAATTGCTCATTTGAATTTAAATATTTTAATGATAGTACTAATAGAAAATACCTCTTTGAAGAAGAAAAAAATAAAAAAGAAATACAAATTTACTGTTACATAAAACCAAAAAATAAAACCATGTCCCGAGTATAATTTTACTCGTTAAGGCTTAATCGTTTAAAGCAACATAGATCGAGTCAAAAAAAAGGAAAATAACTTAAATGCGTTGTGAATGAAATTCTCCAATAAAAGAGTCGCTTTTGTAAAACCGACAAATGAGCTATGTATCCTTAAAAGGACGATCGTAAATTTTAGCAATGCATCTACACAATGATGTGTTACCTACTACTTTACAGGTAGGATACAAACACACCTGCATGCTGTTGGGACCTATATTATTATTTTACACCTTTTACCTGTTGTACGGTCAAAGCTCTACGAATCCATTTACATTTTAAGTTTGTTAAAAAAAATAAAAAAGTTACAGTCTAAAATGTTTGATTTTAATCAGAAAATATAATAAAAAAAGGCAAGCTGAGCACATGGTAAAAACAAAAGAGATAAGTATAATTATGAACCTTGCAAACTTATAAGTAGATTACACAAAATAGAACAGAACAAGAACAACTACCTTATAAAATTCTTATGATGCTAAAAGCAACACACTTCAGAAAGTGCTTCAATTTTATGCCTAGAATATCGATATCTTTATATGATTTCTGCTACCTATTAGGCCAATTAGAGCCTAATAGGTAGATAGTAACCGAAAAGATACTTTGTTTTTTATTATCATTTAAATAAAGCAGTTCTTCAAGATCCTGTAGTACTCATACACAATCTTCCGACTAAAAGGCCTTCTAGGCCGAGGCCAATAATGAATGGTTATTGAGTTAGTCTGACTTGTTGAAACTCCATAATCATAACAAACTTTAATTGAATTATTGTTAACTTTTTAATTAATTGCTTTTATTTGTTTTATAATCGAGTTATTAGCTGCCAAGCTTTAGTGTCGTAGTACTGTATGAATGTTGTTTTGGAATTCATGTAGTGAAATTGCTCTGTGAATATCAATTTATTGGAAATACAAGTGAAGATCATAGGAAATCTTATAAAACATTTTTTTTTATTCAATGCTTAAATTGCTTGAATTGATATTCCAAGTATCAACATATTATATTTTCAAAATAGTCTTCAATTTATAATTATCATCATCTAATAGCTGCTCTACTATCATTTAAACAGAAAAAATTGAATTACGTTAGGTCACTGTATGTTAGATATATAAGTTTAAATATGTCTACTGCTAATCAATTTTTCATAATTTAGTAAAAATCTACCAGTAGCCAACACTAGTTTATCAGCCGTAAGCCTGCTGAATTCAGCCAATAATGCAAATAATAAATCACAAGACTAAATAAAAATAAGATTAAATGTGTTCTTTTAAAAGAATTACAAATTATTAAATAAAAGTTGTTCCATTGGAAAACTTTGCTTGATTGTTTTATCTGGAAAATACATGCAGACCTACAGCATGAAAGGGTTCAACAAAAAAGTATATACATACTATAGCTTACTTTGTATACAGTTCTAAAAATTGTCATATATAAAACATTACAGTAAATAATAAATAATGCATAATCAATTAAGAATAGTCTGCAAAAGTGGAATAGGTAGCACCGAATAAACAATCATAGTTGAGAAAATACATAGCGCCCTAAGAATAAATCTGTCCACTATTGGCCTCTTTTATATAACATCCTGTACAAATGTGTATATAACATCCTGTAGTGTATATCATGTCAACACTTGCAATTACTTTAAATAATATTTTTTGGTATTCTTAAAAATAAAAATGCTACAACATGTGATATACTTCCATCGGTCACGCTGTATACAAATTCATAAACTGTCTCAAACTGATAGGCTTGCATAGAAAAATATAAATTTTATAAGCTTGTCAATGTTCTACACAGTATTTCTAACAGTTACTGACAGAGTAATTTCAATGCAGGCACTCTAAGATAATACTTGCACAGCAACTAAATGTTAACTTAGTTTCCATTCATTATTTAGGTTAGAATCCTCATGAGATCTTTTACTCGGAGCTTGTGACCTACAACAAATATGTAATAATTAGCCAAGTTGCATAAGTTAAATTTTACATATGTTTTTATTTAAATTTCTTCTATTTCAAAAATGTTATTAGACTAAATCAAATCTTGCCTAGTGATTTTTTAACTGTACCCACATATCCAAACAAAACATAGAATAAATTGTAATATGTATGTGTCATTCCATATGAAAAGTGGCCAAATAACTATGATTCCAGTTTATGAGAAGATTGCTATTTTCTGAATAAAGGCTCGAAAATACAATTTTTTACAACATTGTGAAAACCAACTCTAAGTGTAATGAAAAGAGATCAGTAATGATGAACAGTTTTTATTAAAACTCTTCAAGAGGAAAGACTTTACTATTTCCTAAACTCTCGGATGAACTTTTTGAGGCATTAGTGCTTTTGAAGTGCAACATCAACAGTACCATGTTTTTTGCAACCATTGTGCAATGACTTATTTAATATGTTATATAAGTTATTTAAATGCCATTTTTTACTCGGTTGTTATTTGTTACTTAAATAATTAAAATTTGTCAACAAAGTCCAAAATGTTGATCGGTATTAAATCATATCATGAATGCAAATCCATTTTTTTCTCCGGACGGACGCTCGACCAAGTGAGCTACCAGGCCAACCTACAGAAGGCTGATAATTTTTCAATACGAACTAGATAATTGCAAACGTATAAAGTGTACTAGGTATGTGCTTTATCAAATTTTGATGGATCGGCAAAACAACACATCAACTATCAAAGCTAGCTACCGAATATTCACCAATGAAATTTTCCGACGCGCCGAATATTCGACCGAGGCAAATTAGAAATTTGAGTTTCGATTAATTTTATTGAATACAAAAATCATACAATACAACAAAATGAAGATAAAAAGTAGGTTTTCGGCATTTTCCGGGAGCAATCTATTCTCTTGCTCTTGCTCTTTTATTTAAAATTTCAGTCCGCTGATTTTCAAATTCATCCTTATGTTTGCGTATGATATGGTTTTTCATTGATGTCACGGTTATAAGTTTTCCTATTCCGTCCCTTGGTATTTTCAAGCCACAAATCTTGCACTTTGCATGTTTTTCGTCCCCGCATAAGTCATAAAATGTCCAGATTTCACTTTTTTTTACTATCATTATTACTGTTTTTATTATTAATAATATTAATTAATAATTTAATAACGAGGTTATTAAGTCTTTAAAACAAATGACAACATACAAACGCACACCGAAACAAAAACTTGATTTCTATATTTCATTTAAATTTTCAAAGAGATGTAAAGATATACCTATTGTATCTTTTTTTATTATTTATTGATATCGCTATTATCGCGCATACTAGTCGGAACACTAGGAATTAAATCAATACTGATACATATTTTACAAACTTAGAATTTCTTTTGGTTAAACGCTAAATAATGAATTTTGCAGTTAAAATGCAATAAATAAGTCGGATTGTGACAAATCAAAAATGTGATTGTGAAAAAATTTAAATAAAATCCACTTCGGCCAGCCAAATACCGAATCTTTCACGGTGCTACCGAGGCAAAAACCAAAGCTTCGGTGCATTTCTAATTTCAAAGCTTATCTAGATTACACCTGGGTTCTATTATCAGTCAGGGTAAAAGTTTTTCTGTATGGATTTGCATTCATAATATGTAAAATGTAAACATCAATTAATAATTAACATTTACTTTAAATTAAAAATTTAAATTTTCTTATAGAATTATTAAAAATCTAGATTAGCTTTCCATAAAAACTTTATAATTTTCAAATTTCTGTAGGGTGACCTGGTAGCTCACTTGGTAGAGCGTCCGTTCGGAGAGTGGAGACCTGGGTTCGATCCCCAGTCAGGGTGAAAATTTTTCTACATAGATTTCCATTCATAATATATGATTTAATGTATAACATTAATTAATAAGTAACATTTACCTTAAGTTAATCGGTATTGAATAATGGCCAATGCAGCACCCGTGATTAAGTAATAGGCCATTAAGGGTAAAAACGAGGAAAATTGGAATATGAAATATAATATAAATACAAAGAGTAGTTAAAGTTTCACAAGTTTTATTAATATCTTAATCTGACAAAATGGGAATAGCTGATAAGCAGTACCTATCAACTTGTATGTAATCAAACTTACCTGACTGATTCGGAAACCCTCGCTTCTGATCTACAGAATGTTACTAAAGGCTAAACATTTTAGTGATACCAATGAGGACTTGTTGGAAACAGTCCCCTTATAGAACTCTTTGTATATTCAATATGTTAATTATTATTTATGACTTGCAGTTATCCTTGTAACGCCTTAGAAATATATAACATCTCACTAAATCTATAGCAGGTACTTCAAGAGTCAATATTATAAATTTGTAGACTGATGACTTTACAATTACATCATCATGATCTTACAAATTGTGCTCTAAATGCGCTAAATGCTCATTGGTGTATTTGATTTCAGTCTCCTTAAAGTGCTGTCAGATTTTATATAAATTGTTGGGTAAAATAATTATTCCAAACCCAAAGATAATTTTATTCATTTATGAATAACAAATATAATAATCGATCAGACCTGGTGATGACTGCACGACTTCAGATGATTTTTCGGTAAATTTGGAGCTCCAACTTGACCCATGCAAATGATGATCAGAAACATTGACAGAAAGAACTGATCTACTGACCTAGCTTTCCTGCCTTGTTCGCATACGAACTCACCTGAAACAAAATTTTCAAAATGAGTTTCTTATAATAATCTATCAAAGTATATCATTTTTCTGATATTGGCTCTCTTTATCATTTTTTGAAGGAAACGTGGGCTTTCTACTTGCTACTATAATATTATTATAAATAAACAATATTTACATTTTTTTAATCAGTGGCATTAAATGAAAACTGTCCATTTTTAACAATTAGATTCTTTTACTATGAAACACGAAACAAAATCAGATCATTACCAAAAATTTTACAAACATTTCTGTATTTGCTTAATTTTTAAAATCTGTTTATAACTCGAACATTTTTCATCTGAAATTAATGGGATTGCAACCTTTAAAAATGATTAAGTGAACCGATGTTATCATAATTCATAAATTTTATTGAGCCCGATAAATGCTCATTTATTAACGTTTTATTTTGTTTATAAAACAAATAAATGCGAGTTTCCGTTAGTGAAGTAATAAAATTTCCTATTTACAGTGCTTACAGAACGTTAACGCGCAAATCTCCACTATGGCCAGATGACAGCATGTCAATATTGATATATGACCAGAACCAAATTAGCTGTTTAGGCTGTTCAGACGGAAATAAACGCCACACTTACGAACTGCCGGTTATTGGATATAAAACCCATTTTCTAGCGCAGAATGAAGCACTGAAAGCAGTGATGGATTTAACAAGAATTTTAAACGATTCCTCAAATTTCCACACAAAAAAGTTTCTCTCATTTTCAGTAGACAATATTTCGAAACAACAAACATAAGTGAACTTGTAGTTATATTTTGAAAACGTTTTCTTTTAATTGAAACCCCCAGTATTTTTTATCAAATTATTTCCAGTTCATATTCTGAAATATTTCATGATTGAACTATTAGTCCAACTGTTCAAACACTTTTCAAAGTTTAAACATGTTTTATATTCACGAGGCTTATTGTCTCGAAGAATTGGTTCGATAAGAGGTTTATCGCTTACCTTGGTTGTTGTGTAAGTCGCGATAATTCGTTTTAATGTGGATCTAGAAATCTGCATCTTTTAAGTAGCAAACACACTTTCATCTGCGAAACCATCATCATTTCATCCCAGATGTGCTCAAGCTAATGACATAATGCTTAGATTTGCTGTAATTTATTGTACTAAACAACTTACGCTTCGAAATTGTTTGTATTTCCTTAAAACGTATTTATCAAACTAAAACAAATCATTTTTGAGTTCATAATAAAATCTCCACTGAAATCTCTTTCTTTAATTAGAATTAGTATTATGCAGTCAATAATGTCTTTCATTGTGATAAAAAAGTTTTAACGAAATACGATACTTATAATTGTATTATGTAAATCATCTCGAACTCCAACTTGTTTATGCATTAAATTACAGCAAAACTAAACATTGCCTCATTATCCGGACCAAATCGGGCATGTCATCCTAGGATGACATATAATTCAGGTACTTGGTAGGTCAAATCCACACCAACAGATTGCCAGGCAATGTTACCAAACAATCTAATCTGGTGGAAAAATTTTGGTTTTACACTTCCTTTCTCTTACAATTCCCCTACCTCATTGCATTCTTGAATAAAGACTTTAAAATTAGTTAGAAGTATTTAGTTTGTAAGCATTTGGCATATCCTTCATCAGACAAACAAATTAAGGTACAGAGCGAGAGCGAAAGTGCAGGAGAATCTAGGAGTCCTATCAGAGCAGTTGATTTGCCAAGAAGCTCAGCTTTTATTGGTTATATAGTACTACTCTAAGAATAATACCATGGTATTGATGCATCTTCAGTCATTTAATAATGTAACGTTCTTTTTAAAATAATAACAAAAGTGCCGTTTAAATCGTCTATTAATAAGAAATATTTATTTACAAACACTAATGAATACACTATAAATTAACGCTATGATTATAAACCATTAAAACTATTATTTACAGACTATGAATTTCTAATACAACATTTATCTTCACATTTACTATTTATTTCGTGATAGACAGTTAATGACTCGCTGTTGACTGATCCTCTTTCATCCGCGAAGTCGATTTTATACCCTCATATAATCGTACCAGAAGCCGCTAGAACCTACTATGTATTTCTGGAAGGTGCTAGATAAACCGCGTCTGGTTTACATACTTGGTGCGATGCGTCATTCTCTCGAATGCTGTAGAATATTCCATTTGTTGTGTGAAGAAGAGGTTCTTTCTTTTTCTCTCTTGTTACAATAATAATAATACTAATACTAGTGTCTTTATTGAACAAAACATAAACATAAATTACACTATCTGTTATTAAGGGTTTTCAATTTCTGAGTAGTTTACCAAATACATTTGATTTACATAAACTGTACTGTACCCTTCAAATACATATAACTAACATAAAAGGGCTAGGTTTAGTAGTGAATAAATCCACATCCAGCTCTCCCACCTAACCCTGATTTTTTCGTATTTTCGTTTCATACACTCATGGCGAGATAACGAAAGTCGACTTTTTAAGGAACTACTGAAGTGACGTCATATTCCAAGAAAAGGCTGTTTCTTCTTCTAGTATCGGTTAGTATTTGTTAACTCGGAAATCAGATCAATTTCTGGATATCTGAAATCAAACAGTTGCACCCTCTCAATCTGAAACCACCCAGTTCTATGACAAAAGAAACATTTCATATAAGTGATTCCAAATAATACTTTCCGGCAGCGTTGCCAGATTTGACAATAAATCGCCATTCTGGCAACTTTTCGTCATGATTTTCAATATAGTACTAATATTTTA
The DNA here is from genome assembly GCA_929113105.1 of Agrypnus murinus. Classification (NCBI taxonomy): domain Eukaryota; kingdom Metazoa; phylum Arthropoda; class Insecta; order Coleoptera; family Elateridae; genus Agrypnus; species Agrypnus murinus. The sequence continues at coordinate 38,260,642 of OV816023.1, read as the reverse complement.
GTGAGCTTTATTAACTAAATGCCGAGCTAAATGCTAAATCAAGATTAAACAACAATTTTACATTTATTTATAGCTGGTATGTATTTTAGGCCATCTGTTTTTTACTCTTAAGTTTTGACTTTCTTTATTCCCGAACGGATTCCATTGCCTGATTTTTTCGCTCATAATTAGTGGTTTATCTTTGTATCTGATGGTCATTTTGTGTGTCTGTTGCTCGTACTGTAATAGTACACAGAATTCAAAAAATTCTTACGATAGAAAAGTTTATAAAAACCTGTAATATACGATCCGGAAATGCATGGGCGAGTAATAAATGGGCATAAAAACGAAAAAGATGAGCAATGACTTGTTAAAATTGTTAAATTTTCAGTGAATGGCTAATTTGTTCGTTATACCTTTTGCTTATGTATATGTTTATTGTCGATGGTATTCTGTCCTATATATATCTTCTTATGCAATGTTTTAAATCTTTTCTGCAAAAATGGGACGACCTGAAAATTACACTTTTTTGGTACTACAGAGTAATGTAGTGATCTTAGTTGGCGATCACTACATTACTCCTAGCAACCATTCAAGAAAAAACGACTTCGGCAGAAAATCTAAAATAGTAAACACGTTTTTGCCAAAAGTCTTACATTTTATTTCATTTAGTATAACTTTTAATGTAATTCATAATGCAACATATCTTGGTATATTTCCCGCACCACCGCATCGTTGAAGTACTCCAAGGTCTGATATTCCGAGGAAACAAAACTTTGACAACTCATCGCTCGATTATTTGTAGATCCATATGAAACGATTCCATTTCAGTTTAGGAGCACTATTTGAGACGTTAAAAAAATCCTTTTTGAAATCACACACCCCTTGATGTTGATGTCTTCTCATATTGTTCATTTTGTTTTAAAATTTCATTTACTTAATTTGTCAACTCTAAGGATACCGATTAGTTCAACCTGCATACATATTTCGCTAATTTTAATTCGCAAATAAAAGCGTCCTAACATCACTCATATTCCTAAAGGTACTAAGATTTACCAATGTATGCCCATTCATAGTAGCAAATGTAGTGTAAAAATTAAACACTAAACCACTCTAAAAAGTGTGTGTTTAGGCCCAATACATTTAGAGAAAAATATCTAATCTGTACCTTCGTATAGACCATAGAGTTAACTTCAATACACTGTTACTGTAAATTTATCACACTCTAAAACAAATATGTCTTTAATCTTTATGGCAACTTTTTTATACTAAAACAGTCAAATTTCTAATCGTTTCGGAGTCATATTTTACTCTTGACTTTTGAATCTTTTACTCTACTGGGAAAAATATTGCCTATTTAGAGTGGATTGTTATAAAGCTTTTGTATAATTTGTTTTCTATTTAGATTGCAATTTTAGAGTGAAAGTAGTGTTGTTTTCCGAGGTCAAGATCAATAATAAAATAAGTGATTTATTTATTGCAATGCAAACATACATAAAAAGTACATATAAACAATTAAAGTATAAGAACGTATTGAAAAAAATATATACAAGTCCAGTTGGGACATTTATATTTGTGTTGAAAGACACCCCGGAACCTTTACTTCGAAATTGTTTTTCTTGATCCATGGTATGGTTATTATTTGTTGCTAGAGTGAACTACTGCGCGTGCTCCATACTAACTCTCATGAAATTTATACATATTAGGAAATTACCTTGCAGCACTCCGTGAACTCCGCCGAAGTTCAAATTTACTACAGTTATGATGTAATTAATCTTTTGTTTTGCGAATTAGATATATGTAATTATAATTATTGCTTTTACTTACCTAATTTCTTAATATCTCTGTTTATTGTTTGGAAATAAAACAGTGAATATGAATTATTGAAAAAAGTACAACTACGTTGGATATCAATATTAAATAGTTTACTGTTAACATGTCTTATAAGTTTCCAAGTGCTTTCCCGTCTTACTCATTAGAAGTAACACTAAATAAAATTATAAAATAATACATGTATTAATAAAATGTAAAATTATTTTAAGTTACCTTATATTAATAATTAAAACAAACTGCGAAGTTTCACATTCACACGCAGTAAAAAGACGTGAAAATACTTGCACTAACAGGTCTCTAATTATAACTGTTAAAACTTTTCAATCTGAAAAGTTACTAAAATTAGCGGGAATTTCAAAATTTTACAAATCTAAACTTAAGGTAGGTAATATTATTTATGTACAGATACCTGTTTTTGATCTAGTCAATATAATTTTGATCTCTAAATTTTGCTTAGTTGTGCATTAAGTTTTAAATTGTACAGCTACATTAAGTTATTTAAAGATTTGTAAAATTTTAAAATTTTAATAGTTATAACTAGTTGAAGTCAAATACAGTAGACAGCTGATTGTCGCCATTATTTGTTAGTGTCGTTATTGCGCACACGCCACTTTCGTCAAATACACTGTCAAGTGTATATTGGTGCCAACTCGTTTTATTTATTCTAACTAGAGTGGCATGAATACTAACAAACATTTTTTTTACCAATTTAGATAACTTTTTAACGGCTTTTCTTGTCTTAAAAAAATTTGAATTAGAGTTTACTATTAGATTGAATATTCAATTTATATAGAGTTAATTAATAATATAGAGAGAAAATAGATTTCAGTAGTAAAAAATGATTCTCTTCTACCCTAAATTTTAACTCTAAAATATTTACCAAGTACTCTAAAAGTTGTTCAAGGGACTGTTTTTTACTGCGTACCTTATTTTGTTCTCAAATACTTGAACACTTGGTAATCGAGCTATTCTAAGGAAAGTCCCATGACGATGTCATGCTCCAGATATTGCTTAATACATTTTACTATCTAGCACGATTGAATTAAATTGTGTTTTACCTGGGAGGGCTATAGTATACTGTGTAGCCATCTAACTTCCAAACTAACCATTGGGATCTCCTAAACAATAAAAATCCAAGTTGGTTTTATTATGGTAAACGATTCAGCCTTAGGAATTTATTTTAGAATTATTTTTATATTTCTGTTGTTGTTTTGAAGATAGTTCTGAGGGTAATATCGATTCTAAGCATTTAATTTGGAATATTGATTTCTTAGCAACTTTTACTTTAAACAAAGTTTATATAAAACTTTAACAGTTGGTGTTATGTAATGAAGTTCAAATCTCATATTTGCCAATAAAAGATTTTAAGTAGTAGCTTTAATGAAAATTGATTAGCGAACGAACTCCAAAAATAAAACTGAAAATATGTGAATCCCCCAACCCTAACCGATGCTAACAGTAAACATTTGTAGCTATCCGTGTGTATATTCAGTTATATAGCGAAATCCCATTTCACAACATTAATGAAAGAAGAGCAATATTTGCTGGCAAAAAATAGCGTCAGTTTTTACGTCCTCGCATTAAAATACAAAGTTACACTTTGTTATTCCCTGTAAAGCGTCGGTCCAGCGCGGCATATTTTAGAGTAAGAGAGGGGTAGTGTCACTCTTCTGTCTGTAATCTGTTTTCCAAAGCAATTAAGCGTTGGTAATGGGTCCACTGATAGCACAGTGTGAAACAACAGAATGATAAAAAGTGCATGTCTTATCGCGAAACAGATTGTTGGCATCCATAGCCGTGAATGGTGTTGCAATTTCACATGGTATACTAAGAAATACACGATTTACTTAGAATTAAAAAATATGTATTATTGGAGTGTGTTAACATTTTTAAAGTAAACTGCGCTTTTTATCGAACAAATATATGACGCACCAAAGGATAATACTACCTCATTTACATTTTTTTATACTCGACCAATGGAAATTTGTACTCCGAATTCGAATAAATCCAATTTTTATTTACATTTAAACTATTTATTTCTATTGGTATATGCATTTGTAAAATAATGATATTTCTAAAATCTGTAAGCACCGTTATAACTTGATATAGTGTTTTCTAAAGGTTTCTATATTGGGCGCTGATCCGAGCTTTTTGAGAATTTCCGTTAGAAAATATATGTTATTTTGTACAACAGCACCATCTGTAGTGGAATTTAACAACCCTATTAAATTACTCTTACCAAGAATTAAGAACCTACTTCATATCGTTGCCGAGATGTTAATGGAAAGCAAATTCCATTTGTCATTTATTTCATTAGTTCATTGTACTAGTAGTTCGTTGGTCTTTTAGTTCGTTTACACATTTGTCCGTTTGTTTATTGGTATTTTGGTCCATTGATACCCATATATCCACTGCTTAGTTTATTAGTTGGTTGTTCCATTAGTTTGTTGACTTATCAGTCCGTTCATCCATTAATTCGTTAGCCCTTCCATTGATCTTCACGATGATTTCCTTACAGAAACATATCTCCACAGGGGTACACTTGAATCATCTTACGTCTACCCCTATGGTTATCACCCACGTGTCTATGCCACATTTATCAAAAACACCCTGTATATCTGGGAAATTCAGCTTGTCCTTATTGAATTCTTCCTATACACTTGATATGAACTGTAGACCCTAAACATGCACACAACTAGTGGTATAGTGTCCGTAGTTTTTGAGGTCAATCAGGAAAAAGATTGTAAAATTAACTATGGCGGTTATCTGTATTAATTTCCATGTGGACACTTCGAATTGGAATGTGCGAATTGGAATTAGAATTTCCACGTTATCTCTTCTTAAGAATCGAACCATACTTACAGAGTTCATAAAATTTTAATTTTGTTTGTCGGAATCTGGTAAGTATCTTGAAATAAATATTTTAATTTAACCTTGCCTTTAGGTCTGCCATAGATGAATCTATTCTAAGTATGAGAATCGTAAAGTACAACAGTAACCTAATGTAATCCAAGATATTCTTGTTCAGCCTATTGTAAACATGTTGGCCAATTTTGACTAGATTTTAGCAGTAATTTTTGACACTTCATTTTGCACTTTTACAACATCCAGCAGGTGTAGTGTAGTTAGTAGGATTACAGCTTGAGTCTGAGTGAACTGAACTAGCATAGGTGAGCAGGATGTTAGCTACAATTGCCATTGCAAATGTCATCCAGTAGATATATTTTGACCACACTCGTCAGATGTAGGTAAAATTAGACAAATAGGAAACTGGAAAACTGGCTGCTTGTATTGTCCAAACCATATACACTCAATGAAGCAAACAAGTAGTCATAGTGTTTTCTTTCTTATTCTTATGTTATAACAATTTAGCTCTTTTCTTCAGTCAGTTTATTTAACTACTAGGTTTCATCAACAATAGGTATGTTGCATTCTAACGTGGAATCGAAAATTACAAGCCTTGTATATTGTCTCATAGATAATGATATTGTTAGATCATTTGGACAAAGTAATTTTGTTGAAAAATGTTAGAATCTAGTTTTCATTCATAATCTCTGTTGATATTAACAATAATCTGTCGGTTGTGCTGGAGAACTAAATTGTAGACTTGTCCAATTTTCTTCAGAATGGAAAATTCCGCTATAATTGCATTTGTATGTGTACCACATTTGGACAGAGTAATTTTGTTAAAAGTGTTGGAATCTCGTTTTCATTCATAGGGTCTGTTAATATTAACGATAATTTGTCGGTTGTGCTACCAGCCTTGGTAGTGTAATGTCTAGAGTGCCGCACTTTCACCCAAGTGACCCGAGATCGATTCCCGGTGCCGGCAGATCTGGTTAAGGTTTTCTGCAGTTTTCCTTAGCTGTGACACAAATGTGGGATTTGCGCTGTTCCATCTGTAAGTCGGCTGCAGCCGCACTTAGGGGCTACATAATAATAATAATCGCCCCCCTCCCAAAGCTTATAGCTTCTGGGGCCTGGTTTCCAGGCTATGGGTTGTAGCAATTATAAAAAAAAATTATTATGCGCTGGATCAGTACAACGTAGTGTCATCCTATTTTCTTTAGAATGAAAAATTTGGCGTTAAGTGTATTTGTATTAACAAATTTGGTCTAGGTAATGGTAATTTGGTTGACAAATGTTAGAATCTGGTTCTAATTCGTCGTTAAAATAAAGGATAATTAATTGTCAGTTGTGATGGAGCAACAAATTCTGGTCTCGTCCTGTTATTCAGAATGTCGTTTAGACGATTCCGTGTGAGGTTGATTTGGTGTAGTTCTACTGAATTTTGTTGCGTTGATTGGTTGAAACATGTTAGGCGATACTAAATGATAATTTAGTAATAAATGTAATCATATATGTGTTATGTTTATTATACTGATGTTGATCCATTTTTTTTGTCCTGAATTAATTTTATTTGGTATAACATTAAGTTAATGTTTTATGTACGAATTGATTTATAATTGATTGTAGTGATCTTTTAGAATTAATTTTTGTGCGGTTGTGCTAGCTAACTTTCCCGTGTTGCTGGGACGACCATATCTTTTTTTGGTAGCAGTAATAAATTTGTTTTTTGCGCTATTAAGCACTATGCTATTAAGCACTGTGTTATTAGTTAGTAATCAATGATGAATAATAAATATTGACCTTGTTTGTATTTGATTGTGCTGTATTTCTTGTGTGATTGTGCTAGCTTCCCTGTGATGTTGGAACAACCCCATGTTTTTTTATGGCAGCAGTAATAAATTTCACTTTTTAGTATAATTAATGAGAACTAAAAAATATGCATGATAGTTTTATGTGATTCTGTATTGGTTCCGAAGCAGCATTTTTAGTGATCGCTACGTACCAGCAACTATTAAGCTGGTGGAACTATTAAGTTTTTACCACTAGTCACAAGCACGTAATTGCTACGGTTTTGTTACGTGTCTGTAACCAAAATGGGGAACAATTTTTAGATAGCAGATACGTTGCAGTAACCTCTCTGGAACTTGTCCAGCTAGGTAGCGGGAACGTGGCAGCGTAGTAATTGCAACTTATTTTCTATTTGTGACACATTGTGTCGCGTGGTTGCTCTCTCTTGGTGGTGTCACAAAATGGAATACTATTTTATTTGTAATACGTACTTAATAATACAAAGAGCGATGAAATGTTTAATTATTTTGTCATCCCAGTATACCAAAATTATAAACCATTGTAACTTTTCTGTTAAACGTGATGATGATAGATCGAAAAATAACAACGCGCCTTCTTTAAATACATTTTTTAATAAAAATGTCTTTAATAAAATATGATAAAAATATTTATAAGTTGCTACACATGATAGAAACCATTTTTATATTATTCCTAAGGCACAATTTGGCACCAATTTGTTATTTTTGTTGAACGTTATATACTGTAAAACATCTATTAACAATCATAACAAATTGCAAATTGATTAATGGCCTCCTATATTTTACAAGTAAATATGGAGATCGAGTAATTTAAGAAAAATCACTTTAAAGTGATTCTCCTGGGTAGCAAAAACGTTTTACAAAAACGCAAAAAAGTTTTACTTTCAATACTGCTGTAAGGTTCCGTGACTTTAAAGGGCTAAGCAATGCTTTCAGACTGGTGGCAGGAACTTTCAGTACCACTTTAAAGTAATTATACTAACAATGGAAGCTTGCAGCTGACGTGTCGCGCATTTCAAAAATTCTTTTTTTAAATAAAAGTAAATCATACGTAAATTAACAGTTAATCAAAAATTTAAAAAATAAGGAAATACGTGTTTAATCTCTAATCTCATACGGTTTATTTAAAAAATAACAAATTAACACAAATAAGACGCAACGTATGTACTTGGAATAAAAACGTTACTCGCAACAGACCCGCGTAGTTAACGTAGTACCTTATACACGATCAGCCTAGTGTTCGATTCCCACTAGATCCGTTACTTTTTGTTAAATTAGTTTTTTTAGTAAAAATGCGTTCCTGTTTACAGATGGGCTTTTCTTAGACTTTTAAATAATCAATAAAAATTATTACGATTATAAGTCGTTATAATTGCCTAAATCGTAATTGTAACTCTCTCTCTAATTATTATGCAGAAAATTGGAACAAGAACCTACGAATAATATATAGTTAAGAGTTACCATAAGTTTAATAAAATGATTTATTTATATATAATCGAATAATTGACAACGTTTAGTATTTATTGCTTTTTAAATTATTCCTAAAAAGTGAATCAAAAACTATAAACTGCAAATTTGCATTTTAAATCGGCGACACGTCAACTGTAAGAGCTGTTTTACACATCCGATTTTTTATGGGAAATTCTTACCCAAATTTTTGCTGAAATTTTTCAACAAAGTTTTGGTAAAGAAACTTTGACGTGTATAAAAAGTGCTGTTTACATGCTGTATGATTGACGCCGTATAAAAATAGTTGGTGTATTCAGAAAAAATTTTACTATACCTTGTATGAAATAAAAACATTGTTAATAAATATGCGTGATATTTTCATGCCATTTGTGTTAAGAGTTTTAAATATATTTTATATACAATTATAAATAGTTAATTAACTTTTATTTTAGGATACAGTACAATTAATATTAACTTATAACATACAATAACAAATTTAACGAATTCCGGACCTGTTACTGTAATAGCAATATGGCCGTTCGCATTTTGTCCACTTCAATAAATAAAATAAAACTAAAGACATTTTGCGCACCTAGCGATTAAATGTTCCTTGAATTTTAGCTTTATTATCATTGCATGGTTGTTTTAATAATATTTTACAAAGCAAATAACCATTTTTAAAAACACAATAAACCGATGTGTAAGATGTGTTGCATGTCAACTACGAGTGTTTTGTGCGCACTTTTCCGCGTGGATTACTTGCAAATTTCTAAAAGTATTAGGAATTGTTCCAAAGTTTTATTGTGAAATTATTCACAATAAATTTCGGAATAAAAATGCTGTATTACACGTCAAAGTTTCTTTATCAAAACTTTGTTGAAAAATTTCAGCAAAAATTTGGGTAAGAATTTCGCAAAAAAATTCGAATGTGTAAAACAGCTCTAAGTGGCAATACCGTTCCACATACTTTAAAGGTTACTCAGAAGTAATGGAACTACATAGTTTCAATAAATAGTAGAAACAACTACATAATTACTAAAATAATCCGAACTGAAGTAATTAAACCTATAAAGTAATACATTTTGTTGTAGTTACGTAACAACTACTCAATCAAAGTTTCGATCTCAGTTAGTGCTACTTAGATGCAGCTTGGGTTGTCCTAGCTTCACGAACCTATTCCATTTAAATCACTGAAGAAATGTTAGCTGAAGCATGATAAATAAGAGTAGAATAAAAACTTAATCGAGGAAGACCAAAAAGTATATAGATAGAAGAAAATTTAGTAAAGAAACGAATTTATAAAGAAAAGATACTACATATTACTACATACATGAATCAAAACAATATACTTTTTCTCTGAACATGATTAGAAAAGGAAAAAATTAATGAATTGTAAAATTAAAATCGGCAGGTTATATGTTTAACATTCATTAAAAGTTAATTATAAACCTTTATTCTCATGTACGTATTATTTTAAAGAATGGATGCATGCTCTTGTATGGTTTTTCACTAATGTGCATTACTAATTTAAATCATTATATCAATTTTTAACTTTTTAATAATGCCGTGGTATGGGTTGCATTTTTAATAGTCTTAATTTTATGTAATTATATTTGGTAAGTAATGTAGTGTATAATTGGAATCTGAGCGGTGTGTATGTACTTGTGTGGGGTGTGTGAAATTTAAACAATTTTTAATTTAATTAAAAATTACAACAATCAAATAAATGCAACCGCCCGAGCAAGTACACACAGACCGCTCATATTTTAATTACACACTCTATTACTCCCAAAAAATAAAATTAATTACATAAAATCATATTTATAGCTATAAAAATAAAACCGCCGCACAAAAGTTTGAACCCACATACACGTTTTAAGCTATTATCATTTGGAAATTATTGATGATATTGATCCTTATTAATTTTTTCTTTTCTTTTTAATTATAATTATCAGCTGCAAATTGCAAAAACCTTAAAAAGAGACTAACATTAAGTATTGCACATTAGTGAAAAACCATACAAGAATATGTACGCAATCTTCAATTAGTACATCAAAATTATACTATCATTTAAATAAATATTATATTTATAAAAAATATAAAATGTATAACAAAAATAAAAAATATAAAAGTACAAAATTAATAATTTAATAGATCAGACAATTAATGAAGTAATTATTATTAGAGAACAGTACAAAAAGCAAGACAGATCCTAACAGACTAATTTTAAGATAATGCTAAGTCAGTGTAACTGGTGCTGAGATTGGACTAATTTAGTCATCGGCTTAATTCAAATTATTATTGAGATTACTTCTTATCTGCAGACCGCAGAAAGTGAGGATTGACAAAGAGATAATGACTCAATGGTAACGGACAGTGGCGATTGCTGCATACGATACATCAACCGCCACTGGTAACGGACCAAATCAGTTTTTCTTAATATTCCCATTATTTATTAACCTAAATATGCGTTTCTTCTGTGACATCTAGTTCCGAGCGAAAGTGTCTTCAATGCATTTGGTTCAAGAGCGCGCATCCGGGTTTCATATTTACCAAGAAGATATGAGGTCTGACAAAAAAGTAACGATACTGTTTTTATCCTCCTATGTTAGTAACCAGCCAGTCTGTTACCACTGATCAAGTTATCTTCGACTCTTCCCCAATTCCAATCCCAACTGGCACAGTCCTTCCATCTTTAATTCTTAAGTAGCCGCTTGAGATGTTAAGACATGTCTGCGATCTTTATAACGAAAATGGAGTTGGTACATAAACGCTCTTATTATAGGAAATTCTTAAAACTTCGTCTATAATGGGTCGTTCATGTTAGTTCAAGCATTGTACAAAATTGGATTCTCCTCCATGATAACACATCATCCTATACTGCACTGTCTGTACGACGTCTTTATTTTTGCAAAATGGCATGTTGCAACACGCCAAATCTACAGATTTCAGAGTATATTATTTTATTTACGTGCATACATGAATTAATATTAATTGTTGATTAATTAATATTAATCAGTTGATGGGTTAATGTACGGTACTTAATAATAAAAAAGAAACAAACAAAAAAGTATGATAAATGGGCAATCATTAAAGAAGAAAGGTATGACATCAGCCACCACGCCCAAGTGGAGGGCTCGCTAGATTTCTAGTTACAAAACGCATACCTATAGATGCTCTATCGTTTAGTATACTACCATAGCCAAAAAATGTAGAATCATAAAGATATAAGTTCAGTAATTGCATATCTTTTGAATATTTAAATGTCTAACTAAAAATGTGTTTTTTACTATACATTACAAAATAGTCTCAGAACAATCTTATTATTTGAGAAATATAAAAATTTACTGTATGCACCAAATGTATTTTACAATTTGAAAAGTGCATGTGTATAAAGATTTATTGAATGCTTAAAACATTTAAAATATAAATTAATGTTAAGGTCTACACTGCACAATTAACATTGCAAAAATAAATAATTAAAAAATGATATACCAATTTTGTATGCTATTAGAGCTAATGTTAGATCTTATTTATGCTTTACAATTAAATATTTATATTTAATATTAATATTTATATATTAATTTTTTTATTTTCAATAAAATTAAGAGATAATTTTAGGTAATTATTCCTTTTTATAAATATTATATTTATAAAAAAATTGTTTATTTATATATTAACTATTTCATAATTTTATTTAAAAAAATTACCCAAACTGTGATTAGAACTTGCGTTTTGTAATTAAAAATTTAGCTCGCCCTGCACTCTGCTGTTATGGTATATTAAACATACCATAAATCATGATTTGTAATTGTAGATTATATTTTGTGAAATCATTTGTATACAAATCATGTAGAATTCATTTGTATAAAAGAAAAATGTTTTAATTGTTAATAAAATATATTAAATATTTCATAATTTATAAAAAAAATTACCGAAACTGTGATTAGAACTTGCGTTTTGTAATTAGAAATCTAGCTCGCCCTACACTAGACTGTAGTGGTATATTAAACATGACACATACTTATGATTTGTAATTGTAGATTAGGTCTTGTGAATTTTATGTAATTATTCCTTTTTATAAACATAATATTTATAAAAAAATTGTCTATAAAATATATTAAATATTTCATAATTTTATTAGAAAGATTTACCCATTAGAACTTGCGTTTTGTTATTAGAAATCTAGCACGCCCTACACTCTGCTAAATATTTCATTAAATATTTCATAATTTTATTTAAAAAAATTACCCGAACCGGGTTACATCCACGTGCGAAGAAAAACACGCGCGTGCATCTAGAGTATGCGGAACCAAGTTTGGTAATAGAAAATGTAGTGGACACAGTGGCCTCTTTTGACTTCAATAACTAAAAATTCAAAGAAAATTGATTTACTATTATTTGTCTCCTGATCTTATTAATCCATCTATAAAAATAAAACAAAAAGCAGTCAAGTATGATCAATAAACTACTCCCGCCTTTTTTCAAAATTACGTTTAGTTAATATTTTAGGATTTTTTAAAATCGATCAATTTTTTTGTTTTTTTTATAAACTTTTTCATGAAACATACTTTTTCTTCAAAGCCGAAAAACACGCGGATAAAATGGACTTTCCTCTTTATTTTGATTCAAGTAGGGTGTGAAGATTTAAAAAAATAACTGAAAGAGAAGTATAGCGCAAAAACTATTTTTGGAGTCATAATATTCCTACGTACTGAAACCCGTAAATATGTGAATAAAGTCTTTTTAAAAATCGGCCTGATTACTTTATTGTTGGATCCTGTATTAATGTTGGATGCGAGGGTTGCAAGTGCTTTGAATAACTGCAGAAGTATTCATTTATTCATTTCACCGGTTGAACACTAATTGATTCTCTTCTATCCGCGACGACGATTTATATCTTCCATATAAACGCTCTAAAAAACGTTGGAACATAGTCGTGTATTATACCTCAGCCCTCCGATGTGTCATATATTTCGAATCTTCTAGCATGTTCTTCGCGACGTATAGGGGGTTTTCAAAATATTTTTGATGTATAAGTTTTTATTCGAATTCACAACAAATATTCCCACCAATAATCTTAACTGAAGTTTACAGAAAATAAAGACACGATTTCTATGAATCAGCAAGCTCATACAATATCGAGTACGCTATACAGGGTGCTTCACTCAACTTTCGTATAAATTTAATGTGTGATAATAAGACAAAAACTTGCTAAAAAGGTAAACATTTGAGAACTGCTGGAACGTATCACGACCTACCTCACATATAAGATCAAATACCTTGCTTAACAAACAAAAGACGATTTGAAACAATATTTATAAATTGAGAATAAGCCATGACAGGAAGAAATGGCATATTTACATTCATTTAATACTTTATTATTATTTTTATTGCATTTTAGTGACGAGTTTCTTTACTGTAACGTAACCTTGATCCGCTATCTTTAATAACAGTTTCATTTTCTGGAAGTGGTACATTACAAAGGAAGCAAAGATTTGTAATTTACCTTAAAATAAAAATAATTAAGTACGAATAATCCTAATAATACGAAATCAATAAATCATAATTACAATGCATTCTTTGTAACATTACATCAAATGTGTTTTATGTAAAATGATTTACTTTTATCAAATAAATAATCACAACGAAATGAATTATTTCCATTTTAAATATTTAATAAACGGAAAATTAGTTACTGAACCTTTGTAGGAGTAATTCTCATCTGCCTAATATTCGAACCTCGAGTAAAATTTAAAAACAGTGGTTGAATTTAACCATCTTAATAATTAATAAACATCTTAAGTACTACTTCTATTACTTCGTAAAACTACACGACCTTTCAGCATAATTTGAAAGTTGAACTACCTATAAAGGAGAATTTGATTGTGTTTACCAACATATGTTTTCAATGTTTACAAAATTTAAGAAAATGCCCCTTTAAAAACATTATAAACGGATTTAATAATAACTAATTAGTAAATTCTTTTAAATACACGGTAATTATTCTTTAATTACCTGCAAAATAATAAACTTTTTATAACAACATAACAAGACATATTGACGTATGTTACATATACGTATTGTAAATAGTTTATTATCATTGAAAATTTAAAATCGAGCAAAAATATTAAAATCTCCTGAATAACTGTTAATTATGCTTTGTGTTGTAGGTACATTATTTTAAATATGGAGAATAATTAATTAAAATAGACTTAATAAAGTCCATAACATTGTTTACATCGCCAAACGCGTAAAATTCAAAACATTACTGTAAAATCTACTTCCTGGAAGAAGTGATGACCACGTGATAAACACTGACATTGAGTTTACATAAACTAAATCGGACGAAAGAAAAATAATAGTCAAAACAAACTGTGACATCACATATTAGTAACATCAGTGTCCAATCAAAATATCAAGTTGAAAATGCAGTTAGCTACATCTAGCTCCAACTCGACTGAGCAGACTTCTTAAACCAGTGACCACCAAACCTACTATTTTTTTCTCTGTTATTATGAAAGATAGGCGCTAATGATTATTAAGCTTTTTTTTGGTTACATTTTATGTATACTATCACCTGTTCAGAGGATACGAATCTTTAGTGAAACACCCTGTATACTATAATAACCGACCAAGGGTTTGAACCAGTTTTGAACCCCAGTTAAAATATATCATCGGATTTGTAAAAATCGGTCCCGCTTCGGAAGGTAATGGCATGCCACCGAGGTATACTTTGCCCAGAACATTTCCCTAAAATTAATGAAAATTCAAGTACTGTATGAATATAATATGTCCTATAATCTTTATAATAGGTTTAAAGAGTTCAATGTAAAAATTTCGAAATAACTTTGATGCTTGTGTTTTCCGAGGAAAGTATGACGAAGTATTGTTCGTGACTCTTAATCCCGCTAAGGCTTTCAGAATCATAGTTTCGTATACAGTGTGTGTGTGTAAATTCTCTTGCCAAATGGAAAATTTTTTTATGATTGGTTTTGCGAAAAAAAGTTACTGTATAAACAAGTTTTGCTTCGCCTAAAACCTCACTTGGCGAACAAAAAAGAGTGTCTTTGATTTTAATGTTTGAATTTTTTTAATTTTGCTTTCTTTTGAGCAACATGACATTGTTTTCATATAAATAAACGTAATCGTATTTTTTAAAAGCTAAAAGTCAGTATTTAAAAAAAAATAATGTTAAAAATAACTAGTATTAAATATTTATTGGCCTGTTACAAAAAATCTAGTAGATATCATTAGTTTACAAAACTAGTTGTGAAATGGTGTTGCCATAGTTCACTCGAAGCACCATGTTTGTTTTTCATAAACAATCTTGATGCCAATGATGCAATTTGACATTTTAAAATAACTGTCTGAAAAATGTATCTAACAAACGAAGAAAAAGTCGAAGTTGTGTGTAATAATTAAATAAGTAATAATTACAGCAGTAAAAATTTAAAAAATGCAAACATCAAAATCAAAGGCAGAAACAACAAAAAACAAGGAAAATCTAAAAAATCGAATAAGACAAGAATGCCAAAATATTAAATAATATCAAGTGGCAAACGCAACCAATTGTTTTAGAAAAAAAAAGTGTATGGAAAATAATGGGGGGGGGGGGGATATTGAAGTCTGAGTTCAATTGTTTAACGTTCTTTCCCCTGTAATAATTTCAGGAACTATTACATATGTTTTTATTACTACTGGGCTTATAGCGTAAATAAATTTGATTTGATTTAGATCATTGTTGTTTCTATAATTTAATAAACAAAAATCAAATATTTAACTAGATTTATTTTAATAGCTTAATTACTGGTATTATGTACTGTGACCCTTTATTTAAACAGATATATTTTTTATTCTTAATACAGTGAAGCCTCGTTGATCCGAATCTACGTTAATCCGAATACCACTATAATCCGGACCAGCATTTTATTTACATCGGGTTTATTGTAATCCGGATTTAAAGGTTTTGATAATCCGAACTTTCAAATTAATTGTTTTTAGTCCTCAAGTTTTGTTTATAGTAACGAATGCAATGGATATTCAGATGTGTAATTTGATACAAAACTACCGTTGTAAATAAAATAAATGATTTTATTTTATTTATGTTTACGTTATATAAATTTGTCTGGCAAATCCTTATCATAAAAAGTTACGTATTTTTTAGAAGTGGTTACATTGCAACTTCACAATTCATATTAGTTACAAAGGATTATAAGTTAAAAAAGAATTGATACTTCTTTTACGAATTACGACTTTATGTATCTCCGCCATACATAAAACGATTTTCTGGTAAATCTAAAAATTGTTAAATGTTTAAAGACCGCATTGTAACTTTAAATATTAAACATTTCCAGATTTATTACAAAATCTGAAGGATCATATAACAACGTTAAAAAAACTTGAAAACCTGCGGAATATCCGGAGATGGAAGAAAAGTTGTTTGGATGGTTTTTGATATTATGTCACCGATGACCTCCGAAATTTTGGACGAAAAGGCAAAGCATCATTATCCAGCAGCGTGCGGTGCATACGAAACAGTGGAAGCAGTCGCGATGCAACGTATGCGCTATCACACTCGTACGCTATGGTTCCACTGATTTGTATACTCTGCACGCTACTGTGACTTTTTTAAAGATGGTTTCAAAACGATGACGTCAGGGCGAGTAAAGATTGGATACTTAATTTTAAAAAGACAATTTGTGTGTGTAAAAAATCGCGGAAGAAAAGCAGTTCAATGATTCACACGCAGTGAAGCCCTTAAAGAAATAGTTGCAAAGCGGTGGCTTTGCAATGGGTAGTAGAAAATTTGAAACAACCGTGATGCCGGAAGATTTAAAAGAAAAATCTATCTAACGTATTAAGTTCAAAAAACAGGAAACAAGTAAAAATCACCGCCTTTTTTGGTTAACGATATATTAATGCAGAATATTATTTCTTGTGTTTTTAAAACAGTTTTTGCGTAAATATTTTTGTAGTTCTTTTTAAATAAATGTTTTGCAGAATGTTTTAAATGCATTTATTTACAAATAAAACATTGTAACTCTACAAACGCGGTAATCCGAAAACCGCGATGATTCGGATTACCCCTGTTTTAATTAGTCCGAATTAGCGAGACTTCACTGTATTAATTAATAACTCTCTAATTCTTGATCGTCATGTACATACAGACTTAACAATGTCATGTTGCTCAAAAGAAAGGAAGTTAAAATCAAATGTCCTTTTTTGATCGCCCTGTATATGATAGGCTAATGACAGTATTTGAGGTTCTAGGTGAAGCAAAACTTTTTTAAAGAGTAACTAAACAACAAAAGTTATACATTTGGCAACATAATTTATGCATACGGTGTATTTTTTAATTCTTAATATTAATTAATAACTCTCAAATTATTGATCATCTTGTATACACAAACAAACAACGTCATGTTGCTCAAAAGAAACGCGAACATTAAAATCAAAGGTACCCTTTTTTGATCGCCCTGTATGCGATAGGTTAATTTTAATGGCAGAATTTGACGTTTTAGGCGAAGCAAAACTTTTTTTGGAAAAGCCAATAGTGAGAAATTTATACATTTGGCAACAGAATTTAAGCACACGGTGTATTTTTTAATTCTTAATATTAATTAATAACTCTCAAATTATTGATCATCTTGTATACACAAACAAACAACGTCATGTTGCTCAAAAGAAATGCAAACATTAAAATCAAAGGCACTCTTTTTTTAGCGCCCTGTATCAAATTTTAATGGCACAGCAATTGAGGTTTTACTTTTTTAGGAGTAACTTTTTTTTTCGAGAAACTAATAATAAACAAGTATTCCATTTGGCAGAGAATTTACACACCCTGTATGTGCTTTTTAGGGCAGAGACGCCATAAAAAAAGAATATCTCCAAAAAAGTCCCACTACCCAAGTCCTAGTCTTTATTATTAATAAAGAGCTTTGATCTGAGACATTATCAGTGACTCATATTTATCTCCTTCAATCCAGGGAATCATTTCATTCTTGTATCAATTTTTTAGTAGTCGTTTTAGAAGGGACGCTACATAACGTACACGAAAAATTGCATCTTAGTAGGCTTATCTTTACGTATGTTGTAGCTCGTAAGCTCTCGATTAAAAGGTATCTGAATCGGCAGGTATCGGAGCTAAGGTTCATTAAAGACTCATGCTCTACGAATATTGCTTTTGAGTTTAAACAGTAGCCAACTGGCATTCGAAGAATGATCAATCTCATTGTATGAACTACAAACACAACATTCGTAGAAAATGTTGCAACTTGTGATGTTCAAAACGTTGAAAATGCTGCAGAAGCGCTAGTTCTATGGCCAATAGTCAACTATTAAGTATTGGGTCCAGTCCAGGAGACCTCTGCTTGAATCTAAAATTTTCTTGTGTCTTTTTTAAATTCTTCTTTATTTTCTTTGCATTTTCTCATTCAGTTCTCCTCTTTCTACTTTACTTTAATTCTTCGTCTACTGCTGCACCAGATTTAATTCTTCTATCTATAAGTTGATGGTGATAATTGATAAAAGGTTGATTCCCACTTGTAGCCTTCATCAAAACATTGTAAATCTTGTATTAGGATAGCAGAAGATGTTGATGGTGTACCCCTATATTGGAATATTGGCGACAAACCAAGTACATTGACGGCACACATAAAAGTCTTTATGAATAACAATAATAACGCCATTGGTTACTAGATGGCGTGCAGTTCCTTTTTTAAATTTTAAGAAAATATTTAAAATTAAACTTTATTTAGTTAAAATTAATTTTAAGTTGTTTTATAACATGCAAAAGGATTAACGTAACAATCATAATTAAGATTTAATTAAGAATATTAATAACAATATTAACTGATGCAGGTTTGTTTCCAGGAAATTGAACAGCAGTTAGTACGCTTACACTTATTAACGTTGTTAATGATGATTGTTAATTTTAATGTATTTCCTGTCACATATTTATTAAGAATTGTCACATAAACAGACATAAACAGCTTAAAATAGATTATAACTTGATCAAGTTCAATTTTAAATATTTTTAAGAATTTGTATGGCAGAAACTGCGCGCCATCTAGTAAGCAGTAGCATTATCATTAATTAATTAATTGGTAGCTGTTGTTTAGTATCCTGGAAACCATCTGCTTTCATTAAGTTCTTATTAATGTTCTTAATGATAATTGTTACGTTATCTTTTATGCATTTTCTGTTATATATTTATTAACATTAATAATGAAAATTGGTTAGAAAACAACTTAAAGTAAATTTTAACTTAACAACAAAGTTTAATTTTAATATTTTTAAATATTCTTTGAAATTTGTAACAACTGTGCGCCATCTGGTAACTAGTACCACTATTAATGATGATATTGCAGCTTGTGGTCAATGTATACTTATGGTTTGTAGCCAATATATCAATGCATAGATACCAGAATTCCAGGACACCACCATCAACCTCTTCTGCTATTCTAATACACGATCACAGAGTTCTGATGAGGAATAAAACTGTGACAATAGTTTATTATTTTTATTTATTGTTCGTTCTGTAAGAATTTTTCCTTTTTTACCCAAACAATCTTAATAATTATTAATATAATTATTATCAATAAATATGTAACAGAAAATGCATAAAAATTAACTTAACAACTAGCATTAAGAATATTCGTGAAGAATTAACTGATGCAGTTGTGTATGAACAGTAAACGGGGACCAGGCAGTGGAATGTTGCCAGGGGAGGGGCTCTTGGAGCTGCAGAAATGCAGAAGCAATTAAATCTATTTCCTCGCACTGTGTTTTTTTATAATATAGATGCAAATTTCAATTTAAGTCATACGAAATATATAAATGATTTTCTATATTTTCTTAACAAAATATTGATATAATACCCCCCTCTCCGATGCACGTAATATAATTTTTTACCCTTTTTTAAGATGAATATTTTAAAATTAGCTCCTCCCGAAAGAAGATTCTGGGTACGGGCTTGTCCCTTTTGTCTGATCCTACCACTTTGGGCTTCCGTAAATAACTTTTATAGGTTGGGAAGTCATTTGAGTAAAGATGGTAGCGGAACCTTATGTTCTATTTTATTTGTTTACAATTTTAGATTATAGCTAAATTAAAAAATTAATATTAGCAATATATTACTTCAAACAATATAGTCATATAATTCAAGAATATACAGAGTGTACCAAAACAATTATTACCAATTGGCGCACATTTCTAAAACACCCTGTATAAATAAAAATAGTTCTAAGTTAAAGAATATGTGATATCTTTTAACTTGTCTCGAGAATATCTTTTTCGTATTTTTGAGAGTGAACATATTACAATAACAATAATAATTGCTGCAACCCATAGCCTGGAAATCAGGCCCTAGAAGCTATAAGCTTGTGCGGGAGGGAGGGGGTGATTATTATTATTACGTAGGCCCTAAGTGCGGCTGCAGCCGACTTACAGGCGCAACAGCGCAAATCTCACATATGTGTCACAGCTAAGGAAAATTGCAGAAAACCTTAACCAGATCTGCCGGCACCGAGAATCGACCTCCGGCCGCTTGGGTGAAAATCCAGCACTCTACACTACCAAGGCTGTACAACAAACGGTACTTCAAATAAATCACACTGTATACGAATTTATGAGAAACTGTACTAATCGATAGGAAAAATATATTTTATGATACCTGTTCACAGTGACTTTCATTTGAAATTGGCGCGTATGGCCGTTAACGGACAGGTTAATAGATGTCGCTAGTTATTTATCAGTGACGTCAAATTCGTGACATTCTCTACATCGTGTAGCTTCTGTAGGTACAATTTTATCGAAGAAAACACGGTTTGAATTAGAGTGGATGTAAATGTAAATATAAGTCTAACTGACGGCAAAAAGTTTAGGCTGAAAACTTGTATCACTTGATGTGGCGCTACCCTTGTTCTAGGTAAACTTGCTGTAATCTAAAGTAAGGCAGTACATAAAATAAAAAAGGTATCCCGATGAGCTACCTGAAAAGTTTATATCAATATTTTATGTATTGTGTAGTATGCTGTGAGTTAGGAAAATCCTCCTAATCTTAAGAGTTCTTTTGTTTTTCTCGACAAGCTAAATTTTGTAGAACTTCGGAAAAAGAATCTATTTAGAAATAACATAACCTATCAAAACCAATCTGACAGTTAGGTAAAATCGCAAATGAAGATGAATTCGTAAAGCCATTAGGCTTTAAGTTCATAGACACACCATTTATAAGGCTTTAAATCTTATCCGTGATAGCAGAGCTACAATATTCCCAAAATCCGGGTTCATCCTTGCGTTCCGGACCAGGCCGGTGTCAGCCCTTCTCTCCATGAATACTGATGCCGCTCCGTGCACATTGTTACGGTTAATCTGAAACTTACCTTATCCATCTTCCCTACATATAGACGCTGTTCAAGTATTCATTTATTCACGTATGTAAAGCCAAGCTAATGCATAAGTCTACCGTTATAACACTCGAACATCCCTTATTATATCTAGGGAACTTTTAAGATGTCCTTTTTGCATTATATAACAACAACTTTAAAAGTTAGATGATGAATTTTCCAACAGCTTAAACTTAAAAATAGACCGAATTATCAATATCACTTTGTTCAAAGATGTACTATTAATAACTCGTACATAACCTTCAATTATTGCCTTCATCCCCAAAATAAAAGTTTTTTCTAAATAAATATTAACAATATTTAGAAAATATTAACATATTAAACAACTGACAGTAATTAAACTTTAACGAAGAGCTGTTGAATCAGTACCTTAATTCTAAAAACAAACAATTGTTGCAGGTCTTGGCTCAGATCATTCGAGAATAATTACACCGACGGCATTCTCCTTCAATATTTCAGTGAAAACCCATCTTCAGTTTGTTGAAAGAGCTTTACATAAGGTGAGTCGAATTAACATTTCTGAAGTTTAAGAATTGAGCAGTATATTCATCGCAAACATTTTGAGCAGTTCACCCTATATGAATTACTCATTCGAGACTAAGAACACCCGGTATATTTCTGTATACCTAGCTTCAACTAAGCTTTGAAAATGACTACCTACTTTATTATTTTTTATTATTTATAAATTTCTTAAGAAGCGCATTAACTGTGATTATTTTTCATGTAAGTATGTTTCACTTTACAGCTTGACACCCCTATATCGCAGCATAAAAATATACTGCAGGTGCACTCCTCGATTGCTTAGCTAGCTTCAAATACCGCACACACCGCGATCAGATCGGAGAGGCTTGTCGTAGGTCATCGCATGCTGGTAATAACGAGCAGCGAATATCACAGCATAATTGTTGTTTTTGTAGCCCGCCAACGTCCGAGAATACAAGGTCGCACGCGGCCAGCTGAAAATATTTGCGAGAATGCATCTACTGGTTATTATTATACTGTGCCTCTATCTTCGTTATTTATAATCGAATGTGTTCCAAATTTTTATCAGGTGTAGAACTCATTAAAAGAGGTTTGTGTGTAATTATAAACCCCATTTATTATAAATCACCAGCCTACTACGATCAAAAAAGATAGGTACAAATAGTTGAAGAAACATAGTAGGTCTTGTTTAATCGGAAAAGTCGTTACGGAGATTTTCGTTAAAAAGTATTGAAAATAATAATAATTTTAAGTCCATTAATAGAATTAAATTAGAAAATTCTATTTCTGACTGAAATTGACAACAAAATGTTGTTTACTCTAAAATGTTTACTGAAAGTGTCGTGTGTAGTAAGTTGTGTTGGTATTTTATTTAACAAAATAGCTGAGATTATTGGTTGTTGACAAAGGAAAAACAATTCGTTTGGTTGGGGAGAAACAGTTCCAGAGGACGACGAATAATTTCAGCTATTTTGTTAATAGTGTGATGATGAATATTACTCACGAGGATAAATTTCGACGCATGCCGCAGGTGTGCGTCATAACTCATCCGAAGGAGTAATGATTGGCGTAACTAGAGAATTTCTCTGGGGGGGGGGGTTATGGACGGTCCTATAGAGCGCGGCAAGTTTTAAACATCCAGGCGCTCATTTGGCTTTTTCCTGGGAGGGGGGCCTGGCCAGTCTAGGCGAGGGCTGGCCCCCCTAATAACACTTTTTCTATGACAGTTCAATAGAAAACTGCACTTTTCGAATCTTGACTATGTACGTCAGTTTGCACTTCTTTCTTGATTATTTCTACCATAAAGTTTATAGAGGTTACCTTTACTGATTTTAAACTGTCCGACGGCGGATTCAGTTTTTACTTTCTTTTAACTAAAAAAACATATCCTTATAAGTTATTATTCACGGCCCGTGGGTAATGATTATCATTACTCACGAGTTAACGCAACTCTTTTAAACAAAAATAGAATTGTTTATATCAATTCTAATAATACATTTGAATGTTTATTATTCAAGACATTTGAACCAAAATTTGGTTTTGGAGTTTTCAAGTGATCAGAACGACTTTTCCGATTAAACAGGTCGACAGTTTTCTAGATTATGTACATATTTATTTGATCGTAGCAGGCTGATGGATTGTAATAAATAGGGTTTCTAATTACACATCTCTTTTAAAGGGTTCTATAACTGATAAAAACAATCGGAATTGATTGAATTACCAATAACAAAGAAATAGGAGTGTCAAGCTGTCAAGTGGAACATACTGTATATTATACGCAGCCGTGGAAAATTTTAGAAGTTGATGTCCTCAACTGCGAATTTTTGCCATGTTGCACACCAGACTCTAATTTTTATTTCATTACGGGTACCAACGGACCGAGAAAGCTCCATTGTACTCTACAACAAAAATATTGACCGAATAGTTTTTATAACGAAATCACTTTTTGCTGAGCAAAAAAGGCGGTGAAGAAATCTGTCCAGAATCTAAGCAGTGGCAAGGAATCGCAAAATAAAATTTGAGTGTTTGGACATAAACATTCCAGTCTCAATTTGGGAAGGTTTGGTGAGCAAAAAATATTTTTGGGCATACGCGTGACAGTTTTGTTTAGAATAGATCGAATCTGATGGTATTAACTCCACAAACAAGGATGATGCAGTAGTGTTACCAAAAGAATCAAGACAGGTGTAAAAGCAGCAGTTTTGAGCAGAAATTCAAGATGCACTGGCATTTATTTCAGACTGTATCGCCATTTTGTTCATTAGATTAACTTAGAACGGTAGAATTATATGCATATCCCAAGGTATGAGAACTTTGTGCAAGATAGCTAAAAGAACGTCAAAGTTTGAGGTAAACACATAGGAGCCAAGTGGACTGTCTAAAGCATTTTTTTAAGAACAGATGTTTCCTTGGAAATTAATAAGGCTTGAAAATTGATTTTCCTTTTGTTAAAAATTGGGTATACGAAAGTTCTCAATGCAGAAAGTGGGGTTAGTGAACTGTTCGAACCTTCGTCTTTGGTGTGGTATTCCCCTGGTTTTCAATTTCAAGATTTTATTTCTTTTACAGACTATTTACCCATCTTACCATTTTCATCAGGTTGGTATTTGATATTCTGTTAATAAATATGATTATTAAAGAGCCGCCCAACTACATGTACAAAACGCATGCAATCATTTATGATAAAGAAATTTCTATCTCGACAAAATTCAGAATGGAGATAAAGAAGGGAACTACTGGAAGCTAGACGTAAAATCCTTCTGAATGAAGACGGGTGCATGTAGTAGGGCGGAGAACATTCCGTTCCCGATCACCCTATTTCTCCAATGTAAACAAGACTACAAAAACATATAACGCTGCAGTCGCCCTTAGTTGATAAAGCGGAAAGATTATCCGTAGGCGGTTTGGAGATAGTTTTGATGTTGTGCCTTTTAAAAACCTTTCCTATACGATCTGCAGCCCCGTGCATGTACGGTAAGAAAACTGTAGACGTAGGGTCGGTAGGCGATTGGCTATTTCGACTTTGAAGTGGATTCAGATGATGACTCACTTCGACATTTTCATTTTCATGACGATTCTATTTTCTCCTGAAGAAGAAGTTCCATACAATAGCGGGTGAAACGTTGAGTTCTTGTAGTGTACTCAATATGACACGGTTCAAACGCAGAAGTTCTTTGTCCTACTAATACACGTAGAACGTGCATGAACATAGATAAAAGCTACATACATATACTTCGTTCGTCAAAAGAAAATGGAAATAAAACTAATTTTCGTTTGCAGAAATATACAGGTCAATAAAGTTAGTACCCCACTTTGCTGAATTTCAAAAGTCTTAGTTGCCATAATTTTGGGCCAATTCAAAAAAGTTCGAACCAACCCCTATTCATCAGAAATGAAAATTTTGAAGTAGGGTGATAACCCCTATCACATAAATATAAATAATAAATCAATTTAAACTAGACCATATTTTTGGACTGATTAAAGACTATTCATAAGCATATAATCTGGCATATCAATAATGAGAAAAAGGTTAAATTGAGGAAAAACCCATGTCATAATTTTGGGCTAATTCATGACCAAAACACACACACTGATACATACAATCCATTTTCCAAGTCGGCCCCTAAATAGAAAACTACTACACATGAATAATGACAACAGTAAATACGATAAAGTCCAGGAAAAACCCACGTGGGTGGGTGATTTAGCAACGATATGGCTTATATGCTAATGGATAGTCTTTAATTAGTCCAAAATTACGTGGTACGAAATTAATTAGTCATGGGGGAGGGTTATTCACCAATTTAAAGAAATATTTCAAAAATGAGTGATCTGCCAGTGAATAGTCTTTGATTAATCCATAGTTACGACTCGGTAACTCAGGTTTTTACTTATTTAACCTCGTGACGTTATTCATAGGGATGATTTACAATTTATGAAATGATTTCAATTTACATGTCCAGAAAATTCAAAAATCTGCGTTATTTTATTTTTAATTTAAAACCACTACACAAGCAAAACAGTTTAAAAAGTGTGTCGTTTATTTCTTCTATAATTTTCTACAACTTAAAATTTTAAGGTTATGTTGATAAATCGAGAACAAAGAAATGTAGGGGTGATGTAACCAACCTAACAAAATAAAATTCCAAATCCTTTAAGCAAGTACTTTATGATACTCAAACGTGTTTGAGGTTCTTTTTTTGATTTTTTCCCTCTTTAATTCGCGATATTATTCATGGGGGAGGGAGGAATTTTCCAATTTACGGGATGATTCCGAAATAGATTTGCGCCAATGTCTTTAATTAGTCCAAAATTACGACACAGTTTTTTTTCTTGAATTTTATCATTTTAAGTTTGTAACATTATTCAAATGGGATAGTTTTATATGTAGGGGTTGTTAAAAAAATGAATTATATGCTAGTGAATAGTTTTTAATTAATCCAAAATTATAGTCTAGTTTAAATTGATATTATTTTATATTTATATGGTGGAGGTGGGAGTTCAAGTCAGCATCCGATAAATAGGGGTTGGGTCAAATATTTTTGAATTGGTCCAAAATTATGACACAAATATTTTTGAAATTCGATAAAGTGAGGGTGCTAACTCTTATTGACGTGGATTATACAGTTGTGAAGATCTTCAAAGAATGGCAAGTTTTTGAACAGTCGCCAATCAGTCTATGGTCAACAAATTACAATTTATTATCCACCGGCAAGGCGTCAACTATTTAGTATGCAGCCCACGATCTATAACTTGTAATTTATGGCCAAAATGCTATGCCCGTGTGGTGGATCAAAAGTGAATTACATATCTCCATCTATAATCGTGGTAATGATATATTATTTTTTCTATTAAATAATACATTAATTATAAATGCGTTTCTTAATAAGTAATATTAGTATTAATTACCCACGGGCCGTGAGTAATAACTTATTACCCACGGGCTGATACCAATCACAAAAAAGCTTCGCCTACAAAAGCACAAGAATAAGACCCATAAACACCTGCGTTGATTGTACAAACGAGTCCGTCCCGTGCATGCTGTGACGCATCGCGATATTCAAATGTTACAGTTTGTTTTATTTTAAAGGGTTTTAACAACGCCACCTATGTAGATCGTGTTGGTTTTAATAATTTGATGCTGCTAGTTACAATTTTCGACTCTGTTTACATTTTCTAATAAATAAAAAGAATTAAAAAAATGGATTCCGATAAAAATTGTACGAGATTTTACAAGCGGCAAAGAAAATATATAAATTTACTGCCGAAAAAATTAAAAAAAAATCGAAGTGATGTACAAGGTGTTTATGGATTGGCGATGCCTCAAAAATGTCAATTCATTCTCTGTCAACGTTCTGTTAGCTTATTTTGAAGCATTATGAAAGATATCTTCGACAATCAGTCATCATATGAACGTTTTATTTTATGTTGCGAAGCACGCTAAACATAAATAACATCAATATAGAAAATTATTCAAAACTACAAATTTATTATAATCTACCTGACACTTAATTAATTTTTATTAATCTGATTTCTTTATTTCATGATTATGAAGTTTCACCAAACAAAGCTCGAAACAATAAATAATTAATTGTCTTGATCGCAAAGTGCCACTTCCTATTGAATAATCGTAGAAAAAGTATAGTATCCTACTAGCATGTAATGGCTATTACTCATGAGGATGATGTTTGCGATGCGAGCTGCAGGTGTAATTCATCCGAAACACGCTCGTTGAATAATATACTATTCGATCATGGCCTTTGATGGTTGATGTAGATCATATTCGGACCTATACTATATTAAAAGTTTACAAAGCTGGTAATGGTCTATAGCAGTGTTTCCCAACCGCCGGTCCGCGGACCTCTATCGGTCCGTCAGAAGTTTTTGCCGTTCCTCAGATAAATAACAGTATCTTCACAATCTTACCGATTTTTTTAAATTCGTGTTATCCTGGAGCTAACGTAGGGTGAAATAGGGTCAGTAGGGTTTATCGGAGTTGATCAAGAGTAAAAAGAATTTCTAAGCAGGTTTAGCGCACATGGATCTAGGCGTACCAGAACCGAAGAAATTTTTGTCTTGCGTCCCCGATAACGCGAACGATCAAAATCAGGGTTTCGCGGTTTCGAGGGGTCGCAAAACTTGCTTCGAGTCGGACTGTTTTTTGTGTGTCGATGCGTTGGGTAGTTCCCGTCTCAGATTTAAAGTCTCGGCCGTCTCCAGTATACCGTTTAGGCGAAGGCGGCAAAGGACTGCTCCCGCCTTACGGTAGGCCGAAGCGAAAATCTGACAGCAGAATCTTTGCCAGCGAAGTATCCCAATCGCTTCTACCGGAAAAACTTTTTTTGCCAATATTTTTCCGAGGGCGGGGGGGGTTAAGGCGGGCGCCAACATGTGTTGATGGTATTCGATGTCACGCGGCCTGATACGAGCGGTGCATCTATTGCTTTTTCCGTATCCCCGCTTTAAGGAGCTCCGCCCGTTTTCGAGAGGCGGTATCTCAGAAACTATACGAGCCAAAACGACTATCTTGGCGTCAAACGACGGGCAATCTCAAAATGCTTCCCTTTCAAATACCCTGCAAAACCATAAGAAAAACTCGAAATTTTCTATTTGTTTTTCACCAGAGAATCGTTCTAAAGTAATATCGCCGCCCCCACCCTAATCGGGTTCCTAAGTAGACCTTCTGAATGTTTGGTAGCATTCTAAATTATAGCTTACTACCTTAAAATCTAAAGTAAGCCGTACTTGCAACTTTAGGTCTTTGACTCGGGTAATTTTGTTTGAGCGTCCCGGTGCTCCGTCCCGTCTTATCTCTAAGACATGAATTGAGATACGCTCAATTAGCGCGCATTTGTAAACAATGCTACCAGTAGCTCACTGGTGGGAGCGAGGTTACTATCCATCTTCTACTAGCTCTCTAGGCTAGTACTGGGTATAAACATGCTCAGCCGTTGCCACACTCTCCTAGGAGATGGTACCTCGTCCAGCTTCGGACTTTTTCCCAACTCTTAGAGTTGAGAACCACCGCCCGATTGAATCCAACCTCAATTATGACAGGACTTGGTTTTTTAATGGTTTTTCCACCCCGGTCTACCAGCGCTTCGTTTACAAGTTTACACGTTATAGACCCCCGGTATGTACCCTTTCGGGTGAACTTGCCTTGAGTGTAAGAAGCTATGTACCCTTCTCGCTTCACTCCCTTTAAGAGTAAAGGCACTAGAGCTGCTTCATATCACTGGACCCGGACTAGTCACGAGTCATAGGGTGAACCGAATGACTTCCGCAACACAGTACCTGACGGCATGATGTTTCCTGTTGGCCCAGATTTACCCCTTAGAACCGGGATAAACCTCACTTCAACTCTCCTCCTTTGGATTTAGCCAAGCAGCGGGTACCACAAGGCACCATAAAAGACCTTGTCTAAGTAAAAATCAAATCCACCGACACCGGTTCTCATGTTAGTAGAGCTTCCTCCGCAACGTTTATGAGTAATCGGTTATATCTCCGCTCCCTGTCGAGATACCTTGTTCTGGTTTTGAACGATGGACCGTCCTATGTGTCTAAAACCCGGTTATGGTCTTTGAGTCGCACTCACCCTACAATCGTTGCTCGACGAAAAGAGAAAAACTCAAGACTTTCGGTACTCGCTGATTTCGGGGCCGGTCTCCGTTTTGATCGTTTGAGGTTTGGTATACGGGAAGCAGATGAAATTTATTATTTAACATTTAATTATTTTGTTTTCTTTAATTGTTTTCCTTACCGGTCTGCAAGCAAATGCTACGTCGTTTGACGGTCCGCGAATGAGGAAGGTTGGGAACCGCTGGTCTATAGCATCTGTCGAGAACTAAATTCAATTTGTAGTAACCCAGGCAGTCAAGTTCTGAAACCATCATTCTCTCTCGTTTGGAATTATATCACCTATTCCGCATTCATTATTAAACATTCTAAACTCTAAGCTAAAATAGTCTTCAGATATTAAACCTTTCGTCTTCACTTTCTGTTCCCTAACGGCCATCTGAAGTAGCTTTTTCGATGTTACAACCAGTTTTGTGTGACTCGCTGCGAGTCGACGCGACAAGACAATAACAACAATTGAAATATGGTGGACAATAGAGGAAGGCATCTCAATTAATTTATTTTATATTTCGCTTATTAATGGGTCGATTTGGATTCGAGATTATCAGAAGTATTTTTACCAAGCGAATCATTAAAAAAATTACAAAGCGCAAAGTTAACTAAAAATTATGACAGAATTACAAATTCTGTCCTGGATTTGCGACTATTCTGAAATCACCACCACAAGAATCAGTCTGTAAGTCATTTAATAAATCATCTGTATTGCCCCATCCTCCACATATCAGAAGTTTCAAGCAGACAGAAAAGAAAGACTATATCATTCTCACCGTTCGTACACATAAGTACCCGATTCCGTTGGGGGAGTGTAATTGTACGGAAAAATCGCAGTACTAAGAAATTATTAAGATACCACAGGTTTAAAATGCATAATAATGGATTGGAGAACCAATTAACGGGTTCTGTCCCGTTTAATGGTCTACACTCTATCATCCGAATAATCTTCTGGCCTTGCCAGTGAAACTAAAAGTTTGCATATTACGACCTCTAGTGTACGAAACCTGTATTAAAGCCTATTTTACGACATATGCTGGTACCGCACTTGACGTCATCGGGGATTGTTTTAAATGGAACCATTCAGTTTTAAGTATGAAAATCGATAGCAAGTGTGATTCTGAATAAAAAATTATTGAGATACCACAGGTTTAAAATGCAGAATAATGGAGTTAGAACCAATGAACTGGTTCTGTCCCGTTTTACAGTCTACACTCAATCGTTTAAAGAATCTTCTGGCCTTACCAACGAAACGAAAAGAACTTTGCATATTTCGATCTCTAGTTTACGAAATCTGTATTAAAGCCCATTTTAGAACATGTGCTGGTAGCGCACAGACGTCGCATCATCTGAATTGTTTTAAATGGAACCATTCAGTTTTTAAGTATGAGAATCAATATCAAGTGTGATTCTGAATAAGAAATTATTAAAGTACCCTAGGCTGAAATAAATAAAAGACTGAATAGCTGTGGTAGGTCTCATTTTTAAGAAGCTACCTTGTGCCTGAACTTATAATTAAATTTAATCACATGAGGTTCTAAGGAAATCCCCGATTTCTACTTAGCTGATACTTAGTGAGCATACTCAAACGTGTCGTAAAGAAATTATAGAAATAAATATAAATTTTTAGATGAGTTAAAGAGCTGGCCACTCGGTTTGTCAGGAACTTACAAGGAATTGTGGAAGTATTTCAAAGAACTGTAAGGAATGTTGTAAGTATGCAAAACTTTTTGGTCTTTTCGATCGTACGATCTCTAAATGTAATCACTGGATGACTTGTAGGTAAAAGGTATTTCCAAAATTCAGCAGTACAGAATTCAAGACCGGTTTATCACATTGACTGTTGTGGCATAGAAGATATGCAATAATTGTGTTTTGAACTACGAGGGTACCCGAGAAGTACCCCAGAAGTACCCGACCCAACAAAGAAAACACAAAAATTTTGGAAACAGATTTATTTATTTTTCAACGTAATCTCCTTTCAGCTCTATACACTTTTCCCAGCGGTGTTCAAAAAGTTCGATACCCTTTTTATAATAAGAACTGTCTGGCTCCTCAAAATAGCCATTAACTGCTGACATCACTTCTTCATCGTTGGAAAATCTTTGACCACTGAGTCATTTTTTCAAGTTTGGGAACAGAAAATAATCCGAGGGGACTAAATCTGGCGAATATGGTGCATGAGGTAGCAATTCAAACTTTAATTGATTAATTTTGGCCATTGCAATAACGGATTTGTGAGCTGGCGCGTTGTCGTGATGAAACAACACTTTCTTTTTAGCCAAATGCGGCCGTTTTTGCTTGATTTCTTCGCTTAAACGTTGCAATAAGTTTGCATAATACTGGCCGTTGATAGTTTTTCCTTTTTCGAGATAGTCAATAAAAACTATTCCACGCGCATCCCAAAAAACCGACGCCATAACCTTGCCTGCAGATGAAACGGTCTTCGCCTTCTTTGGAGCCGGTTCTCCCTTTTGAGTCCATTGTTTCGATTGTTCATTTATCTCGGGTGTGAAATGATGGACGCATGTTTCATCCATTGTTACGAAACGGCGCAAAAATTCTGCTTTGTTGCTGTGAAACTTCGCTAAACACTCAATTGAAACATTTTCACGACACTGTTTTTGCTCGAGTGTGAGCAAACGCGGCACCCATCTTGCACACAGCTTTCTCATGTCCAAATTGTCAGATAATATGCGATGTACCGCACTTTTTGAAATGCCCGTAATGTCTGCTAGCTCGCGCACTTTCAGTCGACAATCATCAAGTACCGCTTTGTGGATTTTCTTCACCATTTCTGGAGTCGTCACCTCATTTGGTCGACCAGTGCGATGCTCGTCTTGGCAGCTCGTACGGCCTCGTTTAAACTCAGCTACCCAAAATTTAACTGTTGTAAACGAAGGAGCAGACTCACCCAGAGTAGAATCCAGTTCAGCTTTTATATTGGTTGGGCTGAGGCCTTTCAAATAAAAGTATTGTATCACATAACGATGACCAATTTTCTCCATTTTCACAAATTCACTGACAACGTTCACTATTGATGGCTGCCAAACAAATACTGAACAACGTGGCGCTTTCAAACTTGAAACATATGCTTTATAGACTGTGTACTTTCATATATCATTTCAAATACAGTGATATTTTTAAACAACTACCGCCACCTCTTGGTCAGGTCGGGTACTTCTGGGACCACCCACGTATATACAAAAATGAAGAAGACAGCTACTCCTTTGGTAGTTTTGCCCATTATACCAGAATCGTTTAGGAAAAGTAAGGATGAAAAGTAAAAGACTGCTTATGAAGAAGATGATACCATTACATGCTCAAAATGACACTTGCTAGACCTTATGGCCAACCCCTCAGCAAACATCCCATAAATAGACGGATTTTATATTCCTTATATTTTAATTCTATCGAAATCCGTTTTCACCTCTATAACTAGGAATTATTGACTAAAATGATTTGTATAAATATATTAAATTTCCAGGAGGGATTGAATAATAACGGGTGTTTATTTAAATTTAACGTCGTAAGGTGGGTGAACGTTCATTGTGAACATGCCAAAAAACATACCTAACCTTACTTTTGTAATTTTGTAGTAAACGTACGACGGTTTAACATTACAAAATTAAAAAGGTAAGATAGTATAGTAACAGCTTTTTCTTTTGCTTTAATTATAATTTACAAATTAGGACTAATAATAAATAAAATTACATTTACAATGTGTACAGTTATAATTAAATAATACTAAACAGTCAAATACTACGACTCGTATAAAATAACTAACCTATAGCTAATAGTTGCAGAAACAAAAAAAAAAAGAGGCTTAGGACTGTAACATTCTTATATTCGGGGCTATACTTGTTTGTAACTTCAAGCAGGGTTTTCCTAGGTTTAAGTATTTGGAAGTGGTTACTCAATTACATACTCTATACCACAGTATTATAATAATAACCAGTATAGATGCACTCTTGCAAATATTTTCAACTGGCCGACTGCGACCTTGTATTCTCGGGCTGTTGGCGGGAACAACAGTTATGTTGTGATACCCTAAACAGCTGTAAATTCGAAAATAAAATCTAAAAATATCGATTATATTTTGTTATAATTGAGTCAAAAAGTTAGTTGATTTTCAGTGTGATACTTGTGAAAACTTTAATTGTTAAAAAAGTTCCTTTATAGTTTACCTATTTTGTAAGTATTTTAACAATTTACTAACGGCTAATTTACGGCTAGTTTTTGGTTTTAAATAAGTTATAATATGTATCATTAACTCATTAGCTGCATGTTTATTTCAGTAGTAATATTTTATTACTTGACTTGTATTATTTAATTATAATGACTTGAGCTCAAGTTAGCACCTCCACCATATATATGTATACATGACAAATCAATTTAAACTAGGCTATAATCTTGAACTAATTAAAGGTTAACCAGGTTTTTTTCTCTGAATTATTTTTTTGGTTACGCAGTAATTGCCCCTGCACTTACTCCATATTAAGTTTCATGACATCTCACTGAGTGGGGGGTATCTCTTACCGCCCTTTTGCATCCCCAGGTTCATCCGAGATTCTTTCAATCGGCAATTACGTCCCATGATCAATGTCTGATAATCAAATACGATTATAATCAAGAACAGCCCCTCCATATTGTTGTAGTTGATTTCTAGTGTAGGGCGATTTACCAATTTAGGGGATGATTCTTAAAATGGGTTATGCGTCAATGAACAGTCCTTAATTAGTTCAAAATTATGATATATTTTTTCCCCAAATGGCATCATTTTTAATTTTGTGATATTATTTACGTGGGGTAATTTTCTATTTAGGAGTTGATTTCGAAAATGGATTATATGCTGATGAATAAATAATCTTTAATTAGTCCCAAGATTATAGCCTAGTTTAATTGATTTATCATTTAAATTTATATGGTGGGGGTGTTAGCTTGAGCTCAAGTCAACCACCCCACTCTAAAATCTTCATTTCTGATGGACAGGGGTTGGTCCAAAATTTTTTGCATTAGTCCATAATTACTTCAAAATTATGGTAGGGTTTTGTCTAATTTTTATCATCTTTAAATCGCGACATTATTCATGGGAAAGGGATTTTATCAATTTAGGGGTTGATTTCAAAAATGAGTTATCTGTCAATATAGTCCTTAATCAACCTAAAGTTATAGGTTTTATCAGCACGGTTTGTTATTTGATTTCTTGGTTTTACTCGCAAGGGGCGATTTACCAATTTTAGGAGATGATTTCAAAAATGGGTTTTGCGACAATGAATAGTCTTTAACTAGTCCAAAATTATAGCCTAGTTTAAATTGATTTATCATTTATATTTATATGGTGGGCGTGCTAGCTTGAGCTCAAGTCAGCACCCCTACTCTAAAATCTTCATTTCTGATGAATAGGGGTTGGTCCAAAATTTTTGAATTAGTCCATAATTAGTCCAAAATTATGACACTAAAATTTTTGAAATTTGACAAAGTGGGGGTGCTAACTTTATTGGCGTCTAGTTTGTGAATTATAATTAAAACAAAAAAAAAAGCATTTAAAAGTAGGGTTGTGATAGCTTTAATATAGTTTAGGAAATCTGTAAATTTTGCTAGATCTAGTCAAAACTATATTTTTTATTAAGAATGTTAATATGAAAATGGTTTAAGACATCATAAATAAGATAGAATCAAAGTGTTTGCTGTTGATTTCCTTAGCCACTTATTCAATTTCTCATTCAGATATTGACAACTTCAAACATAACAGATTAAAAACAGTAGCATTCAAAAACAGTGTCTAATTTTATGAAAAACCTATAGTTTAATGGTGTAACTAATAGTTTTTAATTTGCTTTTAGCATCCTTTGCTTTTATACCTGTGGAAATGGACAGATACTTAGGTAGGAAATATGTACTTTACGAAAGTGAAGGAATTCAGGAATTGCTAGCAAAAACTGAAATTGAACTAGTACCGCAAGACTTAACATTTCCGAATGATCAAAACTGTATGGAACTAAAAAAGGATACAGGAACCTACGTTGTAATACTTACATCGTTGGACAAAACATTCTTGCAAGAATTCACTGTGGAAGAGATATTTATTGATGAAATCTCATCTACAGTGAATGTGGTTGGTGTGGTGCAAAAAAGTAATCCATACACGATTGATGTCAATTTACTATTGCCTAACGAAGAAACAGCAATTGTTAAATACATATTTGAAGAAAAATCTGCACAAATTCAAATGTTTTGCAACGGCACTGTTGCCAGTCTGAAATATGGTTATTTTCAAGTAGATTAGTAACATTGTTATGATGAAGTACTATATGTGACTCTGTCCGAAGAAAGGGTGCTTTGTCTAAAAAATCAATTGAACTATTTAAAAATGCATTATGTAAAAATCCTGTTGTCATACTTGACTTGATTTTAGGCATAAGCTTTCTTCGGGCATGGTCACATATATTATGCTGGAACAAAAAATTTATTATTTCCAATTTTGTAATTCGTACCTCAAAATAAGACTAAGGTATGCAAAATTTTATTAAAAAATATTGTGACGAAAGTTACTAAACATTAAAAATATTATTATTAAATGTCGTACTATGACTAAAACCAAAAAATTGTTAGTAGGTAGTTCGAATTTTGTGATATCTCAGAATAAAATCAAGGTATGTGGAACTTTCTTGAAAGATACTCTCATTTAAAGGGTATGCACAAATTCAAATGGATTGCAATTGCACTGTTGCCAGTCTGAAATATGCTCATCTTGGTGAAGATTAATAACATTCGTGTGATTAAATACTATATTAGGCTGGAACAAAAAATGTTATTTCGAATTTTGTAATACATACCTCCAAATAAAACAAAGATATGCAAAATTTTATTAAAAAATACTTTCATTTAGACTATTTAGAAGTTATACAAGAACTTTATAGGTACCTTACACCAGTGCACCCTCAAAAGGTGAATATCTGACAATCAAATTTTTATATATTTTGTCTTAATTTAAGTATGATACAAGTATGCATATTGTAATATTGTTATTATGCCATACTATGTATTGTCTGAAACCAAAAAATTGTAAATTGGTATTCGAATTTTGTAATATCGAAATATAAAATCAATTTTTATTCCAAGCTTATTTGAATATGCTTTGTCTCAATTTACTAAGACTGAAACCAAAAAATTGTTAATTTATGCATGTGATATATTAGGCTGTAACAAAATAGTTTTTTCAAGTTTTGTATTGCCTCATAATAAATATAAGGTATATAAAATTTTGTTGCGGAATTTTAAGAGAGTTCACAAGACTCTATTTACTATATTTCACTATTACTATATTTTATTCAAAATTTCTAACTATGAGGCAGTGCAAACTCTGCAAAAACGGTATTTTTTCATTCCATTATAGTATTCTCGAGTTAAGTATGCTATATATGTATACTTATGCAAATTATTTACTAGAAATGTTATTATAGTATATAAGATTTTAAAATTTTAATAAATATATTTCTATAATTTTATGACTTCTTTTATCATTGCATGACATGCCATACTATTACTGACAAGGAATCACTAGTCCTCTACAGAAATTGGTTAAAAAAAGTATAGTGTATTTAATATAAATTGAAGTGTAATAACCATATGCCTATATGAAAACTGTGAACTTTAACAGAATGTAATCACAACGTTATTACTTTTTAACTTATAGTAAACCACTACATCATGTACCTAACCAATGCATTACTGTATGTATGGAACCAGTGCTTGCTTGTCAATATATAGATGTACAGGGTGACCCATGCAAGATGATCCTGTACCTTTACTTGGAAACTGTAAGAGTTACGAGAAAAAGTTAAATATCAAAGTTGGTTGGTGTAAAACAAATTTTAATTTCATAATAGTTTTGTATATACAGGATGAGTCATATTGCTGTGGTTGCTATTAACTTTTTTATTTTCAATGGAACACCCTGTATATTTTTACTGTTTTCGATTCTACACTTTATTTTAAGTATGTTTGCCTAATGTATATATCGATATTTTGCACAGTTTCTGAGCAAATTCAGTCTTTCTGTTATTTTTTTGGTAAATCCAAGTTAAAAAAAATTACATAGTGGAAGTTACATTTAAACGATTATAATAATACAAGACGCCTAGCTATATCTAAAGTGGCGTTTCTGAATAGTATACAGGGTGTTTAATCTGATAGACCAAAAGTATATATCTTTGAACAGGAAAACCTCACTTTTTCAACTGGGATACCCTGTATATTTAGGTTTTATGTGATTTAGTTTTGGATTTCTATCAACTCATGTATATATGTTCTATCTAAGGTAAAAGTTGACAGTTTCAAAGTTATCAGTGTTTTCCTAGTTCTCTTGATATTTTCCCTGCTAATTTGGATGGGAAGATTCTTAGTGTTACATAAGCAACTTTATCAATTGGCTTTTTTGGTTGAGAACTAGGTTGACTA
Organism: Agrypnus murinus; assembly: GCA_929113105.1. Classification (NCBI taxonomy): domain Eukaryota; kingdom Metazoa; phylum Arthropoda; class Insecta; order Coleoptera; family Elateridae; genus Agrypnus; species Agrypnus murinus. The sequence continues at coordinate 38,222,724 of OV816023.1, read as the reverse complement.
TTGTCAGTTACTTTTGATTTCAATGAGAATCTGTATTTAAGTATGTATTTAATTACTGCCTTTTGTTTTGGAGCAGTATAGTTCATTTCAAAATTATAGAATTCAGACTAGATTATGATTTTACATTTTCATAACAGTTTAGAACAACATTCTCAGTTAGTTGTCACCTCAAAAAATAGTAGGATTCAACTGATTTTTACATACCTATGCAGAATTGGGTATTTTATAGAGCTATTATCAAAGTGCTGAACAATAACTGTAAGGTGTGTGTTAGAACATTTTTATTTGAAACAAACAGCAACAGATAACAGTAAAACATAAACTAGGGAATGATTATAAAGCAATAAGAGCCAAAATGATTTATTTGTTTTTAATTGGAAATTAAAAAATATATTTTTCTAATGATTAAATTATTGATAACAATAAAAACAGGAGCCTTTGGCGATATTGTGGCAGTTGTCAAAATGATAGTGGTGATATTGAGTTTGTTCATTTTCTTGAAGTTAATAAATGAGAAACCTGATATTGCACATCTTTTCATAAGTGACGAAATACACTTTAGCTTACATGGCATGGTAAATAAACAGAATTTCCACTATTGGGGTACCAATACCTGTGTTAAATTGAAGAAGAAGAAAGAAATCACTTTTCAACAAGACTGTGTGCAATCTGTCATATTACTAGAATAGGTATGAAGATCCTGCGACAGACATTTCCCAATAGACAAATTTCACAAAACGATGATCTTAATTGGCCCCCTGATATTACTGGGTAAGTCTTTTTCTTTAGGGATATTTATAGAGCAGAGTGTACAAGAATAAGTCTAGAAATATAGAGGAGCTCAAAAGAAATGTCCGGCAAGACATTAAAGCTATTCCACATTATATGCTTCAACGAGTTATGGCAAATTTATGTGTGGAGAAGGGAGTCGGACATTTAACATAGACTATATTGAAAAAGTAAAAATCCCGTTATTATTTTCTAAGATGCCATTTATGTTATTTCTGTATTTAAAGTAGTTAATGTGTTATTGCCTATTAAAAATGAACAAACCATTGTGGCTCTCGTTGTATATTTTCGACGTAACCTTCCTGTATTGCTATGAATGTCGTATATTGGAGGACGATTCTCTGGATACTATTTCTTACTTCACCACTTTGATTTAGAAGGCCAATTTCTTCTCTTATCTTCTTCCGTTTCAAATCTTTGACGTTATTAAACCTATTTTTATAAATCTGTTGTTTCAAATTGCCCCTTAAAAATGAATCTAAAAGGGTCAAGTCGGGACTTCTATGGTATGGTCCCATTTATATTAATCAATGAAATTAATTATAAAATGTTAATAATTAAAAAGTGTTAAGCAAAAATTACTTAGAAAAGTGGCAATAGTCAATCTAGTTCTTAACCAAAAAAATGATTAGCCAATGGATATAGCTGCTTCGATAACGCTGAAAATCTTCCCATCCAGATTAGTAGGGAAAATATCAAGAGAACTAGGAAAACACTGATAACTTTGAAACTGTCCACTTTTAGATAGAACATATACATGAGTTGGTAGGAATCCAAAACTAATAAATCACATAAAACCTAAATATACAGGATGTCACATTTGAAAAAGTGAAGTTTTCCTGTTCAAAGATTCAAGGAGATTGTAAAGGCCTGTTGTCCTGATTTTGTAATGAAGTAAAAAAATCTTAGATGAACAAAGCTTATCATGCTTGGTTAAGAAGGTGCAAGTGTTCAAAGTTGTTAACATCACTGTTACACTGAAGACTTGATATCAATTGTGTAAAATATTTTGCAAGGTTTTTAGGTCATTCTGTGTAAATACTTTACGAAGGTAAGTTGTATTTTGCTTGGTTACCAAGCTGCAACAGTTCAAGTTTTGTTGAATAGACAATAATGTTAGTGTTGTAACTCACTAACCAAGAAAAATAGAGTAGGTGTTCATATTGATGTTCATATTGTTCATGAAGAACTATTTACTTAAAATGACATTCTCAACAACCTGGGGAAGTGAACTTTTGAAGCTGGGTACCCCAGAGAGATTTAGGGCATACATTCATCCAGTACTATTTGCACAAAATGATCTAACAAACTTCTTCAATCTTCAATATATCAACATTAATATATGTATAACGTTGAACTTGAAATATCATTAACTTACTTTCAAGTTAACTGAACCCTTTGCAGTTTTATGAAATTTCTGCAATTGACTATAATGTTACTCCTTTAGAACCTTCTATATTTTGAATGTGTACTACCTTTGCATACTAGTAATTCCTAAGTTACATACGTTATATTGCATTGCAGTTTACTGAACTGTTTGTAGAAAGTGAGATGTCCTTGTTTAATTATCGTGTTTTTAATCTTATATCTTTTGCTTCTTTCATTTTGAAATACGGAGCAGATCAGGCTTTTATATTTTTCAACCTGTGCTATGTAGATTTTAAACTATGTAGAAAGATACATGTTAAAGTAATGTCCCAAAAGTTTCAAAATAAGAGTGATTCATACATTACTGATTATGTAAAAAAATTATTAGATTTACAGATTTTCAAACTGAAGATTAAGTTAAGAAAGTCAGCTTTTGGCCTATTTAAGTCTATTTCTGATATTATAAGCAATGCTTATAGAAGCACGAAGGTAGGTATTCCTGGCAGAAAATTACTTTTGGTAATGGTCAGCAAAGCAATGTTTACAGAAGCACAAAAGGTAGGTATACCTGGCAGAAAATTACTTTTGGTAATAACAATTAGGAATGGCAAATGAGGGACAATAATATGAATGCATTTAGGCACAGACTTTCTTTCGCCAAGTTTAACGCTAATAATTAATTTATAATACATCTATACATTTACTCATACATTTATACCGTTCATTGAACACTTTTCTGGAAAACTTTTGTTTACTAATAACTGCCACAGAATAAACCTTTTGGTTTTTCGTATAGTTCCTACGATTGCCAGTCCTTTGGAAAGTAAAGACTGAGCTAACTTTATATCCATAAAATAGTTATCACACGTTATGTTATAATTGGTGGGATCATATGGTTCGTTTGTTGCCTTCTTTTCCCAAGTAGGGGATTCCGTTTAGTGGATAAGCTGTAGTTGAGTCATAAATCCACTATATCTTCCTACCGTATATAAATATAAATAAATAAATACAGAGGCCTTATTATAGTTTCTATTGTTATATGTAGTTTGAATTACAGCTAGGTTTTCTGAATTGTGGGTTCTTACATAATATAAATGTCTGTTGGACACATGTTAACCATTTATGAGTCAAAAAACTTCCTATATATATATATATATATATATATATATATATATATATATATATATATATATATATAACAAAGGGATAATAATGGGAATTCGCGCAAGAGATTTATAAGAGAAAGTTAGTTGCAGCCGTATACACGTGTTTCGCACTTATTAGTGCTCATCAGTACGGCATAGCAGATAGAAGAAATAGAATTTAAGCAACAAACTAGAAACAATGTATAACACAAGGTTGTCTTGATATACGCTGAAAGATCGCTTAAATGGGGGAAATAACTAAAAATATAAGGGAGTTATGACAATTTTGACAGAGTGTCGGATAGCAGTATTTTTGCATTTGAAATTCTGCTATGCAACACTCTGCATCATTTAACTGAAATTGTCATAACTCCCTTATTGTTTGAGTTATTTGATTCATTCAGGTGTCAGATTAAAGCTAGTTTTTGGATCTTTTTGAGCATATCGAAGAAACATGCTAAACAGTGAAAAACTACCACCAGGCTAGAAAGGCAAGTTTTTTCAAAAACAATTTTTAATTATAATTTTTCCCAAAACTACAAAAAAACACCCTTTTTATTTTTTATTCATACCAAGTATATGCTAAAATAATTCTATAAAAAAGTTTCAAAGGGATGATAATTGTAGCACAGGGATAAAGTCAGAATTTGTAAAAACAGTAAAACTTGCCTTCACAGCCTGCTACTTTTCTACTGTGCAAGATCTTTTGCATGTTTCTTGATGTACTCGAAAAGATCCAAGAAGATCCAAAATCCTAGCTTTAATCTGACACCTGGATCAGCCGGATAACTCAAGAAATAAGGGAGTTATGACAATTTTAGTTAGATGATGTAGAGTGTCTTGTAGCAGAATTTGCACAAAATCGATATTTTTCAAAATTTCTACTTGGACCATTTTCCATCCAAAAAATCTGAAATAATTAATTTAAGGTAATTTCATATGCATCTATGCAAGAAAGAAAATTGAACAAAATCTGAGATATTGAAGCACGGTCATGTTTTTAAATTATGTGATTTGGCATGGAATTAGCCAGAAGCTAGTCGTGCTAACAATTTTTTTTATAAAGAATGATTTTTTGTCATAACTCGACTCTTATCTTCTTTTCAGGATTTTGATTACATAAATAAGAAATGGCTTGGATGGCTTCTCCCCCATATACATTTTTAGTTTGCATCCGGGAAACAGCTTTTTGCACCAATTGCTAGTGTACCTCTTTGCTAGTGCTACCACATTTTGCCCAAGAGATGTATGTTTACTTAATTTTAAATTCATGGTCTTACAAATTGAACTTACCCGTCACCTGAGCTTCATACTCAGTAATACAGCTAAAAAATTTCATTTTTCGCCAATACCATGGTGGAGTGTGTAATCATCAATCAATGTTAAAAAGTAGTGTATCATCTTAAATGTTTGGTATAAGCAGTTCACATATGTACATTTAATTCAATCACAGGCCATATGGCATGTTTTGTTTAAGAACTATATTTAATCATATTAGGAGCAACTACTTGAACTAGCTATAGTTTCAAAATTTTAAACTTAAGAGAGAATGGCATCAGGAGAAGAAAACACTTTGTGCAACTGAATAATTCTCCAGAATCGGACAAATGCTTATTAGTAATTTTATTGACATTGCCTTCCTAATACAGAATTTTGTACTGTAAAATGACACAACATATTGCTTGAATCTGATTTGTACTTTTAATCACAAAGTCTCATTTGAACTAAACAATAATAAGCCTGTAATTGTAATAATAAATTGTAATGGCTGCAGACTAGGAAAGCATTTTACATTAGGAGTCCACCACAAAATTCCAAACATTGTGATCTAAAATCATATAAAAAAAAGGATAATCTAAAGCTAGATAGTAGGAAAATTAGGATTTCATTTTATTCCTAGAGTTAACATTGGTGTTCGAGACTGAATTTTGATTTACAAAATTAGATGGTTTTAGATTATTCAGATATCTCGGGCATTTTGTTTCGACTTACATTTTCACCACAGATATTAAGTTTATTCAACTGTTAATTGTACTTCAAAGCTCCGTTACGTTACTTGCATTAATTATTTCCTGTAACAAAGGAAAATACGAAAAGATTGATCTAGAAAATACAAATTTCAATTTTTATAAAGGTGTAAATTTAAAAATATATACACCTACATACCCTTTTTCACATTAAGAATTTTAATAACAAATAATGGGGGCGGCTAGAACCCGATAAACACGAGATGTTCCTACATTTAATACAGCCAGAGGCATTACCGACTATTTATTAACTGATAAGAAATGAATAACAGTCTTATCATAATTGAATCTCCAAAAGTGTTCTGTATTGAGGTTCACCATAACACCTTGTATCAAATAAAAATGGTGGCATGTATTTGATTTTTTTAAAATGTTCTTTAATCATTTTAATAATTTAGGACTTGGACCAAAATATTTTTATTATGTCGTTTAAAGATAATTTAGGACATTTGCCTTTCTAAGTGTTGGTTATATTAGGTAATTTCTTTACTGTTGTTTTTAAAAGGCATGCAATCTTCTTTATATTTCGTATGCAATGTCGTCTTTGAGAGAGAGTTTCATGAAATTATCTCGCCTTATTGCATTTCAAATAATCTCTGATTTTTTGAAATTATATAAATTTTGAAAGCCTTGTGGTATTTAATTATTGTTATTCCTGTTTCGCCTCATACAATCTTCTTCAATAGACGACGGAACTTCTGTTTAGTAACTGTTAGTCAGTCTACGATTTCTTCGTGTTTTATGTAGATACATAGAATGCAACACAGATATGTACGAGGTACGCGCCATAAATTCTCGGCCCGGCAGGCTTCTACAGGTGCCAACATGTTCAAACTCGGTTGCGTCATAGTTGAACATGTAAGAGGCCTACACTATATATATTACGGCTAGAAGCGTATTAGATTTTAGTAGCCACTCAAGCATCGTGACGAGTGTATGAAAATGTCGCAGCTAACGAAAATTGAGTACCGCGCGGTCATTAAATTTTTAACAAAAGGAGGACACACGCCTAATAAAATCAAACAATGTTTAGACGGCGTTTATGATGATTTATCTCCCTCATATTCCACTGTAAAAAACTCGTCAAAATGTTTCCATTTGGAGCAAGAATCTCTTGAAGATGATGGTCGGCCAATTGAAGCGGTAACGCCTCAAAAAGTTGCAATCATTGAAGAAATGGTATTAGAAGATCGCCGTTTGAAAGTTAAGGAGTTAGCAGTGATGTCTGAGATTTCGGTGTTCGCCGAATTCTTCATGACCATTTGGGTATGAATAAAATTAGTGCAAGATGGGTACCGCGTCTTCTTTCTACTGTTCAACATCAACCTGCGTGCTCGTTTTTAAGCTTGTGTGGAGACGACCCAAAGCCGATTTTGGAGTCATTGTCACTGGTGATGAAACAATGGTTCTGTATTATGATCCTTTATCCAAAAGGGAATCGATGGAATGGTGGCGACTCGATGAATCTCGTCCCAAAAAGGCGAAAGTCGTTCAATCGACAAAGAAAGTTATACACATCCTTACAAAAAATTGAAAACATTATTTAAAAAATCTTGACAAACTAAATGACACAATCTTGTTTTATAATTCTACACAAATTGTCCCTGTCACTTTTTTAAGACCAATTTGTTTTACAATACCACACAATTGTTGATGAAATTTAAATACATTTTTCTCTGTGTAGGGTTTATTTTGTTCCATAAGACTCATCACGCATGTTATTAGAGAACTAGTCGATTGAGCAATAAGTTCTGCCTTCTTGTCATAGCCCTGTTCCCCCGTCATTCTACTATTTGGATGTTTTTTTATTCGACTAGACTAGGGGAAGTAACTTTTTTGTCATAAAAGACTGTAGTAAGAGTTATATGACACGTGTTTACGAAACCACATTGAGAACAGTCCAAGCCAAAACTTCCGGACTGGTAAAGATTTACAGCGTGTTCCGTAAAGTTGGATCCATATGGGAAAATTTCATAATATTTGGATTGGAAAAGACTTTGTGGGGCAATCACTCCTGCTTCCAAAAATACTTGAAATACGTCATGTCAAAGTTGACAGGTGACGTTAGGTATCTGTCAAGTTCGCTATTTTTTTAAAAAAATATGCGAAAATGACCTTATTTGTTAGAATATGGAAAAATCTTATTAAGAAAAAAGGTTTCAAATGTCATTTTACGTTCACATACTTGAGTTTGAACGAGATATCTCAATATAAGGAATTTTTTTACATTTTTTTATGCACCCCCGAACCGACTTTTTGAAATCATTTAAAACGCTTTAAAGGAGTGGAAAAGCAACAATGGCATAGCATATTCTGGTAATGACATCGATAGCGTAGGTATTCTTGACGAATATTAAAATTATCAAAAAACAAAATGGAACTTTCTGGACGATTTTCCAACTTCCAAGAAAATAATGCACAATTTTATTAATCTTCTTTTTATTAAGGCAGGTTTGAATAATACAAAAATTGTTGTAATCATAATTTAACATGAAACTACTACTTAAATAAAAAATATTGTGTACTATCAAAAAATGTTAAAAAAATATAGATCCCACTTTATGAAACACACTGTATAATAAATATTTAGATAAATATTTATTGCGCAGATATACCTATAGCCGTTGTCAGCTACGCTTTGCTTTTATCCACTGTAGCTCCTTAACCCGATTTTGACCCTAGAAAACACCTCGAATTTATAAATAAAAGATTTTAATACCGGTATATAAATAGTACATATTTCCTGTAAATTAAGTTAGTTGGGGGGGAGGGAGACACTCATTTAGTATCGCCAGCTTGCTTAACAAGGGCCGGATTTCAGATATTGGAGGCATCATGGCTGAAGCTGAGGAATAAGCAATAACACAGAGGATTAAAGAGCATCAGAGATGAATCTAAAACGGAAGAAAAAAACTCTAGTTGATAAATAAAATTGGTCGAGATTTGAGATAACTCAAACAATGTAAAGTGATATCTATGCGATATGTATTTTAACCTCCCGAGTTGTCAGGTAATTCTGAAGAGGAATATTTGCCAAGTCTTTGTAAACGATGACATCAACGTAAGCGTTCTTGCTATCATAAACTGATTATGTTTATTATCAAAAGTCTGTACGATGGTGTTTTCTGTTTTAAATAAAATCTATTAACTGTAGAAATCGTCCACACTTCATTTAGCACTTTACTTAAATAATTTAATAACTTTACTTAACTTTACTTAAATAATAATAATTAAATTTAATAAAAATCGCCGTTTAATTTCAGATTAAAAGTAGAATTTATTCTTGTTTATTTCCGAATGCCATTAAAGAACGTAAAAGCGCACACGTTAATAACAACTTGAATGAAGCTTAGATTTGCAATGCTGTACCATAGTGTTCTAGTGCGGTCTATTACAATATCCGGTAAAAAACTATCCAGCCACGTATAAAACTGAGGCTACCACAAGACTGTCTTCTCTCAGAAAGTGCAAGTTCCAGTGATGAAAGTGACAATTAAAATACGACTCTGTTTAACATACGTGATCAGTGTCGCGAATAGCACTTTCTGCTGAACCGACTAATAAGAAACAAAAAAAGGACGTAAAAATGTTGTGTATACACAACTGTCTTGTACAGTCTTGATGTTTATTGTAATAAATATACTAATAACTGCAATAAACTATTTACACTAATGAGATATTTTTCATAACAATCATAACTCATAAGCCAGAACAAAATATTTTATTTACAAGCATAGAGTACGAAAAAAAGATTGTTTAATACAAATTATATCAGATCATAAACAGTACCTAGGGTTTAATGTTTCAGTTTTACTGGAAAGGATTACTGGAATCAAGTAATTATTCAGGTTGTAAACAGTCTTATTAATATCGCAGATTAGAACTCGTAATTTGCTTATAAAGCCGAATGGTTTTTATGTTTTTTTTAAATTAAATTCAAAGCCGCCTACACCAATAAAAACTGCCCATTAATCTAATTAACTGCCTGATTAGGAAACCAAATGTTATCTTTAAAAATCAGAAATTTTATTACTAGCATAACTCCCGTTGAAAAATTAACGGTTCGTCAGTAAGAAAAGAGATCTATTTATAAAAGATGAGCTGGTTACGTCGTCGGTAATCGTAGGTGCACGCGCACTCAAATAATAGAACTGAATAGATTTTAATGCCGTTTTCACCATTCGACAGCTTGTTTCTTGAAAAATGTTTTTTTAATATAAAGATTGTTCAGAGGGTCTTTCTAGAGTCGAATAATGAGCAAAATGTAAAAAAATGAGGAAAATTGGCAAAACAAACACAAAATGAATTACGCTTCATAAATGATAATAGATAAAGGCAAACTGTAAGCGAACGAACTGTAGGTCTCAAGATGATCGACAAAAAGGTCCCAGGTGGCATATAAGTATCTCTTACAGATTACGCACAATCAAGATTTTTCTAATAATTATTTTTTCGGAAAACTCTTTTTCCCTGGATAGTTGTTTTACTCCGCCCCTGGGTTAAACGCCGGTAATTTCTGTATTTCTTTACCCTTAGAATTGCTTCAAGTATAATCTATGAAAATTTGAAGCTTGTAGCTTACGCCATTAAATGAGCCATAATTATTTTTCAAGAAATGCGATCCCCTCGTGTTTTTAGGATTAAGAATACACTCAAGCACCCCGTTAGGGTAAGGCCCTACTGTCGGTAAAATTTCAGCCAGTAAATTATAATAATTGTATGAAATTGATAAAATACTTAAATGTTCAATAAGGTTTTATGATTTTATTTATTATTATATTTTTTACAATTTATAAAGATATAAAACAAATTTTTAAATTTAAAAACATTGTTTTTTATTTGGTGGCAGGCTGCAGCCCACCCTTAAATCCGGGCCTGTGCTTAACCAATGTAAAGTTTGTTCAAGTCTGTTACCTTAGAGAAGGTGACAGGTACGTCATCAATTCCTATCTGATTCTTATAAGAGCGCGATGACGAGCTGTCCCATTTTCTAAAGAAAGGAAGTTTGCCTTAGAGTAGGTGACAGGTACGTCATCAATCCCTATGTTATTCTTATGAGAGCGCGATGACATGCTGTCTCATTCTCTAAGGAAACGGAGTTTATATACATCATATCCTTTTTTATTTGTTCAGATTTCAGATTTTTTATTTGTTCAGTACCCTTCCCTCTTCCTCTCACTATGATGTCATTCTTTTGTTCACATTTTGGATACTTAATTTAACATTAATACTGTAACGAATAGTAAACCCACATATGCCGTCATCAAACATTCTAGATGTATGAGTCATCAACTGTATGACTCATCAATCACTCATCGACACGCCTCATTGACGTCATTTATCGACAGCTGCGTGTATGACTCATCAACACGTCATCGAATATTCTAGATGTATGAGTCATCGTATGAAAGATATAAATTGAGTCCGCGGGCAGAAGGAGTTCAGTTAATATTTAACCGGCGTCGTGTTGAAATGTACTCTGAATAATTAGTTAATAATTATTGTAATACATAAATAGTTTTATATAAATAGTCCTCATATAAATTTGTAAATACCTAGCATTTATTTAAATGCTTTAGTTTGTTAAATAGTTTATAGTTATAGTGTTTTTAATTAAGTGCATTGTAAATAATCTTCTCTTTATTAATAGACGAATTTAAACAGCATTTTGGTTATTATTTTAAAAAGAACGTTGCAATACGTAAGTCAAAATTAAAATTTTGACAAATTCTTACGTCACAGATGACGTTTTTATTTTCAATCTGGATTGATCTTAAAAACCTCAATTCTGTTACTCTTGTAATTAACCTACGTGTATTCTCATTCTCATGTCTTGTATTTTTACTATAATTAACGTTATTTCATTAAAGGTAATTTGAATTTTCCGCGAGAGCTTCGAATCTGTACATACGTTGTAGGTTAATCATTTTAGTTATGAATTCTTCCACAAGTAGTGTTGACAGCGCCGCCGCCCTTGCCTATAGTCATGTGTTACAATAATGCCACTTTCAGAATCTGATTTAACAAAGGTACTCCAATGAGTGTGTTTATAGAAATAAGCTCGAGTGAATGCAATTTTGATAGTGACTGTTATTTTTGATAGTCTATATTGAAGATATGTATTTCTTAGTTATTTATGTGAAGATTGGATTATAAAATTGCTGCAATAGCACTGCGTATCTTCACAATGGTACTGATAAATTTACAATGGCTGTATATATATAATATATATATATATATATATATATATATATATATATATATATATATATATATATATATATATATATATATATATATATATATATATATATATATATATATATATATATATATATATATATATATATATATATATATATATATATATATATATATATATATATATATATATATATATATATATATATATATATATATATATATATATATATATATATATACACACATATACATACACACACACACACACACACACACACACACACACACACACACACACACACACACACACACACACACACACACACACACACACACACACACACACACACACACACACACACACACACACACACACACACACACACACACACACACACATATATATATATATATATATATACACCCATATAGAATTTGCCGATGTTGAACAAACGGACCGATATTGGGTCAATATTGGCACCGTTATTACCAATCCTGGCAACCAATATTGGGACAGTGCAGAAATGATAACACCGGTAAGTACTTGGGCCATTTTACATAGCCGATATTGGCAGCCAATATTGGGCCAGTCTCGAAATGATAACACTGGCAAGTACTTGGACCATTTTGCCTAACCAAGATTGGCCCAATGTTGTTGATATGTTGGTATAACTCTGGTTTCATACTGGCACAACATTGGCTGTATATCGGTAGCATACCGTGGTATAATAATGATCATTATTATATTTTTTAATTATATTATATTGTACACTGAGAAACATAGTTCGAAAAATCTGTTAGTTTAAAAATTGTAGATCAAGAGCGCTAATATGACGATGGGAACATAACTTTTACGAACCATTTTTCTCAGTGTATAATATAAATAATTAAAAATATAATAACGATGATTATTATGCACCGGTGTGCAACCATATCCAACGATATCCATCCATACTGTGCCAGTATGAGACCCGTTATACCAACATATTAACATTATTGAGTTAATATTGGCTAATTACACACAGAAAAGAATACCTTGATTCAAAATTTTATTGTGTTTAATAAACAAAGTTCTTGTACAATTAATAATATAATACATTATTAGTCATATAGATACAAATTAACAAATACATTATAATAGGTACTGTAGTGATAATTTATTCAGAATTGAGATTGTATGAATAAATAGGTCATTAATTAAAATGTAAAAAGGATATATCAATTCGATTTAAAAACAGCCATTAATGTCATACCATCTAATTAAAGTATTATCAAATTATGTAAATATTCAATTAAAAATAATGTAATGTTTCGTTGTTCGTAAGAAAAGGTTCCTTTATGAATATTCTTGTACCACATTCTTGTCTAAAGGCTTGTAGGAATCTAAAACAAATAAAGTTTACAAACAAGTAAAATAAATATTTACGATTTATAAAAATGAATGACAAAATGTAAAAGATAACAAAATAAGATTACGAATATTGTTAGTTATTGAACATTTTGTTGACAAAAAAATGTAATTAACTCCCAAGACAACATAATACACTCAGGAAATAATTACATAAGAATCATCTCCTACACGAAAAAAACAAAATAAAGATTAATAAATAAGATTTGTGATGTATAACGAAGGAGACATAATAAATTTCGTAATAAAAAATTTCCTTCCAGAAATCCAGATTTCTTAAAGAAATTTCACATCTTAATTTAAAGGATCGAGCACAAAGCAAATGGAAAACGGGGTACAGTCAGATTGAGGTGAAAGCCAGGGTAGGAAAAACGAAAAAATTTAATTCGCTTGCAAAAGAATAATTCTTATAAGAATTTAAACATACTATCATGATTCAAGCAACAAGAGTTTGGATTATCTATAAATATATACAGCGTGTCCCAAAATGCTGTTTACACGCAAGATCTCCCTTATTTGAAAAGATAAAGAAATGAACCAAAAACTATTGTGAATGACTCAAAATGGACCTCCAAAAAACATCCTTAAACGCTGGTTGCATAGCAACGTTTAAGAGATCATGCCAACTTGATTAATTTTTCAAATTGCACCCTATGTTTTTTTTCACGGAAATGTATTCTTCACTTTATTCTGCATATGGTAGTATGCCTTACTTAATTGTCTAATGTGCATTTAGGGGTTTTAAAAAATATTTGTTGAACAACGAAACATTACATTATTTTTAATTGAATATTTACATAATTTGATAATACTTTAATTAGATGGTATGACATTAATGGCTGTTTTTAAATCAAATTGATATATCCTTTTTACATTTTAATTAATGACTTATATTTATTCATACAATCTCAATTCTGAATAAATTATCACTACAGTACCTATTATAATGTATTTGTTAATTTGTATCTATATGACTAATAATGTATTATATTATTAATTGTTACAAGAACTTTGTTTATTAAACACAATAAAATTTTGAATCAAGGTATTCTTTTCTGTGTGTAATTAGCCAATATTAACTCAATAATGTTAATATGTTGGTATAACGGGTTTCATACTGGCACAGTATGGATGGATATCGTTGGATATGGTTGCACACCGGTGCATAATAATTATCGTTATTATATTTTTTAATTATATTATATTATACACTGAGAAAACTGGCTCGTAAAAGTTATGTCCCCGTCGTCATATTAGTGCTCTTGATCTACAATTTTTAAACTAATAGATTTTTCGAACTATGTTTCTCAGTGTATATATATATATATATATATATTTTAGCTCTTCAGGCCTTACAGGCCTACGGCTTGAATTATTCTTCTCCATTCTTGTCTATTTCTTGCTTTTTGTCTCCACTCTTCTATCCCGAATTCCTTTATCTCCTCTTCCATTACTTCTAGCCATCTTCTTCTGGGCCTTCCTCTTCGTGTAGTACCTATTAAACTTCCTCGCAGTATTATTTTTGGTATCCTGTTTGGGGTTAGTCTTTCTACATGTCCAAGCCATCTTAGCTATTGTTGTTTAATTCTTGTTATGATATCCGGTTCGTTGTAAAGTGCATATACTTCTTCATTTGTTTTTCTCCTCCAAACTCCTTCAATCTTTTTTCCTCCATATATCTTCCGCAGCAATTTCCGTTCCCATCTCTCCAAAATGAGTTGCTCTTTTTTATTTAAGACCCATGTTTCGCAGGCATATAACACCGTAGGTCTTACTACCGTGTTATATATCCGTTTTTTTGTACTGTTTGATAGTATTTTAGAATATATTATTGATCCCAAGGCTCCTACTGTTTTATTTCCTTTTGCCAATCTTGCTTGGATTTCTGCGCCACTGTGATTGTCTCTTGTTATCAGTTTCCCTAGGTATGTATATTTTTGTACGTTCTCGAGGTTTAGTTCTCTGTTGTTTTCTAACTTTATTTTGACCCTGTCCTTTATGTTTTCAGCTTCCACTTCTCCCATACACATATATTTTGTTTTTTTCTCGTTTATGTTAAGTCCTATTTTTTTGCCTCTTTTTCTAATTTTCTCATTACTTTTCTTAATTCTTTCTCTGATTTTGCTAGTATTACAATATCATCGGCGTATGCTAGGCATTGGTGTTGGTTATGATATATTGTGCCTTGCCTATTTATTCCACTATCTCTTATTATATTTTCTAATGTCAGGTTAAACAGTACCGTTGAAAGGGGGTCTCCTTGCCTTAATCCTCTATTGACCTCAAACTTCTGTGATGTTTTTCCTTCTATCTTTACTCTGTTTATTGTTCTTTGTAAAGTTATTTTTACAAGTTCTATAAGTTTCTTTGGGATTTTCAGCTGTTGCATCGCTTCGTATAGTTTTTCTCTTTTGATTGTGTCATACGCCTGCTTAAAATCGATGAATGCTGTATGCAATACTGTCTTATATTCATAGCAATTGTTCTGTATTACTTTGAGCGAGAATATTTGATCTAACACGGATCTGTTACCTCGGAATCCACACTGGTATTCTCCGATTTCTTCTTCAGCATATATGCTTAAACGATCTTTTATACAGTTTGCTAATATTTTATAAACTACATCTACTAGGGCTATCCCTCTGAAATTTTCACATTCAGCTACATCTCCTTTCTTATGGACTGGTGTTATTAATGCTTCTGACCATTCGTTTGGCATTTGTTTTGTTGTCCATGTTGTTTGTATGAATTTACATATTCTATGATGTAAGTTCTGGCCTCCATATTTTAACATTTCGGCTGTTATTCCGCTTCCTCCTGGGCTTTTATTATTTTTAAATTTGTTTATTATTTTTATGACTTCTTCTTCTGTTGGTGGATTTATTTCATTCTCTTCTTCATTCCTTTCCTTTACTTCTTTCTTTTCTATTTCTTCCTTGTTGTCATCTTCAATACTATTTAGCAATTCTTCGAAATATTCTCTCCATCTCTCCAGCCTTTTATTTATATTTCTTATTAAGTTTCCATCCTTGTCCTTGCAGTATAGTACTTTCTTTTGATATCCTGCTTTTTTTTTTTTATTTCTTGGTAAAAATTTCGTATTTCTTTTTCTTTGTATTTCTCTTCTATCGTTCTCATTTTTGCTTCCATGGATTCTCTCTTCTTTCTTCTGCAAATACTTTTCACTCTTCTATCTTGTATTCTATACTCTTCCCTATTCCTAACTGAGTTTTCGCTTAACAGCTTCTCTTTTGCCTTTCTTCTTTCTTCTACTGCTTTGCTGCATTCCTTATCATACTATTCCCTTGTTATTGTTATTTTTTCTCTTATTGTCTTCTCTGCTGCTCCATTTAATATAGTTTGTATTTCTTTCCATTCTGCTTGAGTTTCTTGTTTTCTTGCTTTATTTCTTAGACCTTCATTGATATTTAGCTCATACCCTTCCCGTATTTCTTGTTCTTTTAGTGCACTAAAATCCTGCTTACTTTTCTTTTCCTTTTTCCCTTTGTTTAAGTGTGGTATGTCGATTTCCGTTTTGGCTATTACTAGAAAGTGATCTGAATGTGCTTCTGCTCCTCTATAACTTCTTACGTCTTTGATATATTTAGCATCTCTGGCTTCAATTAGAACATGATCTATTTGATTTGTTATGCTTCCTGAAGGTGTTGTCCAGGTTCCTTTATGTTGGAATTGTGTACTCCGTATGACTAGTTTATGTTCCATTGCAAATTCTATCAGCAACCGCCCATTTTCGTTACTGTCTCTATGTTTACTATGTATGCCAATTGCTGGTCTAAATTCCTCTTCCTGTCCAATTTGGGCGTTCGGATCACCTAGTACTATCTTTACATCGTATTTTGGTAATATCTTGTAACATCTATCAGCCATCTCATAAAATTCTTCTTTCTCTTCTATCATCTTCACTTCTGAAGGAGCATGTATATTTAAAATAGTGAGGTTTCTGTTTCTTCCTTTTAGTCTTAATGCACATAGTCTGTCTGAGACTGGTGTGAATTTTATGACTGCTTGTTTCAACTTCTTTCCAACCAGGAAACCTGTACCTAATATTCTATTTGTGCCACCGCTGTTGTAGAACAAAGCGTCTCCTACTTTTGTTATAGTGTCTTCCTTTTGCTTTGTTTCTTGTAAAGCTAGTACATCTACTCCATATTTATCCATTTCTTTTACCAATATTTTTAGTGCTCCTTCTTTAAAAGTGCCCCGTACATTCCATTTTGCGATTTTTATAATGTTCCTTTTTTCTTTTCTGATACCTAGCTCATTTATCCTTTTAATAGTATTTTTTATTTCCTTCCCTCCTGTTCCAACCTTGGATAATTGTCTAAGGTGCTCCAATGAGTATTTTATTTTATTACCATTACTTCTGATTCTTCGCCGTTTTTCTGGTTGTTTCTGTATCTTACTCATTAATTTTTCTAACTTCTGGTTCAACATTTTCCTTTCTTGGATCCGTACTTCCTCTTTTCTTCTTAATTCAATCACAAGTTCAGTTATCTCCGATGTACTTCTTTCCAATTCTGATTGTAATTCTCTTCTTTCTAGTTGCATCGCTTTCGTCATCCTTATTATCTCTTCTTCCATTTTTCTTCGCGTTTTTTTCTAATGGTTCCTTATCATCTAGTTATAGTTATTTCAGGATATTCGTCCGCTGTTCCCTGATTCACGTTCCGCCACTGGTATAAATTTATGTACTACGTGAATTTTCCCTTGACTTTACGATGCACCAATTCGCGGTTTGTTATGTTGTGCGCGCGTTCGTTGTTGACTCTTGTTCACTTCTGTTTCACGTTCCGCCACTGGTTTAAATTTACGTACTTCGCGAATTTGACCTTGCATTTACGATGCTCCAATCGGCGGTTTGTTTTGTTGTGCGCGCGTTCGTTGTTGTCTCTTGTTCAGTTCTGCTCCTGACAGTCCGAATCTCACCCGTAGGTTATCACTCTTTCAACTTTTGACTCTTTGTCGTTCTTTTCTGTATTGATTTTTTCACTTTACTTTAACTTCAACCTTCTACTCTTTTGTTGTTCCACCGTTTATGCACTTTTCCACTGCACTGACCTCTCCCAAACACTCGGAAAAATTCACTTTCAACTCCGCGGTGTGACACGCCCGATCAGTCGGTAACACGTCGCCACCAGATCCAGTGTACAATATAATATAATTAAAAGATATAATAATGATCATTATTATACACCTGTATGCAACCGATATACAGCCAATGTTGTGCCAGTATGAAACCAGAGTTATACCAACATATCAACAACATTGGGCCAATCTTGATTATGTAAAATGGTCCAAGTACTTGCCAGTGTTATCATTTCGACACTGGCCCAATATTGGCTGCCAATATCGGCTATGTAAAATGGCCCAAGTACTTACCGGTGTTATCATTTCTGCACTGTCTCAATATTGGTTGCCAATATTGGCAATAACGGTGCCAATGGCGAGCCAATATTGGCCCGTTTGGAAAATTCTATATTGGTATATATATTTGCTGGTATCTTTAATGTGAGGGTGCAATTATTTTATATAGCAAAATGTACAACTAATTAAGTATATGTATTTACATGGCAAGTTTAAAATGTATGTAATATTACATAGTGCAATTGTATGTGGGTTTGTAACAACGCAGCTTATATACAATAGTAATGTAAGGGACCCCACACCGAGTATGTAAAAAATAGGAACTCATTTTCACATATTTGTTAACTCTCAACTTTTGGAGTAAAACTCGATATCGGACAGTGAATTATCGCTTGTCAATGTTACTGCTCTATAGATATTGTTTTCGGGTTCATGCAGCAGGATTATTCCTTAAAAATTAATAGGGAATATTGTGAAGAGAATAGGAAATCTTATACAACATATTTTTCCATGCATTCCTACAGTTTACCATCAATTCCATAATGATTTCAAGCACTATGTGCTGTATCATCTTATATACATATAGGAGCTACATCAAGTGGTGCTTCGATGGTATAGAAAACTGCAGGAATGGATGGTTATTTGGTGGGTCTGTGTGTACATAATTAAGTACCTTACTGCAGCTACTTTACAGTTTATAGGTTTATCGACATCTATCTACTCTACAGAACCATTAAATAAAGTATAAATATATAGTAAGAGCAAAAACTAAATTCATCAAGGTGTCTATGGAATTTTTAAAAAACAAAAGCAGAATCTCTGTTTAGTTCATACAGTTATAATTAACTACTATTTTTGACAGAAGTCAAATTTTGAGATTAGACTTCTAACCTCAATCTTAGAATCTCATCTTAAAATTTGACGGTTATACTCCAAGTCCAACATTGAAATTTGACAGAAGTTGTCAAAAATAGTAAAATTAATTGTAACTGTATGAACTAATCATAGACCCTGTTTATGGTTTTTCAAAGTTTCACATGTGTCTTTGATGAATTAATGTTTTGCCCATACGATAGATTCTAATATGTTCTAAAACTACTTTTGATGATTAATAGCTTAGACAAACTCAATATCAATAATGAAGAAATAAGAAAGATTTTTATACATCTATCATACATTTTTTTTAACAAACTGGCATATGTGAAAGAAATGAAAAAGCAAGAAGAGATCCAAGTGCAAGTACATTAGCAGTTGTCAGTAACCTTAATTTTTTTTAACTACGAAGTTATTTGTTCGTTTTGGAAGACATATTGTAGAAACAATTATTTTCAAAGGAATTGTGTGGCTTTTCCTATATGGCGACTTCTACAAAGATTATACTTTTTTTGTAGTCGTTCCATTGAATTGATTTGAAAATATGTGCTTACTCATCTTATAGCCCTAAGCGTATACAAGCTACTATTTTAGTCAATTTTAGCATTTTCTTGGCCAAAAGACATGATATACGTGTAATTTTTGATATGTTGCTTAAGAGCACACATCTACCCCAGTATTTGAATTGATCTAAGGTACTATTTTTGCCATTCAATATATAATAGTTTTCAATAAAACTTTGTATGCTTTAGTTTTATCAAACACAAAATTCGAAAAAGGTATGAGTACTCAAAAACATAACATTTTGTTGATTTGACATTGACATAACGGTTGATTCTTGAGAACATCCTGTAGAAAGATTAATCTCTGTGATGATGGAGTTGTTGCCCATAAATCTATTAAATTCATGTGACTCAAGTCATATAGCAGTTTTATTGAACATCACATAGAGGATTGGTGTTATTTCTTGGAAGGAGGAGAGTGAAGCCTTTATCCGAGACCAGAATGCATAGGCTGTTACTTACTATTATAAATAGTGCCAGTAGAGCCAATATATTACATTAACAAGTCTTTTGGTTTTCTAGAGAAAAAATGTTTACAGAAGTTAAAAAGATATAAAAACAGATTTACAATATCACAAGTTATTATATAAGTATTGGTTCAAGTTACATAAAATTTACATGTCATTGAGATCACCATCAAGGAATTCTCTTGATGTTATAGTAAGCTCGTTTTAATAAAAGCATTTTGATTCCTTTTTTAAATACATTTAAAGCTAATTTGAATCTTCTTGTTGATCAATCTTCTCGAAAACTTAAATTACAAATTACTCTTATGGCTTTTCTTTGTATACCAAAAATTCTATCACTAGAACCATAGCAATCCAATGTAAACAAGGCATACACAATGTTTGGTGGAATAATGTAAAGTAAGCAGTCCTTTTTAAAATTTAAAAGATACTGAATTACATAAATATCTTAAAAGATCAATCCGTTTTAACTAATTTACCAGTTAAGTGGTCAATATGTTTACCCTAGGTTAATTGTTGATCTAGATCAGGGGTTCCCAAAGTGCGGCCCGCGGGCCAAATGCGGCCCTCAAACCCTGGAAATGCGGTCCGCGATGTCAGATCATCCGCGAATTTAGAATTCATAAAGATAATTTAAAAAATAGATAATTTTCTCATATTATAATTAAAAATTGCTCCATTAAAAATACTAAATTTTATATGTAATATAATTATTTTGTTATTATATAGATTGTATATATTTTATTGTCTTAACGATCGCCCTCGGCTGATTAGGCCGATTAGCTGATCAGTATTAATCAATAAGTCCAAATTCAGATCAAATTTAACTGATTTACAAGCGGTGTTAAGAATACATTCAACCAACTTAGGACCAATACTCAATGAAATTATTAAAAGAAAACAACTGCACAAGTCACACACTTCTGATTGAGGAATTTATTATTTTTTCTTTTTTTATTAGAAATTATTTAGTTATTTTTGCTTAATTATTTCTGAAATGTGTTAATAAACATTTTGTAATAAAAATAATTATTGGTCATAAAGAACGATTATGTTACAAAATTAGTATAAATTAGTGATGCATCGAAGCGGCTTTTGGCCGAATCACCGTATACCGAATATTCGGCCATTAAAATTTGCCGAAGCGACGAAGATTCGGCCGAAGCACAATAGAAAGTTGAGTTTTGATTAGTTTTATTAAATACAAAATTATGTGACAAAAAGAAAACATTGGTGTTCGAAAAATACGTTGCCTACTACGAATTTTGCTATAATAAAATAATACAATATATAAACAAAATTAATAAAAACTAAACAGTATCGTATTATAAAAAAATGTTAAAAACTTCATTAAACAACGCTTATTAAAAAACTACAACGTAATATAATAGCATTAAAAAACATTTCAGTATTTAAAATTTAACTTAAAAGAAGATTGTGGTGGATAAAGGTAGCTTTCCGGTATTCTTCGGGAGCAATCTAAGTCAAGCACGTGACTGCAGCGTCTCGCCAAGTGATCGCCGCGTGATTCGCGATGCATTTTCCATTCTCACCCTCGTGATTTTTTTAACCCAGATTCTTCAATTTATTGTTGAACTTTTAGTCAGAACAATATATTTAAGCTCTCTTTTCGTTATCGTCTACACAGGACTTGAGAATAAATGCTTGAAATACTAAGAATGTAATAAATGCTGATACATATTTTAAAAATTTAGAATTTTTTTAATTAAACGCTAATTAATGAGTTTTTTAGTTAAAATGCACTCGAATAAGTTAGATTGCGGCAAGAAAATCCGCTTCGGCCGGCCGTATACCAAACCTTTCATGCTGTTTCGGCAAAACCGAATCTGTAAAAAATTGGCCGAATATCGATGCAAAACCGAAGCTTTGGTGCATCTCTAGTATAAATCTTTCCGTTGTGTCAAACTTTTTATCGATTTGAACGTATTTTTTTATAAAACTTTTTTTTGGCCCGCCAAATATTTTGGAATTTACAATTTGGCCCACCTAGGCAAAACTTTGGGAACCCCTGATCTAGATGAACACCCAAAAAGTTAACATTAGTAGGATGTTCCGCACCACTTGTAGATTTGAATGCAAAAGTTATTTAGTGTGTAACCATTTTTTATCTCTTTCTATTCCATGTTTTCTAATGCTTTTTCAAGATTACCATCCATCTGCAGAAATGTTGTCGTGTGCAAAAAGAATAAAATTGGTTTTATCAACACTCACAGGTAGGTATATCAATTATATAAAGTAACAAAAACGTACTGGACCCATAAGCGAGCCTTGTGGAACATCCATTGTTGCGATATTTCTATTAGATAGGTTATTCTTCATTTTCACTATGTGGACTCTTGTTTTGTATATATGATTTATAGTAGTATAATGGTGTTTTCACTGAACTTATAATGTCGACATTTATCTAGCAAAATGGAATGATTAACATAATCAAAAGCTTTGCTGATATCTAAAAAGGAAGACATGACATATTGATGTTGTTCAAACGGTTCAAGAATCTCATTTACCAAATGCATTATTCCAATAACAGAGCTATGCTATGCTATGCAAGTAGCCCATAATTTGTTTTGTTAGGCATTTGTTATAGATTTTCAAGACAATCAGAACCAAAGATATTGGTCTGTAATTTGAAAGATTGGTTAGGTAGTTGTTTTGAGTATAGGTATTAATAACGACAGTTTCAGCATATCAGAAAATATGCTAGAGTAATACTTTGGTTTAGAGTTAGGAGTTTTGGGAGTCAAACTCAACCTCAACCAAAATGTGACTATTAAGAAGCCATCTCGGGTCAATATTATTTTCATATTCATGGGGGTATTTTCATTTTCATCTGAAAGTGTTTGTTTCATGTTTATGTTTTATAATGTATTTTTATATAGGGTAAACCATACAGTAATTGGACACCAAACAGCCACTGGACACTTGGCATATAGATCACTGTAATTAGCAACTTCAAGGGTTTTTGTTGCGTCCATTAATACATTTTTCGCACCTTCGCAACTTCGACTAATATGTTTGGTTAATTTGCAGAAGTGTGCGTCATGGAATATAGATCTTTATGATGTTGTTAATGTAAGTATGTTAGTAGAAATTTTTATACATGATATCAATAAAGGTATGTTGTTAAATAAAATATCACTATATCTAGAGGCTACAACAAACTGATTTTATGTTACTTTATTTGTGTAAATTCCTGTTACCATGTAAAAACACAGTGACCAATAACTGTATTCTGTCTTTATATGAAATTTAGTTATTGGACAGAGTGTCCAATAACTGAATTTTGGGTCAATTTAATTGATACACGCTATAAAACACTCCAATGAGTGCTAAGACTACCGCTATATTGAAAATTGATTTTGAAGCATTTTAGACAGCCTATTATTGACCACATGTCCAATAACTGATTTATAAAATGCTCAATAACTATACTTTAATAGCATATTCCCTTTTTTAGCATTTAACATGTTAAAAACGAATGGTTATGATGATTTCTGAGATTAAAAAGTGGTAATGGCTCTCTTCAGACGATTCTAAAGAAGCATATCAGTGTCCCAAAATCTGCCCTCGAATTCAAAATTAAAAATCCTGACCATAAGAAAATGCTTCAACCGTCTTCTAACTTGACAAACTCAGAAGAAACAAAGTTAGTGGAGTAAGTTGTTACTTACTTGAACATTAGGCTAATAATAGTTTAATAAATGTAGATATGGACAAAATATTCAATACCTATATCTAAACTTCTTGTAAAGATCTCGAAGAACTGTTAAACGATCCATCTCCATTAGTGTAGTGTAGTGCCCTGGTAGTGCAGCGACTAGCATGCTGTTTTCTTACCCAAGCGGCCCGGGATTTACTCCCAATACCTGGTTAAGATTTTCTGCAGTTTTCCTTAGATGTGGAATTTGTACTATACCATCTGTATGATGGCTGCAGCCGCACGTTGAGCCTGCATAATAGTAATAATCACCCCTCCCTCCCGCACAAGCTTCTGGACCCTGGTTTGCCAGGCAATGGGTAATAGCAATCATTATTCTCGAATATTTTAAGATGAAACAGGCTTTTAGATCTGTACAGCAACAAAAAAAGTTTTTAGATCCCAAAGGATTGAAAATCGTTTACACCATTGATCAGGGCTCATCAAAAGAGAACATTACTGTAGTATTTACGTTTTCTGCAAAATGGGTTTACCTGTTGTCCAATGATATTATACTTTATTTGCACTCAAGTGGGTCACTTGAAATTATCAAATGGGTCACTTGGTGACTCACGGGTCATAGGTTGCCGACATCTGGTTTAGAGCTTATGTTAGAGATGCAGTACATGATGTCACACACTAGATCTATGCTTCGAAATGGGGAAGAGAATAGAAGTTCATGAAAGTTGGCATGGAGTAGGTGCAGGGGCTGTACTTCATTCTAGCAACAAGAATCAGCCACCTCGTAGGCTGAATTCAGTGTACGTTTTTTTTTTCTACAAAACTAAAAAGCTCGCCAATATTGGTTCTACTGACGTTATTTAATAATACTAATACTAATTTTATATGTGACCCATCATTTTAAGTTCACCCTGTATATGAAACTATACAAGCATCAACTGACAATTGCACAAAGTGCAGCAGATAATCAACTCTGATGTATAATTAATTGTAAATTTTGAATATAATTAATTATCCATCATTATTCATCAAATATAAAAAATCACCAATCATAATCTAAAAAATATTCAAAAAGGTGAAAATAAATAACAAAAGAAAATAAAAATCTGTTTATTACACAGCAATACAACATAACAAATAAGATTCGTAAAACATTATATTACCTATAAAGGTTTTTTAAAAATGGAGTAAAATTTGAAAGTTTACAAGTAGCAAACGTCATCTATCAATGAAACTTGGAACTATTAGAATAATATTTTCAGAGATCTGCTTTACCGGCTTTTTATAAAACCCACCCCATAAGGGTTAATCTTTTGTTTATACCGTATTTTAATTGTAAAATAATTTTATAAACGGTTCGTTGAAATGCCGGTAATCTTTAACTTACCCTATACTTCCCGCTCTACGTTTTTGGATGCCCTTTGTGGGATCAGCACCTAAAATAAAACAATCAAAAGAAGAAATAAACATAGATGTTGATATTTATGTTATTTAATTCTAACATTTCACTTTTAAAATAATACACAGTAAACTGTTTTATTGCTTTAATTTTTATATGATTTGTTTTAGAATTTTAAATAATGATTAGTGATATTCAAAACAGTAAACTGAATGTTCATGCATTTTACATCATTCAATTGTTTGGTTGGTAAAAACAATAATGTTAATTTCAAAAATTAGCGGTAAAATACTTTAGTGCCTTTTAGTTAAAAATTATTTAGTTTCCATATTTTTCAAAATCTAGAAATTATTAATTAACATTCATAATCAATTGAACTACTATATAGGCAACTTTTAGTTATGTTTAAATTGCTTTAAATTATTCCAAAATTCTTAACAACTAAACTTTTAATGAGCTAAATAATTATGAACTTAAAATGAACAGTTAACGATCTTAAAATCGGGAAGAAATAAGTAGAAAAGAATTAAAAAAAGCCCAATAAGATTTACTAACCTGGCACCGAATGTGTTACAGCGGACATCTGTATTATAAACCATGCATACAACTACTTAGTTCTTTACGGAATGCGGAAAACACAAACTCGTGCACACTTTAATTAAAATCACCCGAAAGTCGTAAATTTGATAAAAATTCACAACTGTGTTTACAAGATACGAGCGCCATACTAGAAAAATACTACATATTAGGGTGGGAGGCCTGCCATCTTGTTAAGGGATGTTCACAATCTGGTAACCCCATTTACGTATAAACAATGCTTTGTAAGTTGCCTATGCTATCAAGTTTCAAAACAAACCAGTTCTCATAAACACAACATTTAATTTTCGAAAATAACGCTAAAAACTTTTGTTAAAAATTATCTCAAAAAAAAGTATTTTGAAGAGAGCACCCCCACTTTAATGCCCTATTGGAAAAGTTATACTTTTATTTTTTCTTTATAAAGTCTACACTGATATAAAAATGGTCTTGCGGGCACCTAGTTTTCGCGTTTCCTAAGTTGCTTTTACCACTCCTGTGTTAGAGATTCCGACGCCCCAACGACACAGACAAACCATCAAACATGAGGGCGAAATAGGGTTACCAACCGTCCTAGACTAGAAAAGACGTGCTGGATTTGGGTCCTTTTTTGCGTCCTTTCAAGACACTGGAATATCCTAATGTTTTGGATTTCAGCACTTTCTTCCATTGAGTATAACCAACATGCTCTATCTATGTATTTATTGGTGAAGTATGTATTTAGTGAAGTGGGTGGCCACGCGGTAAAGAGTTCAACTGTTATTACTCAGGCGGCCCGGGTTCGATCCCTAGAACCTGCAAGAGGATTTTTCTCGTCGATAAAGTCTCAGTACACTTCACCGTGCTATCAGATAGACACGTTAAGCAGTCGGTCTCGAAAGCCACATAACCATATTTCTGTGATTATCGTTAAAAATAACACCTTCCTATACCATGCACAAGTATGTATTTACTTCAGTGGTTTGCCATGGCAATTACAATAAGCATTTATTCAATTAAACTAAACATAGTTAAAACCTAAAAGTCGTTTATTACCCTGGACACAGGCAACATCAGTTGTTACCTTTGTTAGTGTTTTTCACTGACAACCACAGCATCGGTCAAACGACAAAAACTTTTTTGCGTTTTTAAAGACGGAGATTATGATTTAGTTATAGTTATCGAATATATTTCTTTTACTACCTTAACAGAACAGAAAGTTCCATTTTACTTCCCGAAATCAAGAAGCAAAAAGGTATTTTTATAAAAAAACAGAGATGAAGAAGTTACTAAAATCTTACATTCTTATAAAATTATAAAAAAATTTAAATGCTAGTTTTTATTATAGTATTTAACTTTGTTCCATGATTGTAATATACGTTTTATAAAATCGAATTAGAAGGATAAAACTTGAATGAAAAATGCTTATTATTATCGAGTTGAAGAGTTATACACCTCCGTAACTGTTTATTTTGAAATAACAATTGCATTCTTATGGAAGGAGAAGGACGAGATATAGAAATATAAGATGTATACTGTCATTACGTTTCCCAGCAATGAGATCCCATGGCCCCCATCTCCATGTAATCAGTTACAGGTGTATATAAAAAAATGTTAAAAAACTAAATTTTCCTTATGGCGAAATATCCGTTCAAATTCGGGTTGTGAACGTAAAATGTCATTAGCAAGATTTTTTTATTAATAAAACTTTTCTCATTTTTCGTCGTTAATGTCACCTGTCAACTTTGACATGGCGTATTTCAAGTATTTTTAGAAGCAGAGGCGCTTGCCCTTCAATTTTTTTTCCACTCAGAATATTCAAACACTTCTCCATATGGATCCAACTTTATTGCGCACGTATAAACATGGCGACCGCACGAGAAGGGGAATCGACAATTACAAGCAGCGTAGTAAAAATAGATGGACGTTAGGGGGAATAAATAATTGTGCATTTAAAACAAATAATTTCGTAGTGATTAAATAAATTAGTTTAAGTTCGTTTATTGATTAGTTTTTAATTAGTTTCGGCTTTAATTATTCTAAATATTCTTCTGTAATTAAATAATTCACATGAAATCTAAATTTTATAAAATAAATCAAATCGTGTGAATAAATAAAGCACTGCGAAAATAGATTTTTCAAACAAATTTAATTCAAATCCAGAATGGCGACAAAATCGTTAAACTAATTAAAAGTGGCAGATTTGAAGAGGGAACGATACAGAGAGAATTGGATATAAGTGGTTGTAAAAGCGCATAAAATCACTGGTAGTTCTGGTCGACAAGAAGGATGTCTCAACGAGATTCTGTATAGATTATAGGCAGCTCAACGGTATGACCAAAAATCCCCTACTAAGTACCGATAGCACATTAGATACACTGTTTGGCTCAAAATGGTTTTTAACTTGAGGCCTACTAGCAAATCGAGCTGGAACGCGCAGATCGAGAAAAAACCGCGTTCACTATTGGTTCCAGATTGTAGCTGTTCACTGTTACACCTTTTGGCCTATGTAACGCTCCGGCCACCTTCGAACGTCTGATAGAAGCCATCTTGAGAGGACTGTTCTTGAAGACTTGCTTGGTATATCTAGGCGACGTGATTGTAGTCGGAAAATCACAAACACTTTAAAAATCTAGAAGTGTTCCGAAGATTACGAGAAACCAATATAAAATTAAGTCCAAAAAAGTGTCACATCTTCGGAAAGGAAGTGAAGTACCTTGGGCGTATCGTATCACAAAACGAAGTGGTAGCCGTTCTCAATAAGATCCGAGCAGTTCCAGAGTGGCCGACATCAAGAGGCAAACACCAACTCCGTAGCTTCCTTCGATTATATACCTAACTACTCTTCCTCTGTCGATTATTTAATTGTCTACTGTAGTTACGAGGACCTTTGCTTGGCAAGAGGGATTGCAGTAGCATTTAGACGTCTGGACGAACTCCTAAGACAGAATCCTTCTCTTGGCAAAGCCTTACACTTTCCGGATCGTAGACGTTTCATTTATTACTTGGTAACAAAGCGGCTTTGCTATCAGAAACCCAATTACACGGATCTGTGAAGGGCATTATGGGATTTGAGGATCAAACTACTCACCAAGGGCGTTAAGAAATTGCCAGTTCCCAATTAGGTTGCGGACGGGACCCGTTGGATTGGAGGGTCGTTCGAAACATGCTGAAAGTTATATTAAAAATACCTGGTATTCCAACAACATAATTATCTCCATAGACCACAAGTAAGACCATATTTAACTTCAAAAATTAATAATCATTGTGGCACAGCCTAATCTAGCTATTACGGTCCTAAAGTTTTAAACACATTTTCGGAAATTAAGGCCTGGAATCCTGTTGTCTAGTCCAACAATCTATTAAGATACTAAATTATCATAGTACTTATTTTCTACTTCCCATCCCTGAAAACAAAATTACATTAACTATTTTCCGTATATAAGTATTTATGGCTTCATAGGATGGAAATATGGAGGTTAGAAGAATACCCGAGCAATCTGCTTGTTCTAATTTAGACAACCACATTGCTTGGAGGGGAGTTGGGAGGCCTTCAATTAGAAAAAAGATTAGAGATAGAAAATATGATTATCTTGGTCTGCAGTTTTGACTTAAAGTCCACGTTAGTGCCAAATGGATTGTTATTCCTAACGCAGCTGAACGTGTAGTCGAGTTGAAATGTGCCCATACCGTCACGACCCCTTGTACAGAAATCGGGGAATAAATCCTGCTGTAGGACAGAAACAGATACTTAAAGAGGGGTGGTGAATTAGGAAACGCCATGTATATCGATCAATCCAGAAACGCCGGTGTTTATACAAGCGGCAAGAACGAGTTAGACTAATAGACTAGGATAGTATACAGAAAATTTGTTCAAGGGATGTATAACATGGCGAAAACACTGGAAGTGAAATCGACAATTAAACGCAGCGTAGAAAAAATAAGCTGACATCAATGAAAATAAATAATAAGTAATTGTAACACTGCGACAGCGTGAGAAAGGGAATCGACAATTAGAAGCGACATAGTAAAAATAAATGGTCATCAATGGAAAAAAATAATAAGTAATTGTAACACGGCAACACCACAAGAAGAGGAATCGATAATTTGAAGCAGTACAGTTAAAATAAATAAACGCCAATGCAAATAAATAATAAGTAATTGTTACCGCCACGAGAAGGGAGAGTAGACATTAGAAGCTGCGTAGTAAAAATAAAAAGACGTTAATGGAAAAATAATAAGTAATTGCAACACGGCGACCGCACGAGAAGGAGAATCGACAATTAGAAGCGGGGTGGTAACAATAAGTAGACGTCAATGAAAATCAATAATAAGCTATTGCAACACTGCGGCTGCACGGGAAAGGGAATCGACAATTACAACCGGCGTAGTAATAATAACTTGACGTCAATAAAACAAATAATAAGTAATTGTAATACGGCCACAGCACGAGAAGGGAAATCGACAATTAGAACCGGCATAGTAAATATAAATAGACCTCAATAGAAATAAATAATAAGGAATTGTAACACTGTGACGACATAAGAAGGGTAATCGACAATTAGAAGCGACGTAGTAAAAATAAATGGAAGTCAATGGAAATAAATAATAAGTAATTGTAACACGACGATCACACGAGAATGGGAATGGACAATTAGAAGCGGTGCACTAAAAATAAGTAGACGTCAATAAAAATAAATAACAAGTAATTATAACATGACGACCGAACGAGAAGAGGAATCGACAATTAGAATCGGCGTAGTAACAACAAACAGACCTAAATGGAAATAAATAATAAGTAATTGTAACACGGCGACGGAACAAGAAGGAGATTCGACAATTAGAGGCGGCGTAGTAAAAATAAATGGACATCAATGGAAATAAATAATAAGAAATTGTAACATCGCGACCACGCAAGAAATAGACCGTAATGGAAATAATTAATAAATAATTATAACACGCCGACGGCACAAGAAGGGTAACCGACATATAGAAGCGGAGTAGTAAAAATAAATAGACGTCAATGAAAATAAATAATAAGTAATCCTAACACGGCGACCGTACGAGAAGGGGGAATCAACAATTAGAAGCGACGCAGTTAAATAAATAGACGTTAATCAACAAAAATAACAAGTAATTGTAACACAGCGACCGCACGTGAAAGGGAATCGACAATTACAAGCGGCGTAGTAATAATAAGCAGACGTTAATCGAAATAAATGACAAGTAATTGTAACACGGCGACCACTCGAGAAAGGGAACCGACAATTACAAGTGGCATAGTAATAATAAATAGACTTCAATGAAAAAATAATAAGTAATTGTAACACGGCGACCGCACGAGAAGGAAAATCGACAATTAGAAGCGGGGTAGTAACATTAAATAGACGTCAATGGAAAAAATAATAAGTTATTGTAACACGGCGTCCGCACGAGAAGGGAAATCGACAATTGGAAGCGGCGTAGTGAAAATAAATAGACGTCAATGGAAACATATAATAAGTAATTGCAACACGGCGACCGCACGAGAAGGGGAATCGACAACAAGAAGCGGCGTAATAAAAACAAATATACCCAATCGAAATAAATATTAAACCAATTGTAACACGGCGAGCGTACCAGAGGGGAATCGACAATAGAAGCGGACCGGTAAAAATAAATAGACCTCAATGCAAATAAATAATAAGTGGCGTAGTAATAATAGACTTCAATGAAAAAAATTAATAAGTAATTGTAACACGGCGACCGTACGAAAAGGGAAATCGACAATTAGAAGTGGCGTAGTAAAAATAAATAGACCTCGATGGAAATAAGTAATAAGTAATTGTAACATGGCAACGGCACAAGAAGGGGAATCGATAATTAGAAGCGGCGCAGTAACACGGAGACCGCACGAGAAAGGGAGTCGACAATCAGAAGCGACTCAGTAAACATAAATAGATTTAAATGGAAATCAATAATAAGTAATTTCAACATGGCGACGGAACTAGAAGGGGAATAGGCAATTAGTAGCAGCGCAGTAAGAATTAATAGAATAAATAAGTAATTGCAACACGGCGACCGCACGAAAGGGGGAATCAACAATTACAAGCGACGTAATAAAAAAAGTAGACGTTAATTGAAATAAATAACAAGTAATTTTAACACGGAGACCGCACTAGAAATGGAATCGACAATTACAAGCGGCGTAGTAATAATAAATAGACTTCAATGAAAAATAAGAAGCAATTGTAACACGGCGACCGCACGAGCAGGGAATTCGACAATTAGAAGCGGCGTAGTAAAATTAAATAGACGTCAATGGAAAAAAGAATAATAAGTAATTGTAACACGGCGACATCACGAGAAGGGGAATCAACAATTACAAGCGACGTAGTAAATATAAATAGAAGTCAATGGAAATAAATAATAAGTAATTGTAACAGGCGACTACACGAGAAGGGTAATCGACAATTAGAAGCAGCGTAGTAAAATTAAATAGACGTCAATGGTAAAAAGAATAAGTAATTGTAACGCGGCGACCGCACGAAAAGGAAAATCGACAATTAGAAACGGCGTAGTAAAATTAAATAAACGTCAATGGAAAAAAGAAATTGTAACACGGCGACATCGCGAGAAGGGAAATCGGCAATTAGAAGCGGGGTAGTAAAAATAAATAGACCCAATGGATATAAATAATAAGTAATTGTAACACGGCAACGGCACAAGAAGAGGAATCGATAATTAGAAGCGGTGCAGTAACACAGAGACCGCACGAGAAAGGGAGTAGACAATCAGAAGCGACTCAGTAAACATAAATAAATTTCAATGGAAATGAATAATAAGTAATTTCAACACGGCGACCGTACTAGAAGGAGAATCTGCAATTAGTAGCAGCGCAGTAAAAATTAATAAACGTCAATGGAAATAAATAACAAGTAATTGCAACACGGCGACCGCACGAGAAGGGGAATCAACAATTACAAGCGACGTAGTAAAAATAACAATACGTTAATGGAAATAAATAAAAAGTAATTGTAACAGACGACTACACGAGAAGGGTAATCGACAATTAGAAGCAGCGTAGTAAAATTATATATACGTCAATGGAACAAAGAATAAGTAATTGTAACGCGGCGACCGCACGAAAAGGGAAATCGGCAATTTGAAGCGGCATAGTAAAATTAAATAGACTTCAATGGAAAAAAGGATAAGCAATTGTAACACGGCGACATCACGAGAAGGTGAATAATCAACAATTACAAGCGACGTAGTAAAAATAAACAGGGGTCAATGGAAATAAATAATAAGTAATTGTAACAGGCGACTACACGAGAAGGGTAATCGACAATTAAAATCAGCGTAGTAAAATTAAATAGACGTAGTAAAAAGTAAATGTAACAGGCGACTACACGAGAAGGGTAATCGACAATTAGATGCAGCGTAGTAAAATTAAATAGAAGTCAATGGAAAAAAGAATAAGTAATTGTAACACGGCGACATCACGAAAAGGGGAATCAACAATTACAAGCGGCGTAGGAACAATAAATAGACGACAATGGCAATAAATAATAAGTAATTGTAACAGGCGACTACACGAAAAGGGGAATCAACAATTAGAGGCGGCGCAGTAAAAATAAATAGACGTTATTCAAAATAAATAACAAGTAATTGTAATGCGGCGACCGCACGAGAAAGGGAATCCCCAATTACAAGCTGCGTAGTAATAATAAATAGACGTCAATGAAAAGATAATAAGTAATTGCAACACGGCGATCGCACCAGAAGGGAAATCGACAATTAGAAGCAACGCAGTAGGAAGAAACGTCAATGGAAATAAATAACAAGTAATTGTAACACGGCGGTCGCATGAAAAGGGAATCGACAATGAGAAGCGATGTAGTAAAAATAAATAGACGCAATGGAAAAAACAATCAGTATGTAATTGCAGCACGGCGACCACACAATAGGGGAAATCGACAATTAGAAGCGGGGCAGTAAACAAAATAGAGACTAATGGAGATAAATAATATATAATTGTGCGTTTAAAATAAATAATCTGGTAGTGGTTAAATAAATTAGTTTAAATTCGTTTAATGATTAGTTTAGACGTTAATTAAAGTAAATATATTCTTCTGTAATTAAGCAATTCACATTAAATCTGAGTCCTAATTAAGGGATTGTTACAGTTTTAATGCATGAGCGGGTGTGATTGCGAATGAGTAGACGTAATTGAGAAATACTTCTCGTGCGTGTTTGTGTATGTACCTGTCATAGTTTAAAAGTAAATATGTGTGTTTTATTTGTAAGTAGGTGCAAAAATACAATATGTCTTGTATGAATAAAATAAAAAACTTTTTTCCTTGCATGATGAAATAATAACGAGCTATTAAAGTAATAATTTTTATTAAGTTAATGTGGTTTATAGGCTATGTGTAAATTTAATTCAAATAATTTATTTCAAAAAAAAATACACGCTTTCTTATTTCATTTTTTTTATTCATTATTTAGTACGTTACCCTTTAAAAAATAGGTGAACTGCTGACAACCATCAGTGTCTTTTAATACCACTGGAAAACGCATTTTACGACTTTACACAGTGTATAGTATTGTAACATTCTTTTAAATAAAACTAAAGAAGCTATGTTAACTTTTTAATGAAAGAAGAACATTTACAATAACTAAACTAATTAACGTCTAAACTAATTATAACACAAATTATGTACTATTAATAAACGAACCTAAACTAATTTATTTAAACACCATTTAATGATAATAATAATGTTTATTTCCAACAGGTATTTACTCACAGAAAATATTAAACAATAGATATAATAAGTGTAAACTAATACAATAATGCATAAAGAGTTAAACAGTGCATAAACTATTGATTTATTAGATTTATTTATTTTTTTTAATGCCCAATTATTTATTTTTACTGGAGGTATGTCTATTTTTCATTGAACTACTTCTTATTAGCTGTCTTCGTCGTCTCATGCGGTTGTCGTATTTATATCCGCGGTATTGAGTTTTCGAATGTTCCCGTCTTCACGAGATGTCTATCTGTCCCGACAGTCCAGATGCTTCAAAACACACGGTTTTTCCCCCCAATATGTTTTATATAATTTAACTAATTTTTTACATAATTTAACTTGACTTCAAGCTACTAATATCCGAAAAGGAGCTTGATTTTGTGCTGTCCTTAAAATACCAAATTAAGCTATTTGGAAAAGCAATACTTATTTCTAATAAAAAACAGTTGAATTCGCGAATAGAAAGCTCCAGAGAACTTTAGAATTTCCCAGAGACCTAAAATTTACTCATGAATGTATGGTGAGATTTTTGTAAAATAGGATAAAAGGACAAAAAGAGCCAGAAATAGAGGAAAATTAATTCGATAGATTTCATAAAACTTAATGCACAAGTTCACCTGACCCTACAGAAAACTATGATGATGTCACAGAAACAACCAACTTGGCTTTCAGAAGTCGCAAAGGTCAGCGATTTTTTTTTCTCATGACCCCAGGCAAGTCCTAAGGTATAATTTAGGGTGACCAGACATCCCATTTTTTACGGGATTGGCCTTCTTCTCAACTTCGTGTTCCATTGTCCCCAAAAATCTAAAACGTTTTTCTCATTTGCATTATTTTTAACTAGAAAAACAGAAATATCTTGATTTTGTGTTCAACCGTATTTAAACATGTATTTAAAATCTTCGGTGAAATGGAATGGAATGTTGCAGTTTCTGTTATTTGGGTGAGATGCTCGCTTTGCAGAAATTTGTCGAGTGCTAACGTATTTGATGTACTTTAACTGATCGGAAAACAAACTTTTTGGTTAATTTAATCATATAAATAACATAATAAATACAAGATTGAGAGATCAGGTCAAAGTTTAATGTTTGACTTGAAAAAATACCTTTGGGGACTTTTTCAGGAGGTTGATTTTTTTAGGTCATCCTTCTTGTAGGATGTGAGTTCATGTGTCAAGTTCTCAAGTTCTGTCTTCCCAATCCATTATTGCC
Source organism: Agrypnus murinus (assembly GCA_929113105.1). Taxonomy (NCBI): domain Eukaryota; kingdom Metazoa; phylum Arthropoda; class Insecta; order Coleoptera; family Elateridae; genus Agrypnus; species Agrypnus murinus. The sequence continues at coordinate 38,186,859 of OV816023.1, read as the reverse complement.
TTGTCTCATCCTCTCCGTATATCATTGCCCTGGTCGCAAAAGTAAATTTTGTGGGGAGGGGGGTGAATTTTGTATACTTTCTAGATTATATGCAGTTGGGAAATAGCACTTACTGCCTAGGAACAAAACGTGTGTTATACGGTGTAATTAAATTATATACTAGTTGTCTCGAAAGTCGGTGAAATGTACTCATGATTGATTATTTTATTTTTTTTATTTGTACACCATCCAATAGCTCGTAGCCTATTACATGATGGGAAAATATTACAAAGCACATTATATAGTAAAATATTATTAACAAAAACAAAAGGGTATGAAACAAGAAAGTAGACTAGAGCTAAAATTTTGGTAATGCTGTGTGCAACTAGAAAACACTCCCTAAGAAAGAGAAAAATGAAAAAGAGGTTATATACACAACACTACACTGATAAGATTTCAGTCTCGATGTAACAAAACCCTTTGTATAGAAGAAATTCTGTGCTAGTGGTGAAAATAGAATAACATTTGATTGCGGTCTAGGACATTTGGGAGCGGCCGTTCCGGCGCGAGGACAGTTTGGCGCCGGACAGTTCGGCGCAAGCATACTTCGACTAAAAGCAGTTCGGGGCATGTACATTTTTCCGAGGCAAATTAGGGTAAAACTTTCGGAGATCTTTAAATAAAACGTTTTTTGGACCATTAGTCTAATTTTATGGGACAAGCTACCCTGTTATCAAAGTAACTTTTTTTATTTTTATGTACACACATACACCTTCTTAATTCCAGAATTTTGCTTGGGTTGGTTAAATTGCGTTATCCCAGTGCTTTTGTCTTTAAGCACTGGACTATAAGCACTAAACATTTAAACAGTATCCATTTATAAGTGTTTACCTACTGAGACAAAATTCGTGAAGTGGGACACGTATTTATCACTAGTACGATATTCAATGTTAATGCCAATTTTCCTATTTCATTTAATCGATTTTATAAAAATTTTAATTTTTTAAAATTTATATTAACATGATGATCAAACATGATATTCTTATAAAAAATAAGGTATTTATAATAAACAAATTGAATTCTTATTACAAATTATTCCCTTATGCAGATATTTGAAGAAGAATTTTGATGTTAATGCTTTAGAAGCTTAGAAAAATAATTTTTTCTTAAATCTGCTAGTATATACGAGCTTTTGTAATTGGCAAATATTGACTTTTTTTTCTCATCATATCGTATTTATATTTACTACCTGTAAGTAATAAATGTAAGTAAGTAATACCTACATTTTGTAGGTATTACAAAATTTTGTTCATTAAATAATACTAGACAATTTCTCGCGCCGAAGTGTCCCTGCGCCGAAGTGTCCCCGCGCCGAAATGTCCCGCGCCGAAACGGCCGCGCCAAGATGGCCGCGCCTAAACGGCTGCGCCCACATGTCCGGCTACGTTTGATTGAGGTGTTGGAAAATGAAAAAACGTTTAAGTTACGTGCAGGCAGTCTAGGTACAGTAGATACAGATTTATCTGCACCAATAGACAGAGACAGTCAATAATATTATTTAATAATTTATGCAGGAAGACAATGTTCAGGTAACGTCTACGAATTTCCAAGCTCTGCACTTGAAATCTATTAATTAAGATGTCCTGTTCTATACCACAGATCGGATAAACACGGTCGGTACTATGATCTTGCAATATAAATGATCACCACGGCATCATTACATTAATAACTTCCACCAGGAATGCATTGAAGCATAGGGATTACCATAGCAACAATAATAAACATAGTAAATAAATAAAGATTCTATAAGTATACGCGCTTTTTATTACTCAAGTTATTCTTACAAGAATCTACTCTACTTAAAATAGTGTAGCTACGTTCTCTAGATTGGCTACATGACCTTTGTACCCAGGGCTCCATACAAGAGAAGCATACTCTAACTTTGATCTCACAAATGAATTGAAAAGCATTTTCATTGTGTCTTATACATTTTGTTTTATATAAATAACAATTAAAAGAGAATATAAAATCATAGTTGACAAGGGTTACACATACTCAAAACCCACTTTTTTTAAATTATTTCAGGCGCTTGAACCATGGGTATGTGTAAATCTTCAAACAGTGGATAGTTCGTTACTACAGTTTATTAATAATTCTCCTAGCTAAAATGGAATGGAAAAACTATTCTACCATTATTTTACGTTTGGTTGTAGCTATTATTAATAAAAATACATTAAATAAGACTTGTCAATATATTTCTGTCTTATTAGAGTGACTTTACAATTGTAAAGCATTATATTTGAAAGCATCATCACACATCAACTTTATTTATAAAATATTCTGTAAAATTATTATTATTAATGATGAATCTATGTTCAATCTCCTTGAACCTTTACTTGAGTCTGAGTAAAGGGCTTACGGGTGACCAAACGTATATTTTTTGTCTGTTTTGTGTTTTCTGTTTTGTTTGTATACTAATAAACATGTCTTTTTTGTGTTTTTAATAATATTTTATTCAAGCTAGATCCTCTACTAACCGCCCAAGCAGCATTTTTAGTCATCGCTACGTACCAGCAACTACCGGTGGAACTATTAACTTTTTGCCAGTAGTCACAAGCACGTAATTGCTACGGTTTTGTTACGTGCCTGGAACCAAAATGGGGAACAATTTTTGGGTAGCCGGTACGTAGCGGCGTAGTAATTGCTACTTTCGTGGAACTTCTTTTCTCTTTACACATCGTGTCGTGTGGTTGCTCTCTCTTGCACTTGCAACTTAACAAATATTCTATCATTTTCTATACTATATAATGCTGGATCGTGTCACAAAATGAATTACCAGTTTATTTGTAATACGTACTTAATACAAAGAGCGATGAAATTTATTTGTAATACGTACTTAACACAAAGAGCGATGAAATGTTTGATTATTTTGTCATCCCAGTACACCAAAATTATAAACCATTGCAACTTTTCTGTTAAATATGATGATGATAGATCGAAAAATAACAACGCACCTTCTTTAAATATATTTTTTAGTAAAAAAATGTCTTTAATAAAATATGTTAAATATACACGAAATACTTATAAGTTGATACACATGATAGAAACCATTTTTATATTATTCCTGTTATGTTCTTTTATGTGTTTAAATAAAAGATACTCAATTATTGTCATTAATTAACTTTATTAATATTGAGTGAGCAGGGCGAATTACATACACAATGCATAGAGGGTAGAAAACGTGTATCCTCCAAGCCGACTCAAGTGTTACTGACGCTCGCCCAGAGGACGGGCCAGGATTGGTTAGTTACATCACTACAAATAAATGTTGCCAACTTCAACCTACATACATAACAATCCCTAAGGCACAATTTGGCACCAATTTGTTATTTTTATTGAAGGTTATATAGTAAAACATCTATTAACAATCATAACAAATTGCAAATTGATTAATGATTATTGATTAATCCAACATTTTACAAGTAAATATGGAAATGGAGTAGTTTACGAAAAATTACTTTAATGTGATTCTCCTGGGTAACAAAAACGTAAGTTTTACATTCAATACTACTGTAAGGTTTTAAAAACTTTAAAGTAGCTTCGGGCAAGTTACTGCTACAATCATAATACCACTTTGAAGTTGCAACGACTTTAAAGTAAGTAAACTAAGTGGCAATACCGTTCCACATACTTTAATAGTTACTCAGAAGTAATGAAACTACATAGTTCCAACAAATAGTAGAAACAACTACACAATTACTAAAATATTCCGAATTGAAGAAATTAAACCTATAAAGTCATAAATTTAGTTGTAGTTACGTAACAACTACTCAATCAAAGTTCCGATCTCAGTTACTGCTACTTAAATGCTGCTTGGGCGACGTATCACGTATTGTGAAAATTAGGGTGGTGAACAACTACCCAACATATGTTTACGGCTGTATTGGTCGTAACAATCTAACTAGTTGGGTTATAGAAAATAGCGGATTACAACATGAACGATTGTCAGGGGCCCCAAAAAGTAAAAAATCCTTACAATTACTGGACTCTAAACGATAAAGCAACAATACCTCCCCTAACAATAAGTTATAATTGGCTAATCATGTTAAAAACTATATAATACACCCGCTTTTCATTTCCATAATATTTACAAAACAAAAACAGCGGGTTCTCAAAAAATTCTAAAAGGCGATATATTATTATCTTGAAATAACTGTTTGTACGTGTATGACTGGTATTTCTAGTAGTAGTAGAGTAATTATGATGATAAGTTTCTGCGTGTGTGCGTTAAGTGTTTAAAATTACGTAATAGTAATACGCCCAGTTCATATTTATAAATATTTACAATTCATAAGCGGGCTCCCAAAAATTCCAGTAACTTATTTAATTGTCTTAAGTTAAATGCGACTTAAATCGGCTTTCATGTCGCCTTAAATACACACACCAATGCCATCCATCTATTGGCCTACAATTAAACTATTTATAGAAAACTGGCTTTACGGTAATCTGTAATCGACAAGTCCGGGTATGCAACCAGCAATGACCTTGTGTTTGCAGAAACTCAATTGCATTCCGGAAAACATACTTTATATTATATAAATATTTTAAAATTAAATAGGATTTTTGTACATAACTAAAGTTTTTTGAAATTTAAATAATTCAATTACATTATATATTAACAGTCATGATTTGGTTAAAATCTTACATTTCAAGTTTAAAATAATTAAAATTTATTAAGATTCATTTTTTGTGTTAAACAGATAAGTACTACATGTATATGTAACTTTTCCCAAGATAATTAATTACATTGAAATATTCATTTAAAGTAGAAATGGCATGTTGGTGAAACATACATATTGGGATTTCCCTTCAAAAAGAGAATTCATAAATATTATAAAACAACTTTCTGACTATAGCATCAGTCGATCATGGAAAAGATTTTAGTTGGGCTATATTCTTGTTCAAGCAAGTTTTCTATAAAGCACATTTAATGCTTTAGAATATGTATTTAGTACTCTTTTCTTGATCATTAATTAATCAAAACTCCAACTGTGTTATAAACTAAAGTATTTTTTATATTTGGAATTTCGCATACTCTTTCACTTGAATCACATACTCCAGGTGCTTCTAAAAGTTTTTAAAATAGATCCCAAGAATCAAAAATTTTGCTTTTACGAAATTGAAAATCGTTTTACAAGAAAGTTATTGCATTTTTTCACAGACTGCATCTGTGAAATGTTTTCTGAATAAAAGTCCTATTGAAATAAATAGTCATGGGATATAGCTCCAAGTATATGTGTTTGATGCGTTTTCTGACATTGTACAATGTATTTTGTGATGTAAAGTATGTTAGTTCTATAGCCTTACTAAAGCCGTAATGGAGTGAAATGGAATGTGTGAAATGGTTTATTTTCTATACAAAAATTAATGATTATAACATCCGATTAATTCATAGATGTGCAATACTTTTCTTAATAAATATTACTTTATCATTCCTGCTGCCATACATCCCTATAAAGATAAGTTATTTTTAAATTATATAACCTATATGCAGCAGGGTGCAGTGCATACGAGACAGTGGAAGCAGTCGCGATACGACGTATGCGCTATTGCGCTCGTACGCAATGTGTACGAGCGTGATAGCGCATACGTCATATTGGGACTGCTTCCACTGTCTCGTATGCACGGCACGCTGCTGCCTATATGAGTATGACCAAAAATGAGATATACAGGGAAAAGAAATGTTATAATCATGGGATATCGTCCAATAGATATATAAAAGAAAAAGCAAGTTGCAGCCGTCTACCTGTGTTTCACACTTATTAGTGCTCATCAGGACGGCTTAGCAGATAGAACGATTTAAAAGACGAACTAATTCAAGACGATGTACAATACAAGGTTTCGCAGATAGCAGCCAACCACAACAAACGTCACTACGTTTGTTGTTGTACTGAAGATTCAGTGTCTTTGCAAATGTGTGGTTGGCTGCTATCTGTGAAACCTTGTATTGTACATCTTCTTGAATTTGTTGCTTTTATTTCATTCTGTGCTGTCCTGATGAGCACTAATAAGTGCGAAACACGTGTAGTCGGCTACAACTCACTTTTTCTTTTATATCTATTTCAATAATTCAATTTTAACTTTTCATGATATTAATACAATAACCTATCAGACATTCTGGTCATTGCTCTTTAACTTAAAAATGATTCTTTCACTTTATTTCAAGATTAAGAACTCTGATTATAGAATTTTTCATAAAGTATGCGACATTGCTGGTCAGCGATGATTTTTTTAGCAGTTAGTTAACTTCTTCTTCTTTCTCGTTTCCTTCATGCCCTTTCAGGCGTCGGATTGCGAGTCCCGGTCCTCCTTAATCCATTTCTTGCATGCCCTCCTTTCCCTTGCTAGTATGTTCATCTCCTCCCTTGTCTTCCCTTTATTTTTCCATATTCTATTATCTGGTCTATCCATTTTCTTCTTGGTCTTCCTCTCTTCTTATTTCTTGGTTTCCCTCCTTCCATTATTCTTTTCGTCAGTCGGTTATTATTGATTCTTGTGACATGCCCATACCATAACAGCTGTTTCTCTTTAATTTTTTCTAGTATTCGTGTTTGTTCTATTTCTTTCCTTAATATTTCGTTTCTGACTTGATCCCATTTTGTTTTCCCTGTTATTTTTCTTATGTGCTTCATTTCCATCGCGTTTATCTTCCCTTCATGTTTTTTCGTCAATGTCCAATTCTCCGCTGCATATGCAATTGTTGGAAGTGTTATTGTGTTATATACTTTCTTTTTCGTTTCTGTGCCTATTTATTTGTGTCCTAGTATATGGTTAAGTGCGTAATATAGCTTTGTTGATTTATTTGACCGATTTGTTATTTCGGAATCTATTTTCCCGTCGTTTGTCAGTATTGTACCTAGATAATTGAATGTTGTTACTTTTTCTAGAATTGTGTTTTTGCTTTTTATTTCTGTTTTTTTTACTCTCTACCTGTTTTTCATTTATTATCATCAGTTTTGTTTTATTGTTGTTTACTTCCATTTTCATTTCTTCTATTTCTTTTACCCAGATATTTAATATGTATTTTCTTTCGTGATTCCGCTATTAGTACTACATCGTCTGCGTATAATAAGCTGCTTATTTGTATGGGTTCTAGTTTATTGTATCCTACTGTTGTTTTCAGGTCTTCTTTTTAGTTAAGTTAAGTTAAGTTAGTTAACAATAGTTATTTAAATACCAATGCATCTTTAGAAAAGAAAAATAAAACCGAGATATTTTTATACACATTTAATAATTGCAATAAAAGAATATTGAGTGATCAAAGTTTATGGTGTAATGTAATGAAAAATACTAATTTTTATGAAAAATCTAAATAGTACATATTTGACACATTATCAATACTATTAACTTACTATAGTCACTAGGTTTACAGATTTACGAGACTCACCTGTGTTAAGCTTATAGCACGGTCGCCTATTAGGCAAGGAATTGAAGCACGCTCAATAAGCACATCACTCTCTTAAGTGAGTGCTACTAGTTCGCACTAGTTGGAGCGAAGTTGCTATTCAGTCTCTACTAGCTCTCCAGGTTAGTGCCGGAGCTATTAAAATGCTCATCCGTTGGAATTCATCTCCCAAGTTCCTTCATTTCTAGTCCAGTATGTGGACTAACCACTGCCTGGTAGAGTTGATTCTAAGTGTGGGTTGGAGGTAGACTAAGATTAGCCCACATTGACCTACCAAATTAAAGGCTTGGTGGGTAGCTGCAGTGGAGATGATGATTGCCCAGAAATCTATAGAGTAGAATTGCAATAGTTTATAAGGTTAAGATTGTACAATGACCTCATAAAAACGTTACAATGTAACGATCTTTTAATTAAAACTTGCATTTGGAATGAATTGTTTAATAACAAAAGAATATTTACAATAACTAACATCTAAAACTAATTACAACAGAAATGATATAATACTATCAGTAAACAAACTTAACACTATGAGACTATTTATTTCCATTGAAGTCCATTTATCTTATATAACACTGTTTCTATTGAGGCCTCCCCTCCTAGTCTGGTCATCGAGTTTATCTATCCTTTACAGAGTTTTTCAATATAGTCTAGATCTTTCTCACCGGTTGTTTCAATGCCAGCCTCTGGATTGTTCTATATACAGGCATTTGTCAGGGCCGTAGCCAGAAGTTTATTTCCGGGGGGTTCTGGGGGAATTTATTTTCGTGGGGAAAGCAGAATAGAAAAATAATTTTATTTTGTTGTCATTTATTAGTATTAAGTTTAGTTTCGGGGGGGGGGGGGGGTTCAGACCCAGAATTTAGTTCAGACCACATCTGACGATATCAGCACTTTTCACCTTGATATAAAAATTATTTTAAAATAAATATTCATAGTTGATATTTGTATTCTGTACTGAAGGCAGGGATGGAGGAAGAGCTAAAGATAGCGCTGGTGGCGATATACAGACACAGCCACCGAAACAAGGTAAGCCATATTGTGTTGCAGACTAGCAATAAGATATTAATCAATGCAATTTTTAATAAAGTTTTGTGTTTAAATAGATTAGAATAATAGTGAAAGATTGGTAATGGTCTTCAAACATACATATATGCAGACTCTCGACTTGACTGAAAATTATATTATTACATATGTGTTACATATTGCAATAAGTAAGATATATTTTCAAAATCAGAAAATAAAATAAATTCAAGGAATTTATTTTATTTTCACAGCAAACTCAATTATTATTATTACTATTTACATATCATTGTACAAATATATCTACAAGCCAGTCTTGACGGATTAAACAGTTAATTATAATTACTTGTAATTTTAATTGTGTATAAAATGTAAATTATTTTGTAATTGTGATTGTATCATATACTCGTAATCACAGTTTACTTATAAATATGAATTAGTCTTTTATTATTTGACCAAAACTATAGTGTTGTTTATTGTTTCCAGCCTTACTTTGTAGGCTTCCATTCTCTTCTTACTTCCATAATCATGAAATAAATAAAGATTAATAAAAAGTTTCACAGTTTTTATTAAATTATAACCTGAAAATCTTGTTCCGACTGCTAAGCCTGTCATTATCAAAAGGAATCTAAATATAAACAAACACATCGCTAAGGTAAATACAAAATCGGTAACTAGATAAAAAGATAAAAATAATCAGAACTAATATCTAACACTTCCGGTAACGGAGAATTACTGAGCTCAATCTGTTCATTCATTAAAGGTATCCTGAGTTTGTGTTTGTATATCTCAAAAGCTTCTAAAATGTCTAATTTATGTTTGTTAGTACAGAAATGTAGGAATATAATATTATTTTGAGAAGTCATTGTGCAATTTTGTTCTAAAAGGTGTTTGGCATTATTAGATTTTTCAGGATTTTTATTTCTGTAACAACGCAGGTGTTTTTTATATCTTATGTCAAAATTTTGAAGTATTTTTCCCATTATATACCAAACTACAGAAAAAACTATTCAAAAGAACAAAACTGTAATGATTCACTTTGAGCTCACACGAATCAGACAATGTTGCAGGAAGAAACTGATGTATATTCCTATGGAGCTCTTTTACAGTGGGCTCTCGAGAGCGTGGCTCATGTCACATGAATAAGATAATAGCTTGATCCGCAACTAAGTCAGAAGTCTAAAGCAGATTAGAAAATAATAAAACATTGTAATTAATGAAAGTATATACTGTATTTCTTCCAGGTGCAGACCATGGAGGCCATGAACTTTAATAATAACCTTTAATTCTTTTTACATTTGATATTTATTATTGAACTGTACAGTAATGATAACATTATTTTTTCTGTTAAGAGAAAAAGATAATAATAAAATACCATATTTTTTAAGAAAAGTTGACTAGATTGTATTTGTTTGTGTCATAAATACCTTATAAAAGAATTATAATTACCTTTTATTTATTTATATTTAAGTTTCCAATTCTTTTGATATATTTATCAAAATATTATTATATTAATAAATATTTTGTATGTCCCCCTTTAAATTGTGTCTGGACCTCTCGGGACACGCACCTGATTTCTTCCTTCTTTTTTAAAAATTGTAAGTATTTTTCCAGGATTCCCTTCAGTAAAAAATCAAGAAAGCTCTAGTAGGCCAACTCCCGCAAGGGCGAACGAGCCACCTAAAGAAGAAGAAGTATTTTTCCTAAAGGTTAGATATCCAAGGAAAAGGAATATTCCAAAAATGTATACATAATTAAATTTAAATTAGTTTATATAATAATAATTTTATAAGATAAAAACTGTACTAGCAACACATTATTTAATTCTTTATTACTTATGTTAGCTGTATTTAAAAAAGAAAGAAAACACTTTTATTTAATAGACTTTTGCATCACTTATACAAAAATATAACATGAAATCCTGATTTATAACCTTCAGAGCAAGCTTGAGTAAGCCCAGTGTGAATAAGACCCACTAAAACAATGCAAAGTTCTCCTCCACGATACAAGCCAACGAATCGCAGGTCTTTTAAGCAAGGAACAATCTCCTAACTCACGAAAGCCCATAACGAGCATAAGCCAGATAAGATTAATTCATTTTATACGGGGTGTTTCACCAAAGATACGTATCGTCTGAACAGGTGATAGTACACAAAAAATGCAACAAAAACGTGTAATATTATTAGTGCCTATCTTTCATAATAACCGAGAAAAAATATGAAAAGTGGGTTTGGTGGTCACAGGTTTAAAAGATCACAGTTGGAACTGGATGTACCTAACTGCACTTTTAACTTGAAAACTGATACATTCATGCAGCTGACGGTAGGTAATGCCGCAGTTTTTTTTAGTATTATTTTCGTTTCGTCGTTTATTTAAACCTAAATTCAATGTCAGCTAATGTTCATGTACTTTAATAAACGTGTTCTAAACTGTCCCTAAAAATAAAAGTAGTAAATGACAACGAAACTTACACATTTGTAATGATATATGCCCCTAATGAAAATGATAACTGATCATGCAGGTCTGTGCTTTGACACAACTGCCAGTGATCACTGGTATCCACACAGGGGCTATCGCCATTGTTCAGCCGTCACTGAATCGACAATTGCTCTTTTTTTTGCATGCCGTTACCACCTAATTACTCGAGATTTGTGCAGCTGCAGTGTTCAATGTGTTCTGCACATCAAAGGGACCTGAAATTGAGATGGTTGGTTGCCTGAAATCCCACTGGGATTTCAGTGACAAATCAAAGTATGATCCCCTTGATAGTGATGCTAATGGCAAGGGTTTTCTGATTGCATCCGAGAAAACCTTGCTTGAATCTGGCCGAGCTGTTGTCATACACAACATGCAACAGCACCTTGAAAGTGTTCAACTTCGTAAGGATTACAGAGAGTTTGTTTGTTTACAGAGACTCACCTTTATGATACTGAAAGAAAATGTGGATATGGATACCAGATTTTGTGCTCCTGGGACCTATTATGGAACAAGATGGATGGCCAACGAGATCTATTGCTTGAAAGTACTTGGATTTCGTCGCCAGTTAGTGCCCAGGAACCACTTGATGAGCTCCCTACAGCATATCTGTTTGTTTGTCAGTACGGTGTATGCAACCTTCTGGTTTGCTGCACCACTATCAACAACTGCTCCTACGACCTGTTGATCCTTCAGCTGATCAAGAGATTCTCGTCTGTTGACAAGAAAATTGCTGACATGACTAAAAAAAACTGACTGCACGTGTGGTACTTCAGTGAAGATCTAGCAGCTCTTCCTTTGTTTGGCGATGATGTCAATGATCAAGAAAAGGCAGTGCTCTGCAGGAAGAATCACACCAAAAAGATCTTCGGCGCCTAGCTCCAAATCAGATACCCCAGTTGCAGAACCTTTCTGTATAGCAGTTCATCACAAAGCGCTCACTGTTTGAATCATTTCGCCTGCCACAGGAATTCCTGACTACTCCAACACACACATGGACCAAACGTTCTGACTACAATCCTCCACATAAGTTTATTCATGTACTGAAGGTAGTCAAGGACTGTACAGAACGTGCAGTCAGATTGGCAATTGACTTCTATGAAGTCCTAACCAAGAGTGATAAACAGCTCCAGCTTCTCTACCAGGTTGTCGAGCATCATCGGAAGCATTGCAGTACCTACGTATCTGAACATTTTTAGATTGTTACAATTTATGTAATTATACATTACATATGTGCAAATCGAGGCCCTCCGGGTCGAGCTCCTACTTCTCATTCAGAGGGACAGGGGCTCAAATCTCGGTTACAATTAAATTTTTGAAAATGTAGTACAATCGTACTTCAGCTCCTTAGGATAAGAAATGAATGTTGTATGAGTGATAAAGTATGGGGAAGCGTAATGTAGGTAGTTGCTATAATAGCTCCATTACCTCCGTTACACTCTATAGGAACCCTGATACTGCAAATGCAGAGAAGGGGAATTGATTCTTTATGTATGTGTGGAAATCTTCAGGGTACTTTAATGCACTATATAAAAATACTGTGAGCAAGGTTGAGAAATGATTAAAATTTTATTTATATTTTCGATAGAGAGACAACTTCAGAACTAATTTTCTCATCAATGTACTGAGTTTAAAAAATAACCTAATAATGGTAGTTTCAAAAACCTCAAGAAATAAAACAAAATCCTCTTGCATATTTTGAAACTTGTCACTAGGGCCTGATATGGGCCCTTATTTCCATTCCTTAGGTAGAGAATAGAGAACTTATATTATTTAAAGTTGTATCTTTTTGGAGGTTATATTTTATAGCACCAATCGTGGCAAACATTTTTGATCACCGAGGTGGATAATTTACTTTTATTCGAATCCTGGAAACTATTTGTAGAAAATAGGTTGTAGAGAATAACTTAGAAAACAATAATTTGAAAAAAAATCGTGGCGCCCGTAATTAATAAGAAAAACAATGCTAAAGTCGCTATTTTGAGGTTAGAATGGTATGATTAGTGATGATATGAAGTTAGCTGCATTTAGTGTGAAAATGGCTTAAAGATGGTGTTGTTTGTGTCATATTACTAGAAAGTTTTTATAATTTTTACCTGTTTTTGTGACGTTTTTTCAACGAAAACCCTTTAGCGCTCGGTACATCAATATTTTAAATTGAATAGAATACTTTTAGTAAGTGTTACTGTTGTAAATAAGCATGTACAATAGGGGTCTAGATTTGGAATAATTGCCCATCTTTGTACTGGATAAACCATGTACTGGTTTTTGTCCTGGTTTTTCATTTTGGCAAAAATTATTTATACCGGGTGCCCAATAGGTTTAATTGAAAATAGTGGTATATTTTGTTTCTGTGATATTTTTGTTGCAGGTATTAAAAATGTTAACGTTTCAAGAAGAATAGCTGTGATTAGTGCACTATTGAGAGGTTTAACATACAAATAAGAGAGTAAAATCTTCCAAACTGTGGTTTTTGAAACACCAAGCTCTTGATTGAGGCGACGAATGGATGGAAACATTTTGCATGATATCCATATAGATGGTCTACCTGAAAGTTTTTCGTCCATATTTCCTGTGTATTGAAATTTGTTGACAAGAAGTTGAATATTTCGCCCTTGAGGAAGCATTTTTTCGTAAACTCTTCTCGGACTTGTTCATATATTAAGCCTCTCAATGGTGTACTAACCACAGCTATTCTTTCTTGTAAAGTTAACATTCTCAAAATCTGTGACAAAAACCAAATACATTTAAATTTTCATTAATATGAATCAAAACTTTATGGTTACTAGGCTGACTTATGTCCGTTATTTTGGCAAAGTTTGAATTACGTTGAGTACACCCCAAAATCTTTTATAGAATATGGAAAAACTCAGTTTCCCCAAATAAATACCAGCTATTTTCATCAACATTAACCCATGCCACCGAAGGGTTGAATTTTAAATGGCATTTAACATGGAATTTACTTCTTTTCCTGCATTTTTAGATGTAACTTCTTCTAATTACTATATTTTACTCTGAAATTCTGTTTTTTTAGAATTTAAAAACTTGCAATTCCTTGTAGGAGCGACCTACAATCCATGTTGGATACTTTAAGACAATTTTCTTGCTGAACTATTAATGAATATTTTATTAATTGAATTTCAAAATGCGACTTGGATAATTTAAAAGTTAGACGTTTGTCCTAGCTGCGGTTATCCACTTTGAAGGGGTGAAAACCACCCTTAAATTTTGACTTTAGATTTTTTTAATATCTGAAAAATTATACAAGCGTGGTAGTGTAGGGACTAATGTGCTGTTCTCTCACCCAAATGACCTGGATTCGACTCCCGGTACCGGCAGATCTGTTTAAGGTTTTCTGCAGTTTCCCTCAGCTGTAACGCAAATGTGGAATTTGTGCTAATACCATTTATTAAGTCGGCTGCAACCACACGTTGGGCCTGCATAATAGTCATAATTATCCCACCCACCTGCACAAGCTTTATAGCTTCTGAGGGCCTGGTTCGCCAGGTAATGGGTATTAGCAATTATTATTATTATAAAAGAAAAAAGTTGTAAATTGTTCCAAATATGTTTTTAAGAACCTATAAATTATTTAAGAAAAATTGAAGATTTCCTATTTCCCCCTAAATTCAAGGTTTTCCTTAAGGGAATACATTAATTACGTTTATATACTATTTCACATTTTATAAAATTTTAATGTTAAAAATTTGCACAACAACTAGAATCTGAAATTGTTAATTAAGAGTATGAATGGCGACAGATATACTATTACCCATTATTGCATCCACTAATGGAATAAATATGAACCCGACAGCAGTGGTGGCTCGTGAGTTTGTGAACAGATGAAGCAGAAATCATAATGTATGAATTATTTAGTGGTGTATTTAAGGGGGTACTTTTGGGGCAAAAACTGAATAATAATTATTAAGAAAAACCACATCATATTAATCATAATTCTCCTAACTCGTTTTTACAGTTTTAAGTATAAAGATGGTAGGAAATTCTAGATATCGGTAATCCCTTTTTGAATATAATTGATAGTACTTTACTTAAGGACTAGCAGTAATCCCCTTATACAATGCCCACTGTAACACAGACCATAAACAAGTAGTGGGAGATGGGAGTCTGTTTGCTCTTCCAGAAACCATTGTTCGTACATACTGCACCGATTACTAAATTTATTTAATACATTTATGATTAAAACTAAATTTATTTATTTGATTCGATTTTTTAATTTTCGTTTATTACAATTTGATTGTTCATGTTCATTAAGTAGTTTTGAATAATTGTTTAAAAAGATATTGGCCAAAATAGATGGAGTTTTATTTTTTAAACAAAATTTATGTTATCATTACAATCCTCGAATTTAAATACATATATCCAAATATGATTGAGGGGGGGGGCGGACCACTGTTTAATTGTCAGAAAACACTCTTTTAACGCACGAAAAAACTATTAGTAAAATTTGGTAACATTAATTTTGCATAAGATTTTATTTTGAGAATATCTGTTCGGCTTAAATCAAATTGTCGTGAAAATTGTATAACTGTGTTCTATGTGCTTACCATTTTTTGTACCTATATAATTCATTTTATAAAAAAAAAATCATCAGCGATTTGCGGTATGGTTTTCGTATGTTGTTTACTCATTGACTGCAGTAAATTGGAAAATAACAAATATTAAATCATTATAATAAAGTTAGTGTGAATATGAAATATAATATAAATACAAAGATTAGTTAAAGTTTTACAAGTTTTATTAATATCTTAACCTGACAATATTGTTTCGACACTTTGTGTCATTATCAAAGGTAGATAAGATTGATAAACAAACACGTTGCTAAGAATAAATACATACAGAAAATAGGTAACTAGATACAATACATAACAAAAACTAAATATCTAACACTTCTAATAAAGGAGGAATCTAATAAGCTCAGTTTGTTCATTCATTAAAGGTACTGTGCGTTTATGACTGTATATTTCAAAAGCTTCTAAAATGTCTAATTTGTGTTTGTTGTTGCAAAAATGTAAGAATTTAATGTTGTTTTGAGGTGTCATTGGGTGGTTCTGTTCCAAAATGTGTTTGGCATAATTCGATTTTTCTGGTGTTTAAGTCTATAAGAGCGTACGTGTTCTTTGTATCTTATGTCGAAATTTCTAAGTGTTTGTCCAATATAAACCGAGTTACAAAAAGTTACCTTTTTCAACATTCAACATTTTTTTAACATTCGGAGAAAAGTTTTTATAAGCAAAAAACGCCCTCTGTCCCCTCTCTATCTTTCCTAATCTTTCCATTCCAGAAGAGAAACTTCATTGCTATGTTATTTTAGTTAAAAATAAATTAAAGGTATTTGTTGATTTTTTTCATGATTTTGTAATGTACTGCTGCCAGAAAATAAAACTGTTACACATAACATATAAATAAATTAAAGGTATTTGTTGATTTTTCTCATGATTTTGTAATGTACTGCTGCCAGAAAATAAAACTGTTACACATAACATATGGTCCGAAAGTTTTGAGAAAAAATTCAGAGGCTGAAAACTTTTATAAAAATACATAGTTTTATATTTTTAGCAACTTATTAAACAATCTCTCTTAACTATCCTTATTATAATACAAAATTCAAATAACCGATAAGGGACCATTATATTCGATTTGCCTAAGTTTCCCCTGATGCGTTGCATCATCCTTCGGACGACCTCAGGATTGATTTCTCTAATTTTTTCTGGATATACGGCGTCGCAAGTCTTCCTCGTTTTGTGCTTCCCATTCATAGACTTTCCAACTCAATATTGCCCAGAACTCTTCAATTGGGTGAGCCTGACGTAGGTTAGGGGGATTGTCTACTTTCGGTACAAAGTTGATGTTGTTGATCTCATACCAGTCCCTTGAGATTCTCGAATAATGGCATGAACCAAGATCTGGCCAAAACATTATTTCATCATCCGCATGATGTGTGTTCAAAAACTGACGCAGTTTAGAGACACATCTCTGGATATAAAGCTCTGCGTTTAATGTTTCGCCTCGAAATGCACCAATGTAGGGCTGCGAAATGAAGCTAGCCTCAGAAATTGCACACCATACCAAAATTTTGTCCTCAATTTTTTTTTTGCTTTTAAATCTAACATCAGGGACATTCTCGTAATCGTCCATGTAAAAACCATCATTTCCCTTCATTTAGAGTTGGATAATGTGAAATAATTTTCATCGTCCTTCACAATCAACTTGTTGAAGAAACGCAGTGGCCTCAACGCACGGCAACATCTTGGAATTCTCTCTAATTGAGCTTCTGTGTATTTTGGAGCTTTCCTCCTTTTCCGGAAGACAATATTCTTACTTGATAGGGTCTTAAACACCGTAGCTTTTCCAATATTAAATCTTCTGACAAGTTTTTGCTGTGAGATCCCAATTGTGTGTTTAGCTGCGTGAATCAGTCTATCCTCTCTTAATTGGTTCAAAGCCCACTGCCGACCACTTTTAGGCAAGTTTACACATGGGATCCCTTCTTGACATTCTTTGATTGTGCGATAAAATGTCGATTTGCTTATGTTCTGATCTCGACAAATATTGACAATGTCTCATTTCGATATTCGCCCAACCAGATTACAAATACCTCGACAAAGATCAATTTTATGACATTCTGTGAAGCAGAAACCGAAAACTTTTGCATTGTTTATTTAGATGACATGACTGGTGACATTTCATTTCCATGACCTGCTTCATTACATGCATTTTATCACTCAATCCAACCAGGTGAATTTTTTCCCAAGACTTTCGGACCATACGTTATATGTATACCTGCTTCTAACAAAAGGGATATTGACTTATTCGTGTTTTTTAGTGTTTAGTTCTCAAAGTGAAGACAAGGCCACAGTTACGTTAAAGCTAACCAAACTTGCCCCTAATGTAAATGAAGTATTGCGAATGTAAACATTCCATTTCTTTTTTTATGTCATCATTCATCAATACACAAACTAAAATCACAATGTGTGTAGTTGACCAATTTTCTTTTAAATTCTTAATTTGAGGTAGGTTGGAATATGTTGCACCAGTCTTCAAAGAAGTACCTTTTAGGCCATTTTTACTTCAATGTACAAAAAATCAAAAAAATAGCATAAGTATTTTTTTGTTCCTATTGAAGAGTACACATATTTTATTTTTGCTGAAGTTTAGTGAAACACCCTGTATATGTATAGTACCTGGACAATGAATTATATTCAAGTAAAAATTTGGTAACGCAATCATTTATTTTCAATAAAAGTAACAGTATGGCTAAAGTTCCTTTAATATTTAAAAATATAATCTTAAAATATTCATAATATTTAGTATAAAGATTTCTATAGTATTCTGTTATTTTCTTGAAATGCACAATTAAGCCAGGCAGGTGATTGGTACACTGCAATTGTCTCCCTCGCAAAGATCATGCGAGTAGAACAACGTCAGGCTCGGTGGGCTCGAATGGGTGACCAACAAACAAGTTTCAGCCTGCCTGCTAAGTAGAGCAACATGGAAGACCATCCGCAGATGAAGGCTACCCTTTTCTGGTGTTATACACTAAATAGGTTTATTTATAAAAAATGTAGAAAGTAAAATAAATAAACATTATTTGCTTAAGTAAAAGTCGGGGATGAAAATGTTTACAGAAGAAACGTTTTGAAAATAATCAAAAATTTTCAGAGCAGACTGGAGTCACATACAAAAACTGTTTTTATTTCATATTAAAAAACACTATCAGAAGGGCAGGGTTATACAAGGCCATAGAAGAATTAGAAATACCAAAAAAACTCATACGATTAGTACACATGACAATGTTGCGGACGCAAAGCAAGGTAAAAATCAATGGAAAGATATCACAAGAATTCGAAATAGAAAATGGTTTACGGCAAGGTGACCCCTTATCAACAGTGTTATTTAATCTAGTTCTAGAAAAAATCATGAGAGAAAGTAAGATAAATCGGCAAGGGACAATATTTAGCAATGAACACCAATGCTTAGCCTACGCGGACGACCTGGTATTGATAGCCAAATCAAAAAGACACCTGATAAAGTTAGTAAAAGATTTAGAAAAAGCAGCAGAAAAGCTAGGACTAACCATGAATGAGACAAAATCAAAGTATATGATAATGGGAAACACAGAGGTAGAGACAGAGGAAAAAGAGCTAAAAATAACAGGGCAAAACGGAAAAAGAATGCATTTTGAACAAGTTAACAGCTACACATATTTAGGAACAATAATAACAGAAAACAATAAGATGGGTGAAGAGATACAAGCAAGATTAATAAAAGGAAATAGGGTAGTGGCAGCAATAAGTGGAGTGTTAAACTCAAAGTGTGTATCAAAAAGTGCAAAGAAACGAATCTATAAATCAGTGATTAGACCAACGGTACTGTATGCGTGTGAAACATGGACTCTAAGCAAGAACGAACAACAGAAACTAGAAAGGTGGGAAAGAAGGGTACTAAGAAAAATCTATGGGGGAAAAAGGTACGAAGAGGTATGGATAAGAAGATCAAATGCGGAAATCTACGATCTGTTTGGAGAAGCAGACATAGGAAAGGTGATAAAACAACAACAACTGCGGTGGCTCGGTCATTTAGAGCGCTTAGAAGGAAGCAGAGTACCAAAAACAGTGCTGAGGGGGAGTCTAATAGGAGCGAGACGAAGAGGAAGACCAAGGAAGAGGTGGTTAGAAGCAGTGGAAGAGAACATTAGAGTGTTAGGAATAAGAAACTGGAGAACTATAGTAAAAGACAGAGTGAAGTGGAGAAAGGCTGTAAAAATAGCCCTAGGCCTATAGGCCTGTTGTGCTAAATTATATATATATATTAAAAAACATTACATTCATCTATCTTACATTCGTTTGCATGGTTTTTGATAGTTCACCGCTATCCTCCGAAATTTTGGCCAAAAAGGCAAAGCATCATTGACGTATGCGCTATCACGCTCGTACGGTATGGTTCCACTGTTTCGTATATTCTGCACAATGCTGTGACTTTATTAAGGAAGTTTTCAACACGATGACGTCAGAGCAAGTAAAGGATACTTACTATTGGATACTTAATTTTAAAAAGACAATTTGTGTGTGTTAAAAATTGCGGGAGAAAAGCTGTTCAATGATTCGCACGCAGTGAAGCCCTTTAAGAAACAGTTGCAAAGTGGTGACTTAGCAATGGGTGGTAGAAAATTTGAAACAATTGTGATGCCGGAAGATTAAAGTCCACAAAACAAGTAAAAATCACCGCTTTTTTTGGTTAACGACATATTAATGGGTATATATTAATATATAAGGTATATCTATTAAAAGGTTTTCCACAAATAAATCTCAACATTTTTAAAATATTTACCACCATTTACAATAAATTACAATGGTGTTTTCAAACTTTTCGACGGTAGTGTACTTCAGTGATGGGAGCAACTACTACATAAAAAATGCACTAATACTTGCAGTATTAGCGAGTACTTTATTTTTACTCATACCACTCATTGTTTTGTACAAAAATATTTTTTTTAATCTAGGACACCCGCTAGTATTATTTATGTTTTAGAAAATTGTCATGGTAAAACATGAGAGTTTACAATTTGTTTGCAATTTACAAAAAGTTTACATGTTAAGTACTGAGACTGAAGTAGAGACCTGCACGGGCCAAAGTTTGGAAGTTTTACTCAGCCCGGATCCAATAAATTTTGAACTCAACCCGGCCCGAGCACAAATACTACTTTGAAGATATTCTACCCAAACCCATCTGAAGCCCGATTATTTTTAATAAAGCACAAATCATCCGAATTTCTTATACAGGGAGTAACTAATATAGTACCTATAGAAACCTCATAATGGGGACGGGGGGAGGTTAGCTGCAATGATTTAGAACATATTTTCCTCATCAACATGAGGTCGCTTCCTGCTAGTTTCCGAGAAAATGGCATTTTACACCCCAGTTGTGTGCATTTTAAATTCAAAATACTAAAGAAGCTAAGAGATTATAAGTCACTCATTTTCTTGGTAAAATAAACAAACCATTAAGTTATTTAAGTCAGCACACAACATGTGCGTACAAGGACAAAATTCGATACTGATCTGATTATTGTTTATAGTTACAGTCATTTTTGACAGCATCGCATTTTTTACTGTTATATTGTAATAGGGCAGTGCACTTTTAAGTTTATTTTTAAAGGACATCAGCTGAAATACAAATACAAAATTATGTTGATGCAGATGGCAGACTTGAACATTCTAGGATGATAGTGCCTTCTTGTATTTACTTTGTAACTATTAATCAATCTGTATGGTAAAAACTATTTGTAAACGTTTGTGTATTTGGTCGTTAATGTTAATTAATAGAAAAATATCACTTGAAAAACAAGGAAGTCCTGTCAATAACTTATAACTTGTGAATTATGATGTGGTACGTTTGATTGTACTTAAATTGAATAAATTACTTTTGTTTAGTTACTGTACAATGTTTTTGTACTTATTGGATAATTACATTATTAATTCTATACCTAATTAGATCAATTTGATAAGCAATGAATTTACAAACAATTTAGAATGAATGTGAGTTACAAAAAATGAGAAAGAAAGAACCAACTATTTTAATTAAAAGAGCATATCAAATATATCAACTATTAAACAATTGGAACGGCCTTTCTTAATAGAAGGGGTTTCAATCTCACTAATTAGAAGGGGTTTATAACACCAGCTGTTATAGTTCTCCTTATCCTGGTTTTTTATTTTATGCCGAATGGCGAAAGATACATAGATAGGCAGAAATTGACCTCGCCTTATCGTTTATTTTGTGTTCGAGTACGTTCAGCTTTAAATTAAATTCTTGAAACATTGTATTATTATTTCATGCAAATTTAAACCAAAACGTTAAAATTTTTATTTTTTCTTGATTAATGGTAATTCCAGACACTCATCTTTCACGCCTTAAAAGGTTTTAAGTGTACATGGTTACACCCTGTATAATAACTGCATTAACACACCAAAACTCTTTTTAAATACTGAATTTGTTATTTTTATAAGAAAAAGTAACTCACCAAAAATGCATTACTAACTTATATTTTATATTCAATAAATTATTTTTGCTTTATTTTGATTTTGTCTTGAAAACAACTCGTAAATGTCCGAAATAATATTAATTCCAGAAGATCCGACCTCCAACCTGCGCCCGAAATTACTTTGTGTTACCCGACCCATGTGCGATCCGAGCCCGTGCAGGTCTCTAGACTGAAGACCAAAAATGGACAAGAAATATTGTCCTTCAGTTTTACTTTGCTTGTCCATTTGGGCAAATCCATTGAGTAAAAAAACTGTAAAAGTTGAGACCTCCTTATTTGTAGTAGGAAATAAGTTACTCAAATCTTACCTGTCAACAAGAATAGCTTACACTTAGGGTAGGATGATTATGGGATATAGGATTATGAATATTTTGTTTACCTACCATTTATTTCCCACATCTATTCCTATGCAGGCAATATTTAAAATCCATATTCTTACTAACACATGTTAGTTACACCGCTAACACATGTTAGTTAACAGTAGTAGTTAATTACTTACTCTCAATATTTCAAAAACAGCTTCGATAAAACTTTTTTTTTCATATTACTGAAAGTTCTCTTTTACCTGCACCAGATGAACAATTCCTTGTTATCATATAATGACATTGAAACATAACATGATTTCACAATTTATTATGTTCTATTAATTTATTGCAGTCTGAAATACTTGTAATGTGTTTAAATAATTTTAATAGGACCATTGTTGCTTCTATTACGTCTTTTCAATATTTTAAGAGTAGATATTTAAAATGATTTCAAATTAAAATTAATTTTTTTATCCATAGCATAAATTAAACAAACTATTGATTAATTAAATTGTTTAATTGGTTTTTTATTAATTAAAATAAGGATTTATAATTTGCTTCAATATTTGTTATAAAAAAAACAATTACCATCACTGTTTTTGCACTAATACTTGATTTAAATATTTTTTATCGACATTTAAGTATTCTTAATATAATTCACTGAAATTTAATTCCACTATTAAGATAAGTAACATATATTTGTTCATCAGGAGCAATTTATTTAAACAGCACTTTTGTCCAAGTAAATTTTAACAAGTTTAGTGTTCATTCATGTCTGAAACTGAGGAAATCAGTACCTAATTCAATAATATAATTCTTCATTGTAAAATGGAAAACAATGCTTACCTTGTAATTTTTTATACAATTATTAAACAATTACGTACTTGAAATTTTCTCACATTTTTGAAAGGATATTGATAAACAGGAGGTACATTAGGTATGAAACATTTTATAAAGAGAGAGATAGAAAATAAATTATAAAGGAAATTTAAATTGATAACAACAAATTAATAATAAATATGTAAGGATGAAACAGTAATTAAAAGATTTGAATATATTTAGCCTTTACTTATTTTTACATTATGCAATTCATACATGAGTTTATACCTACAGCCAGAAAAATATCACCACATATTTTAAACTACACTGGAGTTCTAGAGCACGACTGCCATCTACAAACTGTTTGTAAACAGTCCATATTTGTTCATAAACAGAGTTCAATGTTATATAGCTAAAAATGGGGTGTATAAAACAGTTCTAAATATACATAGAAAATTAAGACTTGTATAAAAACACCATTTTCAGTAATTCCTTTGTACATTTATTTAACCAGTTTCAGACATGTATAAAGCATTCGCACATTATTAATACCAAACACGAAATAAACAACTGAAGTGTGCAGGAAAGTAAAGGGAATAACCACCAGACCAGGCAACTCGAGAGCTACAGTACTACCGTACTCTTGTTATTCAAATAATAAATACATAATAAGTAACATGGATGTTTAACATTTCCAGAAAGACGTATGTTGCTTATTTTACAAAATGGTACAGTAATAATAATGGATTACACTATGTGGTTTTTCTTTTAATTAACTATCAGAGATCCGAATCTCGTTTTCCAGTCTGTGCGGGCCAAGCCCACCACACACACACTGTAATTATGGTAAAAGTCTCAATTAATCACGCTATACATGGGTCTATACACCAGTCCAAGGCCGCAAGTATCTACAGGGGGATTAGCTGCGGGATATCTGGAATAACACTTTGGATAGCAGTAATGCCACCTGCTGGTCAAGAATTTGACTCATCACTAGTGCTAACAGACGAGGCTCCTGTTGAATTAACAATGGCTTATTATCCGGATGCCGAGCCAAAAATACTAATGTAGCAGCTGCACGTCGTAACATATCGAGGCTAGTTCCCATCGAATCGGGATTGTCTCGCAAAGCTCCGATGCCATGTTGATTAGCAACCCCCAGCGCACTTTGCTCCGCTTGTTCAATGAAGGCAACTAACAAAGAAATACACGGCTGCTGTAAAGCTATTACTCGAGACATACTGCTATCGGCCGCTGCAAGATAATGAAGCAAATTTATTGAAAACTCCCGCAAAACTTGATCTTCTGAACGACACAAATGCTTCGTAAGCACAGTACACAAACGTTCCAGTCTAGAGAATGGAGGTGTAGCTATGACCAGATCCACGTTACCGTTGGTTACACATAATTTGCAGAGGGCTTCTAACGCTAAGCGTTGTGGAGACAGCAGAGACGAAGGTCCTACAGAAGCAAAGGGATCTTGGCCATGCGCAGAAGGACAAATTGCCCAATGCAGTAAACCATCTAAAAGAGGTCTAGCCACTTCCTCTTCATATTGGCTTAGGTCTATGTGACCCGCGATGTTGGAAACGGACACTAGCATGTTTTCTCGAATTTGCAGTAGGAAATCCCACCACCATTCACCTTCTCCCTGTAGACTACTGCATGAATCTGCAAAATCTGCATCCTCCTGGAAAGAAAAACAATAAAAATATAATAAGGCAATATTAAGATAATATATTTTAGAATACGTAATGGTTTAAAAATGTATGTGATATTGACATTTCTCTAAGTATTGCTGGTAAAAGTATCTATGTCCAAGAACATTCCACATTTAGATGTTTGCTTCGTGGTGTAACTTAAGTAACTACTGTTTTTGTGAGCAAGCTTCGATTTGCACCATTGGCAAAAACAATTGTAACCTTCAAAGGTGACACCTTGGATTACTGTACACTCACTAATGTCCAGAACAATGTTTAAATTGACTATTTTCATAACAACCTTCTATTGCAACCTTCATGTAGGTTACTAAAGTTCAATAAAGTAGAATGTGTGGTACCTCAGAAGATTATGTTTGAATTTTTTCATAAAACTGGTCTATTTGAATTTTGTGCTAATGTGGATTCTTCTTCTCTAGGTTGGCAATGAAATAACATAAGACTTTGAATCAAAGTTCTTTGTTCAAATTCTTTGAAAAAAAACACTGTTATGAATGTATTGTTGCAAAAACATTTCAAATCTGTAAAAACAAACTAAACTAAAAACTAAAAGAAAATCTTTAGAAATAGTGTATACTGACAGTTTTAGCAAAACATTGTAAGTAACTCAACCAATAACGTAAATTATATAGCAAAAAAACTTCATAAATGATGAGTACTTGTTGCTTATATTTATGATATTATAACTGTATAGCAAAATAGAACATACAGAAATCATCTAGACCAGCGAACCGCAACCATAGGGTCGCGAAAGTTTAAGAATTGACTGCATAACTATTTATTTTTATTATATCATTTAGGTTCATATTAGAAATATATGCTATAAGGTCCTGTAATTTTCAGTAATCCCGCTAACCCTTTCGTATGGGTCGCTTTATAATTTTATTGATATTTCTGGGTCGCTAGATAAAAAAGGTTGCGGAACGCTGATCTAGACTTTGCAAAAAATGTTTTCAGATTGTCACGATATAGTGTATAACGTGAAGCCTAGATAATTTTAGTGAACTATATATATGAGTGGCAGTATAATCCTCAGAAGGATCTTTAGCCTATTTCTTGGCATAATAATAATATAACAATAGTTTGCCAGACTGTCATTGCTTGATTTTTGTTAGTTGCTTTTGTCACTGGTCTCCTGTTAAATGATGATCCCATTTGATAGTAAACAGAACCGTGCCTTCTCAGTAGTACAAATGGCTCAAGAAACCAGAAAACCAATGCTCCAAGGCCACCGAATAAATTATTTTATTGAAAAAATGCCATATTTTGCCTAATGCCGTACCTAAGAATTTGCCACCTTACACAAATCAAAAGTAAGCATATACCTTCCTGTTTTTCGATAAATTCTTTTAAGGCACCAGCCGCTCTTTAGCAGGCATCAGAAGATTTATTTCCTTCCCGCTAATATATAACAGCAAGTGCGACATGAAAAAAAAAAGAAAAAACAAACTCTCTTATCTGTTTATAAAAACTGCATCAGTGATCGGCAATGGTTGTTTAATATACAGGGTGGAAGCAGTTATGATGCGTTCATTTTAAGGGGTGATAGAAGACATCAAAATGAACAAAAAAGTCTTAATAAACTTTTTCTATGTTAATTAGCTTTCGAGTAATTTAGAAAAACCATTGCCATATCTGGCAACCTTGCTTAAGTATAATCGGATTGTACAGCTGAGTATTGACCTTGTTTTAGAATTCGAATGGTTTATTAGTCTAAACAAACCGATGATGACAGCCGTTGTTTAACAATAATAAACACGGTTAGTCGGGTGACAAATTCTATGAAAATTGTAATCAGCTCTGTTCTTCTGTAAACAAAATAGTATATGCTTAATAAACACGCCGATTCATAATAAACCAACTGTAAAAATAAGAAGTAAAAGTAAAAATAAAAGTAGCTAAATCAAGGCATTATCAAAATCCCTTTTAACCTAATTACCAAATTTACCTTATTAGATAAATGTTCTCTTTAAAAGATATTCTCTTATAAAATCATTCAAATTGTTATTAGATAAACAAACTCATGCTTTATTGGCAGATTGTTTTAAGTTCAACAAACTAAAAAACTCTGCATTAGCTTACTCTAAAACGGTATTATTTAGACAGCTATGATCGGGCATTGACCCAAATACTTTTCATTAAATTGTTCGCACACTTCTATTTCTGTTAATCAGCGCCTCACAATTTTCACCCTGGATTTTTTTGGTTTTTTGAAGTAGCTATTTCTTGTTGTTACAGTAAAGTACTGACCTCCTATATTATAAGTTATGTTGTTTTATTGTTAGATTTCATTGTGTATCTATCTTTTATATTTTAAAACGAAAGTACACCCCACAATTTTTTCCCCAAAATTTCCTTTGGTCTTCAAAGTAACTGTTTCTTATTGGTAAAATAAAGTTGCTTCTGCACCTACTACATATCACTTTCTTTTAAATTTTACTAAGGCAGGGATCCCTCTTACCGCCTCTTTGCGTCCGCAGACTGTTCGGAATTGAAGGGGCGGCGTGAGGAAACTATCCGATAGAATTTCATGAAACTTAACATGGAATAAGTGCAAAGACAGTATCACTCTAACAACAAGAAACAACTACTATGTATATCAGAAAAAAAAGATGTGGGGTATCCTTTAAATAACAAAAATAGGGGTGCAAACTTCACTGGGATGAGGCTCATACATCCTACATCAGCATTTATGTCGACCAGATATTATTACAAACTTTACAGGGTTGTCATGTTTCTTAATAGAGTAAAATGAAATTTTAACTGTAAAAGTAATTCAATTTTACGCAGAAACGACTGAACATACGGTAAAATGTTGATTGAGGTTTGTTGTTGTGATAGATGAGATGTGCCATGAGAAAAAGTGTCAGAATTAAACTATTATTATTAACGCAGCAAACCGATGTTAAAATTTCCAACTTTATTATTTTTTTCTGAAAAAGTAGTATGTTCTAAAACAAAGTCGTATAAGACTTTTTGATGTTTTCTATCACCCCTTAAGATTAAGGCATCGTAAATGCTTCCACCCTGTATAATCTTGATTAAAATGCGCTTCTTTAACTCAATCAGTTTAACTTGCTATAAATGAAGCAACCAACCGACCTCTTGAGTAAGAAAATAAATAAAAATGAATCGAAATAAATTGCATTACAGCATGCCAATTTTAAAACATTTTTTAACGAAGATTAAAAGATCTGATAATGTCTTAGTTTTAAGTGTCACCACCGACAAATTTTAAGTGGCGCCAACATTTGCTTTAGGTGCTACATAACAGACTTCCTCACAGTGTTATTAAGTTTCAGACACTCGTCTTTTATATACTTGTTTAATTTTTATCTCTATTAGAATGTGTCCCTGTATGCAGCGTGTCCTCAGATGCGATTCACAAGAGGAAAAACTTTTTTCTTGAATTTATGACAATAAAACATTTTTTATAAAAATGTTTGCTTGACTCAAAGCTACTAAAAAGTACAACAGAATTTCAATATGACTTATAAATTATAATAAAGTAGAAAATCTAAAAAATGCTTATTTTTGAATGCATGAAAGCAATATTTATTTTTTTTATCTTTCCACTGCATAATTTTTGCTAATAAGTTTCTCTAAATTTTGGTGCATGTGGTTTGTAATTTTGAAATTGCTTTGTAGGTAATGATTTTTTTGATTCGCAAGTTTTCTTTGGGTTTGGATAGATCATTCAATTTCATCATCAAAAGTGTTGCAATCTCTTCTAATTTAATTGTTTTGAATTTTATGATTGATCGTATACAGCAGGTAAATTCAAAAATTGAAAATGAAAAAAAATTTGTATTCAAGGTTAACATGATAATTGATATTTGAGGATAAAATATCATTATAAATAAGTTTTCTTAATAACATTTTTAGTATATTTAAATTTAAGGGTAGTTTACTCTTAGAGTAATTTCAGTTTTTTGAACTTACCTTGTATACCAAAATCGAGTGAGCCGATATTTTAATATTTTCTATTGTTTTAGAAGAAGAAGAAACTTTTATAAAGAATAGATTTTTTTCGAAAAATGGGAAACAAAATATAGCATGTATCATGCATGAAGTGCACATACAACAAGTGACTTATTTAAGCTGTGCCCTCCTGGTCCGGCTGTGGACCACTTTCCTAGCTTCGGCCATAGTATCATATATGTATGTACATACTTCCCGGTACACACACAGGTATGTATAGTATACATGCCAGAGACTTGGACCCAAATGTAATTTCGATACGGTTCCTTGGTTTGAAAAGATAAGGGTTCAAGTTCCGGTTCTGGTAATACACAAATATTGGTTCTTGCATTTTTTAAGTTCCAATTATGTCAAAAGTCTCTGGATGAGGGTTTTATTGAGGGATGTATGCACAATGTCATCGATATGAAATAAACTAAAATTTGTATTGACAGAGTTATTGTCTGCTTAAGGATGAGCACATCACACAGCAGCATCCAAGCACTGATGAATAAAGATGATTACATACATACACACATACTTTAATAAAAATACAGTAACGTCAAATTGTGATACTAATGTTTGATCATATGACGTCAGTACTTGATAAACCGTGAGTGATTGAAACAACAAAGTATACCCAAACAAACAAATGAAGAATCTAGGTCACCAAAATCACGAGGGTGAAAATGATTAATGCAACGCGAATCACGCGGCAATCACGAGGCAAGACGCGGTTATCACATGCTCGAAATATTAAAAAGTACAATCTTAACATCCGCTGCTTACTCTCTTTAAGAGCCGAGAGTAACACAAGATGCTGGTTATATCTAAAAAATATTGGGAATGCTTAGTCTTTAAATTAAAAAGAAGTCCACAGACAACAGAAGTGTATTAACGTGAAGATTTGATATGAAACTAAAGGACCTAGAATACGCCAATGATGTCTGCCTAATAACGGAGAACAGAAACCATTTACAGAGCAAACTTAATTTATTAAAGTTGAATGCGAGTAAAGTAGGGCTAGAGATAAGTACAAAAAAGACAAAACACACTAAAAACAGTCCACACAGAAATTATGGAACTAGAACTGAATGGGAAAAAATTGCATAACGCTAAGAGTCTCATCTATCTCGGTAGCATACTGGATGAACATGGAGGATGCCAAGCCGTTATAAAGGTAAGGTAACTCCTACAAAATGCTACAGAGGATTTGGGTATCAAATGAGCTCTCAAATAATATGAAGATTCAAATTTTTAAATCAAATATTATTTATTAGTATACTTCTATATGGCTCCGAGTCGTGGGCAACAAACAACAGACTAATAGCCATATTCACCATTGTGTCACTTAAGTAGCTGGTAACCAACAGATTGTTATAATTTAACACTGTTATTAAATTCTTTTATTGACCATTACATTTCCAGTGAGAGTTAAAACAAGTCTGTTATTAACTAAAACTATTCTTGATAATAGTGTTGTAAAAAACAATTGAAAATTTGAGAGTACTAGTATCAAAAGCGCCAATCTCCAAATTTCATATTTTGAGGTTGCCGCTTTTGAATATGGAACCACCTCTACGGAGATAAGCAGTTTTTTTTTCTAATAACCAACTTCAAATGGGCCATTACATGGTATATTCCAAATTTTGATACCAACTCATAATGTAGTTCGATAGAGCTTGAAAACATGAACAATTTGAAGTATATATTTCATTTTACCTAAAATTGAAGATTGCCACCTTTGATATTGTACCCTCATTTTCAAATTGCTTACACACAATTTTTCACGTCACAAAAACCATTTTTTCACAGGGCTTCTAGTACGAATTACACTTACCCTCTTACAGGTTCGTTATTGGGATTTAGTAATGGTGTTAGAAAATACAATCTACACGAATATCCACGATCTCCAAGAAGATAATATGGAGAAAAGTCTTTGTTTTCAAATCTTCATCTATTCTATGCATTTTAATAAAATTTGAGCGAAGCTAGGCTATGATGAGAGTTCCTTTATTTTGAATACTGTAAGAAGTGTAGGTTATGAAGCATTGAATACAACTCTAATATCAATTAATCATAAAATCTGATTCGTTGTTGATATGGAATGATTTTTCGTAACCTCCAAAGTCTATTTCGATGTCTCTGATAATCTTTTCACTGTGATATTATTCATTTTATTATACATATTTTACTGAATTCTAAATCATCAATTTCAAATAAATCTAAACTTAATAACTGTCAGTTGCATTGGACATTAGATGGACAATAGATAAAAGCACAAGATGAAGATTTACTACTTTCATTCCAAATGCAAATACATACAGCATTTAATGTGTATTTTTATCTAAATAACTTACGTACTATGATTTAGTTCTGGTATTTAATTAGACAGTTAGCAGTTATCAGGTTGTTATGGAGTTCAACTACTGGATTTTATCCTGTTACTTTAACATGCATTTAAACAGGCTGTTAGATAGTACATTCAAATGGTAAATAAGCTAACAGCTTGTTGAGCATTTAACAGCCTGTTATTTATTTAACTAACAATGGTGAATACTATAGCTGTAAAGAAATCCTATCATTTGTAAACAAGTGTTTTAAGAAAAATAATGAAAATATATTGGCCAAATGTAATTTAAAATGTGGACCTATGGGTTATTAGACAACAATAACCAATTTATAAAACCATAAAGAGTTGGGACTGGATCGGACATACCTTCAAAAAGCCGAATAAAGACATAGCCAGACAAGATCTTGACTATAACATCAGAGGTAAAACGAAACAGGGCCGAGCAAGTTTGACTTGGAACTGAATGTAAGGAGATGAAGGTAACATGAAACCAAGTGAAACAGCCAAAAACAAAAATAATTGTAAAGACTTTGTTGGGGATATGTGCACAAAAATAGAAGAAAAGGAAGATTAACTCAATTCGTCAAAACAATCATAATAATAATACTAAGTCAAAGTGTATATATTAATGTAAGGCTCACTACCTTATGCCAATTAACAGACAGTCTTGAAACATCTTAGGATGTCCTATGGTCCCCGGTGGATCAACAGGACTGATGATGACGAGTCTTTAAATGTTAAAATTCTCAGCAATTTGTTAGAGAACAGAAAAAATTTTTGTATTTTTTTTTCGATTTCCATTTTGATTCTGTCTGTTGCTTTGAAAACATAAGAGTTTAGATTCTGGTTCTAGTACGACACTAAATATCGGTTCGTGCAGTTTTACAAGTTTCGGCATTTTACATGCTTTAAAATTTAAACAAAAAAATCACGTGGAGGGGACTAACGGTTTTTTAAAAAAGCAAATGTGTTAAAAATATTTTCAAACGTGTAGATTATTGTAGATTGTTAAAATTTGTGACACAACTAAATAACGAATTGCTACGAATTGCAGTACCTTGTGAAAACAATTCTGGATTTAAGAAGAGTAGTTAGTTCTACATTCAATTCTATAGATTAATTTTTTTTTAAGTCAAATAGAATATAAAATTTTTTGGAACAAAAATAGTAGTTATTTATATTATAAAAAATAGCAGTTTGCATCTTTCATCTCTTGCATCATCAAGTCAGAACAAGTATGTTTTGCTATCTTTAAGGTGAAGGCTAGTGAAGGGCAGGGACTTGGGACAGAATCGGAACCGAAACCTGAAAAAACGCAAGAACTGATATATTGTATCATACCGGAACCAGAATCTGAACTCCTATATTTTCAAAACAAGTACCGTAATCAGAACCAAAGAAAAATACCGGTTATTTTAGGTTCTCTGAGACCTCAGAATTTAACATTTAAAAACCTTGCACTTAACATCCAATTTTTTTCCAAAATTTCCTTTAAATATTTTAAAGATCCTGTCTGCTTTATTGTTTCAGCCATGCACGGTTTGTAAAGTACTGACGTTATATGATCTTAGCATGTTAATGTCATAATTAGTCTGCATTTTTATTAAAGTGGGTGTGTATGTATGTTATGATCTTTATTCATAGATACTCCTAGGTAACGTGATCATCCGTAAACAGACAATAACTCTGTCAGTAGAAATTTTCTTTGCATTTTCTTGCATATCGATTGTGTGTACATCTCATTAAAAGCCTCCATTAAGAACTTGGACAGAATCAAGAATGGAATATATAAAACCGCAATTTATATTTGTGTCGTACCAGAATCGGAAGCCGAACCCTTATATTTTTGTTACCCGAAACCGCAGCGAAATTGGGTAAAAAGGGTTATTAGTATACTTTAATTATTATTCTGTTTTAACACGGCAAATGGCAGGGATATCTTCGTTTTTCACTTATGTTATGCTTGAAAGTGAGGCTGGGGGGGCAACCTTACAAGCCTCCTGGGCTATGGGGGTTTCATTAGACCACTGAATAAATACAAACAGATATTTAAATTGTATAAAATCTGTGAGTGTTACAAATTTTCACCAATACACCAATTTGGTAAAGGCATTTTTAAATGTATTTGTAAATCAAACTCCAATCAATCTGGAGTGGTTGGAAAGTGTTCCAATAAATCTGTTGTGTAAAGTATACAAAATCAAATTTATCCAAATGATTGACTTCACTTGATATTTCATTTTCCTGTCTCAAGTACTCAACATGCCAACCAAGTAAGGTGAATAAACATATAATTTGATAGGTAAGTGAAATTCAAAATAAATGAGGTGATGTATACAATTTGTCATCGATTTTTTGTATATTCCTAAAATCGAGCATTACCAAGGCCAACTATAAAATCATATTGAAAGTAAATTAACTGTATGTAGGCTACTCCTAAAAAGATTTCAAAGAATAGACAAAACCTGAAATTAGTTGATTTTTGTAGCAGTCTCAAGGTTGATTCACACATATAGGACTGTGTTGACGTCCACCGAACATCATATGTTGTGAGAATTCATATATAACCTACCAGATCGTGCACATGCTGTGCTGTGTTTTAATACATTATTGTAAAATTTCGGAGATGCTGCTATAAATGTAATTTAAAAATTTTAAGTGGATCAGATAGAGGAGGACGTTGTAATTGCTTGTGGAATATATATACTTCATGAAGAAGAAACTAGGGAAAAGAAACAAAGAAAATATTGGATACACATTTTCAGAGCAAGAGAAGATGAAGACTACAATACAATTTTTAATCGTCTCAAGAATGATCATCAGAAATTTGTAAACAATATGGCCCAGACTGATAATGCAACTTATTCTTTGTTCTACATTGTTTTACATTAGTCGACGAGACAACGACGCCAATTTACCCATTTTAAATTATTGCATCTCTGTTAAAACAAAATGTAGGACCTATTTTTTAACTAACCTTTTTAATTCCGCATACAGAAATGTTTGTTATTAAAAATTAAATTTTGAAATTTAAACATCGTAAAGCATTTCTGCACTTACGTTTAGTTTAGTTTTTATATTTTATTGCAGTTTAAAAACCTGGAATCACCATTATTATACCTATATATTCGACTACACCAAATTGTGCACTTAACTACACATTCAGCAAGCTTGTGGTTGGCCCTGGACAGTGCTAATGTGTAGTAAGTAGTAGTGTCATAAAATGCTCAAGAATCTATTTTCCGACAACATTTTCAAAGCTCAAAAGAAAAAACACATAACAAACCCTCGAAAATGAGCAGGACTGAAAAATATACCACAGTGCATGGAAATTGAGATTTAGTTCCACTTACGGTAACCCAAAAAATTTTTTATAACCCCATAGAAGGGACATTGTAATAATATCAAATTTAGAAAAAAGATTTTTTACAAAATATCTAGATTTTAGTCTACTTTATTAAAAAATGGTGCAATATAAAATTTATTATAATATAGTAACGTACAATTGATGTCAATAAGGTTTTTGTACAATTAATAATAAACGTGTGATAGAGAAATAGAGGTACCTAATTATTTCATCCTCACGCAGATATAGCTTCCGTTAAATGTACCTAAGTACAATTCATAAATGTAAACCTTGTCTGAAATAAGCTGTCTCAATGACGTAAACGGCCATAAGCGATGCTATTGGTCGGCGTGAGCATGGTCTCATTAATGCTTAAGCTACTTTACCTACATACGGAAACAGGTATATGCAATCAGTTCTCGTTAACTTTTGTACTGTGCAGTTGCATTTGTTTCGTAAGAGTGTTGGGTTTGTGTAAGTGTTCAAGAATGGCTGAAAATCAAGAAAACACTCCTTTGAAAAGGAAACAAGTAATTTCCAGATGCAAAAGGAGATCATAGTTAGTAACTATATGAGGTTGTGTGAACAGCATCCAGATGTGACTAACAGCTATTTAAGGTTTAGTTCAGGGGTGGCCAACCCGCGGCTCACGGGCCGCATGTGGTGCCTCCGGTGCCTTAAACATTTTTCCGGCCCGCGAGATTCATCACACTTTTACAAAATATATTTATTTTATAATGGCCAAAGTAGTGAAATACCAATGTATTAAAAAAAATACATTATTTGTGCATCCATATATTCAAAAATTAACTGTCGAAATTATGAGAAAAAATTAACTTTGACTTTAAAATAATATTCTTGCGAATATATGACAGATATTGCCTGTTTTATTCATGAGTTTACAGTTATGAGTTTGCAGAATAATTAAATTATATTCTGTGAACTCATGATAGTAATAGTAAACACAGTAATAATAACTCATTATGTTTCAATTTTTCACTCCAAAAACATGTCTATAGTGTATCTAAATCTAATATGGGGAGATATAATTTTATATGTGGCCCGCGGAGTTAAGATGCATTTCCAAAGTGGCCCACTAGATCATTTGGGTTGGCCACCCCTGGTTTAGTTGGAGATATTGTTGGGCTTTCTGTACGTTCTGTAGAGAGTACTGAAAGAGTCGAAAGAAAACGAAAATCTTTTATCTCCCAAAAAAACTAAAATTAGAACTTCTATTATAGATCAAGTTGATGATGCAGATTTATTTGCTGTTAGAAAGAAGGTATGACATAATATTTTTTTCTTCTATTTCGATTCCAATAAGAGTATTCTTCAGGCTCATGAATTTTTTATGCGGAATGAGCCTCCAACACTAAGGAAGGTACTGAAAGCCGTAAATGACAATGAAACCTTACCAAATTTTAAACTAGACACTTTTTCTAAAATACTAAAGAAAAAGTTAAAATTTAAATATGCACGTCGATCAAAGAATGCCATGCTTGCTGATCGTAAAGGCATTGTCCTGTGGCGGTGAAACTTTTTAAAAACCATTAAAAAGTATCGGGAAGAAGGTAAACAGATTTTTTTTACCGATGAAACTTGGATTAACGCTGGTGAGTTTATTTATGTTTACTTTCTATCTTACGAAATGTGGAATTCTTGTCTCCAACAGAGTGGTGATAATGACGCATCGCAAGTTATTTCTCTGAAAAATCAATTGCCTACTCTATTTTCATTTCAAATACATAAATAGCGAGTGACGAGTCTGATTTAATTGTGGTGTATTTAATTTTCATCAGTTACATTTTCCATTTCATATTACGCTGATACCGTAAGAGCGAGTTAAGCGCACACGATACGCAAACGTGTATCATCCAAAATGAAGCCTCAAGGGTCAGCTAACTTCAAGTTTATTGATGCGTTGCGATAGGTTATCTCAAACGCACTTTAGACTGTTATAATATCATACTGCTTTGAGTAAATGATTGACATACTTAGGTTGTAAATGTGAAACAATTTTAAACCTACTCTAAAAAGATTTCCAATACAAATGAACTGTTTTGAAAATGAACCTAAAGCTTGATTTTTTATTTCGATAAATTATTGAATATGATAGATAACGAGCTTCAGTGTAAGTTTTTTCTAGTTCTTCAGTCTTTTAAAAATTATTCATGTATTTTAAGTAATGTGTCTAAATGTTTTCCAAAACAAGAGAACTTGTCTACGGCTGATTGCACACACACACACACACACACAGCAAATCTGTCGGTTGGCTAATTAATTGGGGAATCTAAGTATTACTATTTATTTGCACTAATTATTAAATGATAGTGCTATTTAATTATTTATGCTTCCCGAACAAGAGATCTGCTGGC
Organism: Agrypnus murinus; assembly: GCA_929113105.1. NCBI lineage: Eukaryota > Metazoa > Arthropoda > Insecta > Coleoptera > Elateridae > Agrypnus > Agrypnus murinus. The sequence goes on along the minus strand of OV816023.1, from coordinate 38,149,982 downwards.
CGGCTGATTAATTTTGCCTGTCTCCAGCCTAAAGCTATTGGAACATTGGACAAATTTTGAAAACCCAGTAGATATATTTCTTAAATAGTCTATATTAATAAACTATGGAACGATATTTTACCCCGGATTGATTCCCCTATCACTTGTTTACTCAACAATAGATTAATGTTTTTAATACTTTGCAACGTTGCCAGTTTATAAATTAGTTTCTTAAATTTTTCAATTTTACAAGGTTGCAAGTCAATAAATAAATAAGTCAAACTTTATTTATTTATTTGAATGTTAAAGACATTCTTATCAGAGTATTCCAAACGTTAACACAATGTTTCCAAGTTTTGTTTATGTACAGGGTGTTACGTTCATACGTTCAAATTTTGGCAAAATTAAATCAAATTTACTCAGTTTTTCAATTGGAACACCCTATATGTTTTACCAAAAACTAAAACTTCGATTAGTACTTTTTATCCAATCCTAAAATACTTTCTTCATCTAGTGCGGTGTTGCCAAATCATTAATTTCTTTATCAAATTATTAGGTCACTACAATAGAGAAAATATGCTCGTTTCCAATAATGCTTAATCAGCATAATCAAGATGGGGTCGTACTCCCCTGTGGTAATGTGCAGGAGCACCATGTAACTGAAACCACATATATTCTTTAACTTCTGCTGGAGCATGCTGCAATAAACTTTCTTGTAAAACCCACAAAAATTATCTCCCATATCAAAAATATCCCTTATATTAACAAATCGATTTCATAATCAACATTACCTTACCTGTACTAATCAAATCATTTTTCAGAAAATAATTTCCGGGGGTGTCTTCTTTGTGGAAACTTTTCGTGTATATTTGCACGACTGAGAGACAGTTTCTATCGCTTTCTCCTACAGCATACATTATATTTATTAACTCCTCTAGGGAATAGTTAATTTTAGTAACAAGACAAGTAAGATACTCTGAATACCAAATCTCAAAACTAAATTAAATGACAAGTATCCTTGAAATGTTAAATTTATCTGTCATGGCTAGCCAAGAAGACTTAGGAGTTCAAACGATTTTGGAATTTCGGGAAGATAAAAATCACCCCTTTGGCAACTGCTGCAGATAAATGATAAGTCTAAATATTGAGTGTTTTGTAGTCAAGTGTAAACTTTGAAGTACTACCATGAAATACAAGAAATGGAACTGATTGCCAAAAGGCAACATTCACACAATTGTCAACATTCTTTCAAAAAATTTAAAAATTTTAAGGAAAAAAATTATAATTTGGCAACGCTGTACCTATTGAAGAAAATATTTTATGATTGGTTAGTGTGTTAGCAGAAGTCTTAATTTATATTAAAATATACAGGGTGTTCCATTTGAAGAAACTGAATAAATTTGATTTACTGTTATCAAAATCTAAAGGTATTATTAATTTGAATGCCCAATATGTAAACAAAACTTGGAAACATTTTAATAGAGTTTATAGGACCCTGATAATACTGCCTGCAAAAAATGTTTTTAAAATTCAAATAAATGGATAAACTGTGTGACTTATTTATTATGACCTTACAAAACTGAAAAATTTAAGAAAATAATTTATCAACTGCAGCGCCGTAACGGATTAAAAAAATATTCTAATATTGAATAAATAATTGATCAGGAAATCAATTCTGGGTAAAATATATAGGGTGCCCCATATGCAGCTTTGGCAACTAAGAAACTTTTGTATTGAAAGTTCTTCTCAATATTTAGTAGCTTACAAGATATCGAATAATTTAGCACTAAATGGACACCCTGTATAGAGTTACCAACTAGCCGGGACTGACCAGGATGTCCGGAAATCCAGGTGAAAATTAAACAGCTCAGGATATGGGACAATCCCGGAATTATAATAATTTTCTAACTAATCATAAAACCACAATTTAATATTGTTCACTTTTAATTTTTTAATAATGGTAGAATGCTAGGTCGCTAGGATAAAATTTGCTTCAATGTCGCTGTTGAATATTGATAGTTGGCGATATAGTCTAATTGTTTGGCACTCGTTACTAGTTTCAGATTTTACCACCATAGAATCATCAATAAATGTGAGTGTTTGTTGAGCGTACATAATGGAAGTTTCGTGTTGGGTGACAGTGTGGTGATACTCAAGTCCTTTTTCAAATGTTTTGGAATATTGTTTTGTTTTGTATTATTAGAGTATTATTTTATTAATTTTTTTATGAAAATGCTCTTTTACTTTCAATAAATTTTTAGATGTTATACTCGTGTAGTCTTTCACTGTTATTAACCCTAATGCAAATAATAATAAGTAGATACTTAATTTGGTGAAAATCAGAGAAAGTTAAAAAAAAAAGTGTTTGGGAATGAGAGTTGGCAACCATAAAATGATTTACAAAAACAAAATCTATTCTTATCTGTTCAATTTAGTCAGCTTTTATCTATAGCTTTAACAGATTCTTTTGAGTAAACATTGCAAAGTTTATTGTAGAGAGATGTTATAACATAACCTCAATTATTTATAATTTAGATTACTACCAGTAATTCCAGCAGAATCACAGTATCAGTCTTTTTAAAAGAATCTTTAATTGATAAAGCACCGACTACAATAAATTCTTAGTAAATATGAAGGGTTACACATAGAGCATTTTCGGAAATTAACTCTGGTTTGGGAAACCAAACCCATCAGGTTTATGATAGGGTTGGTGAATTTTCGAACGCGAATCTTTGTTTACATTGACTGACATAACCTAGAAGTTTTAATAAATGGTAACTTAAGAAAAAATGAAATCACTGTTTATTTGTTCCATATCAAGTAAGGATGTGCAGTCCTTGTTAAATAAATGCAGTGGTAGTTATAAAAATCACTTCCCCTCTTTGCCTTGTGTGTACAAATACACCGCATGCAAGTTGTCTCTTTTTATCACGCCTGTCTCTCTTCACTCCTTTTGAAGCATGATCAACGTGTATAACCTAACCTCAAATCGCAAACCTACCCTACTCAACTACTACGGTTATTTGGGTTGTTTACCCGAACTAATTTCGAACATACAACATGTAACCTGATGAAATATTCGAAGGCTTTTTTTTAAGAACTAGTCGCCCCAAGTAAATTTGCCCAGCAAGTGGATTTTGTGTTTTTAGGTTATGTTCTTCTACATAGATCATTCAATGCCTATGCCAATGCCTGCAAGTAGACAGGTTTGTACAGTTTGCAATCTGGCCAAAGATATTTCATAATCTGATTGCATTATAAACACCAATTATTTTATGATGGGGTTTCAAATGGTAATTTTAATAATTTAGGTTGAGTCGTTTCTGATTTTCATGAATGCTCTTTTAGATTACAAAACCTTATTGGTATCACTGGATATTCTACTATGACAAGACTGTTTAGTGTGTATAGTACTTTTTACGGAAATGAAACTGGTCGTATCTTAGACCATTCACCCATATTATATAAATTGGCAAGCTAAAAGTTAAATTAAGAGAACCATTACATAACTTACAAGAGAACAGGAGGGTATACTTAACTGAAAATTAACAGAACTTGGAACAGAACAGAACAGTTCCCAATAAGGATTGCAAAATAAGACTATCCCAACCAAAACATAAACAAATTGAAGAGAAAAATGTAAAATGCATAAATATAATACATACCTCTCGATCATAATTACGAGTTTTCTGAGTCCGTAGCGGATGATCATGATGCAGTAGTAATAATTTGCCAACAAGAGATAAGTAAGTTGTACTCCGGGCAAACTCACTTTCATTACCTGGAATAAATGTTAGACTACGTAAAATATTAGATATGCACACACAACGTTTCCCAATGTTATCCTGGCTTTCGGTTAATAAAACTAGGCTGGCTTCATCTCGTGTATAAGCCTCGTCCTCGTAGTCAGACGTGCGACGTCGTTTTAACGTACCAGCCGGGTCGCGTATAGGTATCCCGTCCCTACACTCTTCATTCACAGCCACATTCAGATCTACACTGGGCTGCTCATCGCAGTTTGCTGTCGTCTCACTCACTACATCAGTCTTAATTTTTCCTTTGATCTCTAAGGCGAGCACATCATTTTCATCAGTAGAATCCTTTTTAATTCGAGATATCACATCACTTAAAGTAGTTTTTGTCCTACGTTTTTTGTCACTAGGTTTAGAAGGAGGTGGTACTTCTGGAGGTGGCGTCCGATGAGGTTCTGGTTCTTCTTTCGGAGACTGTTTTTCTTCAACTTTTCCTTCTAATGTTCTATAAAATGGAATACGACCGAATTCAGCCTGGAAAGTGGGTAAAATGTGATCAGCATTGTTATGCCACGGATCCATGACTACTTCTGCTAATAAAATATTAGTTCCATTGGCATCTCCTCGCACATCCCAATTCTTTTGGTTATCCTGAACAAAAATATCTTCATTTCTTTCTATCATTTTCACCGGATGACCTTTACGAGATATATGCGTAAAATTAGAGGTATTTTTTAATAACATTGTCTTTGAATCTGGATCGATAGGATTAACCACACCACCTAAATCTACTTCTGCTTTCTCCGCCTGTTCTTCCGGAGGAAAAGGACCATCAAACATATCAGCTAAACTTTTACGAAAGTGTTCTAATAAAAGCTCAAGTAGGCCAGGCCACTGATTAAGTCCAAAGTAAGCCACTGAAGAGTCATCAAATAACAATACGTTTAACACGTCTAGAGCATAACAACTCTCAGTTAATAAACCCGATTTTAAACACATTATAATTCTCCACGGATCAATCTGTCCAATATCAGCACGACACATACGTTTACGACGGTATAACACAGGTAAAGTTGCTTCCACACTATCAGGAGGAAATGTTATTTCCCTCTTTGGCAGCTGATTCTGTGTTAGTGTGCTTGCACCAGATGTTTGAGGTTGAGTACCTTTGCTTGGTTGAGTTGGGAGCATGCCGAATGGTTTTCCAGAACGTGGACCGCCCAAGGGAGGCCTCAGTTGAGGAGTTTGTCCAACTCCCGGTGTCGGCATTGGAGACCACTGCTGCTGTCCTCCTTGTTGTGGAGGTTGATAACCCTGAGTGCCAGCTGGATAACGATCCCATTGTCCGCTCGGTCTGGTTCCTTGATTCCATTGCTGATTTGCCGTTGTGGGACCTGTTGGACCTGTGGAACCACCATATTGACCTCTATATTGAGTATTGTTGGGCCATCCACCTACAGAAATGTAACATAAATGTAGCAGACTATGTAGAGTCTCAGTTGTGAATTTTACTTATGATTTCATTCAATGGTGGATAGCACTTAACATACATTACAAATCTCAGAAACATGAAAATATATGTACTACTAATTTTTGTGTATTTACACTATGTTAGAATTTTTCAGTCACTTAATAGTTACATCACTTTGTGCAAAATTTAGAAAAATCTAAATCATTTACAATGTTATAGTCTTTTTAAGAAACTATTACAAGTATTAATTATACTATTTACATTTTTTTAACATTCAAATTCACAAGTGAAATGAGACTACTGAATTAATTTCTGATATAGTGGTAACAAAAATTTTATAACCATGCTGCAGTACTGAAATTTTCTTGATCACTACAGATACACCTACCATACATCTGCGGTCGTTGTTGTGCGTATGGTGGATACGTTTGTTGATCTTTATTTGCAAAATCAGGATGACGCCTTGGTTGAGGAGCTGGAGGAGGCATATTTTTATTCGGAGGAGGTCCACCTGGATAAGCACCCGTATTTGCAGCAGGTTGCTGCACACAAACCTGTTCTGGTCTATAATATTCTTGCTGAGATGGATACGATCCTGGAGGTGGTTGAGCTGCAGGAGCAGCTGCAGCTCCTGGTGTGCCACCATATGTTGGTCTTGGAGAATACCCAGCACCAGGAGTAGCATTTATATTATAACGGTTGTACGGGTCTTGATTTGCAGGCGGTGCACCTTGAGAATTATTTGGACTGGAAGGTGGTGCTGAATTATCACCTGAGTATGGTGGGTATACGGATCTAGATGCGGGTGGATAATTCGATCCAGCAGGATATGGTGAATACTGCTCTGGTGGAGCTCCTGGCCCTGGTCCAGGATATTGATTATATCCAGACTGACTACCATAATTTTGACCTTGAGGCCTAGGTGGTGTGCCTGAAGGATAAGGAGGATGAGGTCCTGGAAACGGTCCTCCCCGAGGAGGTGGCGGACTTGGTGACACATCGTCAAACGGATTTGACACGTTCACATTATCCGAAACCCCGCCAGCAGGGCTAGGACCACCAGAAGGTGCATTTCCTAAATGATTAGCACCTGCTGTCCCTGAAATTAAGAAATATATTTATAACTGTTCATAAAGCTTAAGTTTATAATTTTATCGGTCATAAAGTTTATGGAAGTTGTGTTAAACCTTTTCCACTGAACTCTAATTTTTAAACAAACCACTCAAATTCCGATTTGAACTCAGCATTGTAAAACAAAAAAAGTGTTTGTCAGAGAAAGTTTGTCATTTTTCTTCCAAATAGTTGTAATTTTCGTATACGGCTAATTTAGCTAAGTGTAATGCTAGTATATGTAGTGTAATAGAAAAAAGAAGATCTACTTACTGTGGATTCTAAACCACTACAACCACCAAACTACCAGGGGTATAACTAGTATTAAGTGTGGTTAAGTGACGCTTAAAAGATCAAGATGCAAAGGGGCCCGGACCAACTTGCATGTTTGCAAGACCCAAGGCAAAAGAATTGGCTTCTTAAATCTTTCCTCAAAATCTGTTTTATTGTTATTGTAACGATTACACGTATTAACACCATATGCAAAGAATATAACACTGGGAATTGATTTTTAAATTATCTTGATAATATTATTTACAACACAAACCTTGATGATGTCGTGCTATTGTATAAATAAATAAAATTTGGTAAAACTTTTTTTTTTAAAACATAAACAGAAATGCAACAGAGTTAAAAAATATGTTTATTGATACTGAAAAGGCTGCAAGTGAACTTGGACTAGTAATAAATAAAAAACAAAACTAAATATATGCTGAGTAAACAAAATTATCCTAAACGAGAATTAGAAACTAGAAAATACAAATTTGAAGAGGTCACTGAATTCACTTACTTAGGTTCACCAGGACTAAATTAAATAAGTTAGTTGAAGAAATTACATGAAAAATACAGGCAGGCTATAAAACGTGTTATACATATAAACATCTTATGAAATCGAGCAACAAAACTAAAGACCAAAGCTAACTAATGGTTGTAAGACCTGGACACTTACTGCAAAACAAAACAACAAGAACGATTCGGAAAGGAAAATGTATGGCGGAGTATTAGAAGAAAATGAAATCTGAAGAACAGATAACTAGGAAATTAAGAAATTAATAAAAAGTGCTGATATTATGCGCCATATAATGTCCAACATTTGAGATGACTGGGACATGTTACCAGAGCTGAAAACAATAGAGTGAGAAAAGCTATAATGGAATGGAATCCTGGGTATAGATGTCAAAGAGGCCAACAAAGGGAAAGATGGTAAGATGAAATACAAGACCTCAAGACAATCAAAGCAAGAAACTGGAAAGAAGTAGTAAAGGATAGAAAGAAATTGAGAAAAATTGTAGAAGAGACTACAACCCACAAACGGTTGTAACACCGAAGAAGTAAATAAAAAGAATATTAATAATTTCTTTGTTTGCCCTGGGAAAGATTAATTTTCAATAACATGCAAATTTAATTGTATATGTTTTCAATTAATTTCTCTTTTCATTAATTAGGTACTTCATCATATGTTACCGGTCAAACCCGATTTTAGGATAAACCAATTTTTCTACGCCAAACTAGTTCATCCGAAGCGTGTTAGGATTAACCAGTTTATCTTATGAAAAAGTATACTCCTAGACAAACTGATATGGCTTAGTCTAAAATGACTGTGATTGTTTATGGTATAAAAAACAAAAAATCAAGATTAATTATTATTAAGATCAAAGTTGAAATTTTATGAAAACAACATAAAATGACAATGATTAGTCATCGAAGACATGTCCTTCAACCAAGAACATTCTACTGAGCCCTGATTTTGACTATGCCTCGGTTTTCCGTGCACAAATTTGAGTTCTGGCTAAAGACTAGTAAGTTCATCTATAATATGGCTGACAAATTCTCTCCCATTTTCCAACTGCAGGATTCATGGCGCACTAATAGTTAGAAATAGTATGTCATTTAAGTGGTAGGCCACTTCTGCCGCTCTCTTAGACTCCAACACACACAGCAAAATTGTTTGCAGGTTGCGACGTGTTTACTTTATTACTTCAAACTAATCCCAATCAGTTTAGACTAGGCCATATTAGTTTGTCTGGAAGCGTGTTTTTTCATATCAGGACAAACTAGATTTTCCTAAGCTAAACTGGTTAATCCTAACACGATTCGGATGAACTAGTTTGGGTTTAGTTGGGTATAGCAAAAATTGGTTTTTATCCTGAAATCGGGTTTGGCCGGTAATATATAATTATAAGTTTGCTATATTTTTTTGTTGTTGGTTATTATCATCATCGTTCTTGTGATATTTTAATTGTAATAATATTTACGTTGTTTAGATTTTAGAATAATTTTTGTTGATTTCTTCTTGAAGAATGACAACATTTTGATGATGGAATTTTGTGCCTCGTTCGACAAACATATAAGCAATAAATCTTTGGATTATAAATATGAACACAAATAAAGCATCAATTATGTGTATGGGGTTCTGAAATGATAACTGATCTGTGAGAGCCGATCATTCTGAAAGCCTTGTCTAAATGACGGTAGCTTCTGTTTCCTCTTTCAGTGGTCATATTAGATTAGGAGCAGGTTTTCAAAATGCATTTTGTTCAATTTATTCAGTTTTCAAGATTTCAAATTCTTGAATTTAAAAAATAAGCAATTTATTAAGCCTTATTTTCAAAAATCATATTTAGAAGAAATTTGGTACCCCCTCTCTCTCTCTTGTAACACTACTGTGAACCCCACTTTGATAATTCCGTAACGCTAGCATCATCGCCCCCCCCCCCCCCGAATTGTTTTAAAAAGTATGTCAACTTTGAAATTTTATGACCTCGACGAATATGAACATCTCGAATACCACGAAATTTGAAATATTATTTTATGAAATGATGAAATAACAGCAATAATATAACGTAGAAAAATAGTTAATTTGTAAAATAATATTCACCCGATCGTTTTACATCAATTTACAATTTAAAACTTAAATAATGCTTTTTCTAGAAAAAAATTTATGAGTTATGTAACGCTAAGCTGAAAACCCCCTACCCCTTAGTTGTAATTAAAAATTACATTTATACAAGTTTGGCAATACCATCAATAACTAAAAATTTAAAATTTTAGACAAAATGCATTTTGAAAGTCTGCTCCTCAAATGATATCACTAGGACCAGAAACTTCTTGATGTTTGGGAATATTTTTTATTCCTAACATCTTTTGCATATAAAACTTAGAATTCGATATATCTGTAGTGTTCCACATATAGAAAAAAAAATGAAGGCAAGAGTAATCTTTAGCTTTGACGTTGACTGTTGTGTGTTTGCAAATACTAAATACAATGTAAGAAACCAATGAATCATCTTACAAGTCTCATTCTATGTATCTAGATTTTATAATTGATGTAATAATATGAGAACAACTTCGAAGAATACTAAATAAATGCAACACCAATGATTTCAACAAAGATTCTGGTATATAAAACTCTTGAATATAGAAAGGGGAAAATACTTTGCAAAAATAGATAGATAAGTTTAGGATCAACAATTAAAATACAAAAACTTTAGTATAACCTGTATAACCAGAAAAGTGTTTTTGAAATTGATATAGGGTTTATGACAATTTAAAATCACAACATATAAAAAAATTTTAGATATCAAGAAAAATCAAGGACAATAGAAAAACAAATTCAACACTACCAACGGAAGGTTTTAAGTAACTACGAGACACAATGACAGAAAATAGAAGACTTTAATTTCATAGATGCTTGCCCTTATGTTTGCATAATAAGTAAATCGTAAACTGATAACCTGTCCAACAAATTGTAAACCCTTTTTTGTTTCTTGGTTCTGGTTAATTGTTTGTGATCCGCTACCAAACACTAATATCTAAAATCCAAATAACTCAAAAAAGTACTAACTTTTTTGAGTTATTTGGAAATACTTCAAATACTTCACTTCACAAATTCAAATGTAAATATCTTCTAAACCATATAACGATTTAGGAATATCCGATAGGAACTATCCTTTAGGGAAAATATGGCGAATTTTATATTTGGTTGTTTTCCTCAGTACAGGATATTACATCTTGCATAACAACTCAAAAAATACTAACGCTATCTACCTGCAAATAATTATAAATAGTATGAAAATGCACAAATTTTGAGTTTAAGCAAGTTGAAATCATTATATGGTTTAGAAGATATTTATTTGAATTTGTGAAATGAAGTATTTTATCTATTTTACCCGACTAATAAGATAAAATATTTCATAAGATATGATAAAAATTGGTTTTTTCTTTTCCATATATTGCAAACCATAGAAATATACAAATTAAACAATTTAAAGAAATTCCGACTAAAATTGATGGACTGATTGTTTTTGTTTGCTTATTTTAATGAAAAATGGAAAAATGCAAACATAATTTTAAATAGTAAGATCCAATATTTTTTGAGTTATGATGCAAAATCTAGGATCCTCTGCTAGAAAACAACCAAAAAAACTAAGATTTGGCATATTTTCCCTTAACGAACTAACTTTTTCAAGTTTTTTGGCTGTTAGTCATCAGGATCTGATAACCGACCAGAAACAATTAGCCAGGGCTAGGAAACAAAAACACTGTTTGACAGTTAATTCATGATCCCATAGTAGGTGCTTTTTAATAAATTAGCTTACTAAAATTTTATAAACAAAGAAAATTGATAAAAGTACTTAAACATGTAAGAAAGAAATTTTTGGAATAATTTGCTTGAATGCATCTAAAAGTTACAAACTTGGTTCCATTTAACTTAATTGCACTGAATCATTTAGCATAGAATTTAAAATGATCAATTTTTGAAATTATTAATTTACATAAAAGATTTTTTCAATTATTAATCTGCTTATTACTTATATATGTGACTCAATTTTAAAATCAAATCATTTTTTATTATACCCTGTATAATTATTTGAGAGGACATTTTATTCCTTGCAATTTATGATTTATATACATTACAAATTAATCTTATAATTAAAAATAAACAATTTATACCTCCACAATAATATATTGATTCACTCTCTTGATAATAATTATAATAACTGCGAGCCATAGTTAATAATTCTTCAAATTTATTTGGATTTAAAATTTTCTATTAGTAATATTTCATATGAAAGGTAAAATAACAAAAAGAAGATAGACTGCTCTTTATCACATCAAAACATTCTAACCAAACAATAACACATTTAAATAGTGCATATTATTAAATTCAAAACACGTCCAACTGTGAAGAACTTGTAAATTTGTTTATTAAATTTTGTCAGAAGAAACTAATAACCCATTGTTTCAGATCTTAAAGACCAATTAGTTTTATATACTTTAATTTATTTTTAACACATGTTGAAAACAACTTATTTAATTTGTATAAGGTACGAATTTAGAAGACCAATTAAGAAAAAATTAAAATAAACCTACCTCCATGTGGTGAAGGTGCATTTGCTTGAGATGATGGCCTTTGAGGTGGAGCATTATATTCAGGATTACCGCCAGGTGGATATCCGTATCCTCCGTATCCATCCATTGAAGCACCACCCGAGCCAGGAGCTGGAAAGGAATCTTGAGAATTCGATGAACCCGGAGATGGAACGGAAGCAGATTTTGCTCCTTTCTTCTTAGAACTAGCTTCTACTTGATTAATAATTGGTTGTGGATCTATACCACCTCGGTCAAACTGACATTCATAAGCTAACAGATTCTTTGTATAGTGTTTTCTTAATGTATAAGCCGCACTAGATGAAGCTCCTATTCCTAACATGCCAGCAATATCCTTCCAAGTCTTATTTTTTGTAACCTACAAAGGAGATTTGGAAGATGTCAACATGTTTCATTATACAATCGTAAGTAACCACACAGCGCTAACATGAACACTAAGCAGAATAGCGTGTCATATTACTTACTTCCATAAAACCACCCCTTTCCTTGACATATACATATAACCGAAATAAATCTAATGGATTTTTAGAGATAGTAGGACACGTAGTAATAGGAGTACGACGTTCTTCCATAAAAGCTAGTAACTTGTCCAACCAAGCACGGCGATCAGGGCTGTCATCCATCTCGTACAGTTTACTCAAACTGTCCGTTTTCTGTAAATTGGGAATATTAGTACTTGCTAGGTACTTGCCTATCGACTAACAAGCGCTATAATTATTAGTATAGGGACATGCCAGGCATGCTACAAGCATTAGCACGACATTAAATAATATTTTGTATATATAACCTTTGAGCGATACGTGTCCGGTGGAGGCACATGACTGTTAAACACCTGGAAATACCGGGCGGTGTTAGGTTTAATACACACCAAAAAGCGGAGTAAAATATCTCCGAGATGTAACGAATTGTTCTACTATACAGTTTTGAATTATCATATGAACAATAAATATAGTTTCCTTATATTGTATGTTTACAAGATAATCTAAGTGATCTAGTTACATCGCACCACTTTAAAGCAAATATTAATCTTCTGAACATGTAATTCTTTTGTTGTTGTTAGCAAATGAATGTGCAAGTTAGTTTAAAATTCTTGTGCTTATCCCACTGTGCTTATTAAGACTTTTTACACAAATTAAATTTCAAAAAACAGTACAAATTAAAGCTACCTGTTAAAAAAACACATTACTTGCACCTAGACCACTTATTATTTTCAGAAACCGTAAAATTATGTGTTTTATTTATGTTCTATTCATTACATCTCAGGAGATCAAAAAAGCAAACTTACAGGACTTGCAGGTGTGCGAGGCCAACTAGGGCTGCTCAGATCTCCATATTCCTCGTGCATGGAATTCATACTTGCAGCACCAGGGGAAGGCACAGTGCTTTGGGGCGTTGTAGGATGACTATAATGACCCATATCATTTTTCCGTGATGACTTAGGAGTTGTGCACTGTGGGTCCTCTCCAGATGCTATAATAATTTGTGCAATAAGAATCTATTTTTATTTGTCAAATGGGACTTGATTTACCTGCAGAAGCATTAGACAGTGTAGATTGTTGTGAACCTTCATCTATAGGTGCACCATCAGGACCCGTAGTGACTACTGATGTTACAGAGCCTCCTGAAGCTGCTGTCACATGAGTCGTTAAGGTACCTGTAGCTGTAGTTGTGATACCATTATCCATCATTTCTGAGCCTAATTGATGATGAGAATTTGGTGTAGAGCTTGGTGGAGGCATGGGTCCATCGTGTGGATGACTGTTTGGTAAAAGAGGACTGGTAGCTGTTGGCATATTAGGAGGTCCCATGCTAGGTGGTGGACCCATGCCGGAATGATGATGACTCGCTGATGGAGGACCCATATGATAATTTTGAGGAGGACTGGGACTTGGTGGCATGGAAGATGGCACAGTGCCAAATCCCATTTTGTGCTGAAGGTGTTGTTTGAGGTAGTGAGGCGGTCTTGGAGGACCTGGAGATGGTGAATTAGGAGCTTGAGGTGGACCATTTCCTTTGCCACCTGGTAAATGATTACCAGAACTGGCAGTAGGACCAGGCCACGTTTGTTGGTACGGTGGAAACTGCGAATTGCTCATGTGGTTTGGGGCTCTATTGGGATACTGTTGAGGTGGTATGCTGCTATTTGGTGGATTTTGGGATACTGGTGGGCCGTATCCTTGATTAGGGTATTGCATGTTACTTGGGGGCCTAGGTGGATAACCGCCTTGTGTGTATTGTTGATTAGGTTGGTAAATTGGCATTTGTTGACCCGTAGGAGGCACCATACCCGGATGCCCTTTGTAAGCATGCATATGTGGCGGTGGATAGCTGCCCTGAGTAGCCATTGGAGAATGGCTCAAACGAGTAGGTCCACCTCCATCCGATTGACCACTAGATGGCCGTGGAGGCATCGGAATGTTTTGCTGCCCTATAAAAATTTTTTTAATTTAATATTTCAATTAGAATAATACTATAACTATAAACTAGATTAAGATAAATACAGCTAAGTAATAATATTATACGAATGAGGCTAACTAATAAGCATTAAAATGAATTATATCATATAAAGCATATTGCTATCTAGTTAAAATTTGAAACAAAAGTATGAAATCAAAATAAAGATAAGTATTTTTTTACGAGTATACTAAAGCAATATTTTGTTTTTTAGTCTGCGGGTGGCAATACGAACGCCATATATCGATCGCGCTATAGCGCGGCACCAGCCTGGCGTTTCTACGTAGACACGGACCCCCACCGAGTTGCGAGCGTCACCGTACTTTAGACTAAAATTACATCTGGTAAAAAGTACCATCATTTCCCTTTTGACTAAAATAAGACGTATTAACAATAAAAACACATTTCGTTTTATTCATGCATGCTCATCGATTCAAATAACAAAAAAAAACGCGATATTTAGAACGGGGAACATGTTTGACATAGGAAATAGTAATTATTCGTACAGTGACCAGCGAAAAATATAATCTATCATATTTTGATAGTAGGTCAGTCTAAATACTCTTATTTCCTGACGTATTGTAGTATGTAGTTACAACACCGTATTTTTTTTTTCATCGCGATTTTTATAGGTTGAAGCAATTGTTTCCACATATTTGTATATTTTTTGCGTTAACTACGATTATGTATAATCAAAAGGAAACCGATATTGTTTGTTAAAGGCATTCGCATGAACCAACATGAAATTAAAGCTCTCGCTAGGGATCCAAGTAGAATAGGGGAAACCCCTAAACAAACGAAAAATAAATCGTATACAATAGATATAGTAGAAGCACAGCAAATCAATCGCCCATTCACGCACAGGCAGAAAAAGTTTAAACATGCAGCAAAAACGTAAAACAGGGTTCATTGCGTATTTTATGCGACACGTGTGCTGTGGGAGCGAAAACAGTTTGCCTCGTCGGCCAGCGTGGACTTGGCGGCAATCGGGATTACGGGTAGCGGGTGTACTGAGGGTGTGAGACAAGGGTAACACCGGAATGCTCGTAGTAAAATGTAGGTCAATGTTGAGGAGACCCGCATTTTATCGAACTTCCGCGGATGCAGTCAATGAAAGCACGTGCTAGGTGGTATCACGTGGATATTACTGACCAACTGCTGGTGACATGGAGCGCGAACCCGTGGATCCCGTTGGGGATGGTGTCGGTCTCATACCCTGGGAATTCGGAGTACCCGGGGCTGGTCCACCCGAGCTATCATTGCTGTTTCCACCGCTTAAATCCTGAAACAAAATGAAATTATTTAGACTTTAAACAAATGAGGATTGGGAAGCATTCATATCGTTACTTTCAAACAACTTCAGACTAATGGCTTCATTAGGACACGCATTTTGCGTGTCCTAATGAATTTTTTTAGAATACTGTAAACAGTAACATTTTATTTTTTAAAGTTGATATCACTGTTAGACAGCTGTTCTTAGAATGTCAAACTTATCTTATTTACGCAGTTCTTATAACTGGAATGCAACGCTTGCAAAACTAGTCTTGAAGGCCACATAAATGCGCCGAATAATAAATAGCCCTGTTAAGGGCTTAACGGTTTTTACTTTATTATTATTAACGAAATTGTAAATTTTGATACTGTCATATATGGGATGCATTGTGTTGTGTATGTGCAATTAATAGCTCACGATAATCTTAACGTAATAAAATTCAGTTTTATAAAATTATATATCTTTACCTTATAAGTTATAATATCCAAAAGATCCAATGAATAATTATTTTTGTTAACAAAAATCATTCTTTGCTGAAAATACTATTACATTTATACCTTTTAATTTCTTTAACAAATAATGTATTTATTCTATGAAATGAAATATAATTATTCTTATTTCATTCAAGTTTTTAATTCATTAAGTAGCACTTATTTATGTCACAAATATATTGGCATACATTCTATGTACGTTGAGTTTATAATAATTTTCAACAGTATGTATAATACACCTGGCAAATTTGAACGAGGTCCTGCTGCTTAGTAGCGGCTACTACTAGCGGGCTTTGTGTATATGAGATAAGAATGAGAATTTCTACGTCATGCGAATTAAGCAAGGTTATGTAAAAAAACAATTCAATAATTTCTAGTGTTGCCAACTGTTATGCTACTTACCGAAATATCCCTAACAAATCTTATTTAAAACTAAGTAATTTTTTTTAATTATTTAATAATGAAATAACGCAAATAGAAAAAATAGTATAAAGTATTCGTTTCATAAAGACGTTTTAGCGCACTTGTCCTCTTTAGAAAACTCCCCGCTACGCGGGTCGTTAAACTAGGACGCGTGCGCTAAAAACGTGTCTTATGAAACTAATACTTTAATATACTATTTGCATGCTTTTATGAACTTTGTCTTTACAATATTATCGAAAATGCTTTGTTTGTTGTTAATTGTATGTTCACTGAGAATCATTTGATAAGGAAATACATTAGGACTGTAAATTCAGCTATCATCTGTTATTATAATTAAACACGCATAACAATTGAAGTACATATACTTGTAAGAACACTTCAATTGAATCAGCAAATACAAACAGGAGATGATATGTTTACTATATGGAACGCACTTTTTTTTTCATTTACTGATTCAATTAAATTTTGGTAATAGTATCACTAATACTATTACCGATATTACTATTAATAAATAGTATTATTTCTTTTCTCAAAGATTATAGCTATAGTTGACTGTGACATTTATTTTTCTTGTTTTTGTCATGTCATAAAGAAAAATCCATTCAGAATAGATTTGATAATTTATTAAATAATGTCACCATTCATAAATGATTCAACATTGATTTGCCTGAAAGGGTGGTAGTGAATGGAATGAAAAGCTATTGGATGCACTTTTCATTTTGTATTTTCCAACTGATTCAAAATAGAAAGTATCATTTTCATCAGATAACACATACATAAACATTTAGCCGGAGGCATTTTTATAAAACCAGGGTGGTACATTAGTTAATAAAATGCATAAAGCATTCAAGGATCAAACGAACGGTTAAAAGCTATTAAAGCTGCTCTGTTGAACTTTTAGGAAACTTATTCATTCTGCAATTTGCCTTCATTCATAAAACAGCTAAATTTAACCTTTTATGCTTTCAAGCTACGCGTATTACAAATTAAGCATCTGACAATCATTATCTCAATCTCACACCTCTAATGTTTTCTTACTTTCTCTATATAAAGCCCGCGTAGGTACTTTTATTTTAATTATCGTTTAAAATTGATTTATATCTAACAACTTGGTCTTTATAATTATGAACAAGTTATTGTTTTTGTTATGATCAAGTATGCCTTGATTAACTGACGGTTAATTTTAGTACAATAACTTTCACTTTAATTAAATTCGACTGCTGCTTGCTATTTAATCTCTTATTATAAGCTACTGAATTAACTTTTTTGAAAAGTGTCAAAAGAAATTAAAGTCTTTATCAATTTCGAAATTTCTAATAATAATGAGAAAATATAAATAATAATTGCATCAGATTAAAACATATGTAGTACTTTAATAATTACGACACAATTAATATAGCATTAGTAAAAGGCAATTGAACAACTCTATAACAGTATATTATTATTGACTTTTAGAACATTTATACGCTAGAATTAAAGCTTTAGAAAGTAGAAACTGTTCTTTCAACGTATTGGGTTTTGGAAATTTCTGTAGGCCATTTAGATTCATGATTCAGTCCAATAATGTAAGACTTAACACTAAATTAAAGTTATAATCTCAACCTTCTAATTACTTCTAAATGTTGGCCTTAGTAGTAAAACCAGAGCCCATACTAATTAATAGATCTTACATTAGGCTTGGTTAGATTTCTTCACATCACTAGCAGATGTTGCTGATGTAGAAAACCACAACTCACAGAACGCCGTTACGTTTCGTGAAAAATATTCTTGATACCGCTACGTTCCGGTTCATCAGTGACGACAGAGAAATACTCGATGAAAGGATTCGATTCCTTCTGGATTTAAATCCAGGAATCGATTACTTTTTTAAAATACGACCCGTGATCCGGATTCGGCGATTCGGTGAACAATAAAATTGTAAAAAGATTCAGATTCGATCCGATTCGAAAGCGGGGAATCACAAATGCTATTTGAACTTTGAACGGTCGTCGGAGCACAATGGCTGTAACGCGACTCAAGACGCTTCTACAGATCTTATACGAGGGTGTTTTGATAAGTCAGTGACTTTTTGAATAAAAGATATTTATTTCGACAAATAAGCGTTTTATTTCTCAACGTAGTCCCTCGATACATTTAGTCCAGCGTTTTTCCAATTTTTTTTATTCGTTCCAAATAATAGGTTTTCTCAAGGCCCTTAAAATGGGCGTCTGTTTCAGTGATGACCTCTTCATTCCACCCAAATCTCTTACCGCCCAGTCATTTCTTCAGGTTTCGAAACAGGAAATAGTCACAGGGGGCTAAATCTGGAGAATATGCTGGATGGGGTAGCAGTTCGTAGCCCAATTTATGGATTTTTGCCATGGTGACTACACACGTGTGCATCCGTGCATTGTCTTGATGGAACAGCACTTTTTTTTTTTGTGAAGTGAATGACACTGCGTGCATCCCAAAAACTGTGGCCATGACCTTGTTGACTGACAGACCCACCTTGGCCTTCTTTGGTGCACGTTCACCCGGAAAAACCCACTGTCTTGATTGTTCCTTGGTCTCTGGTGTAGTGTAATGGATCCATGTTTCGTCTACGGTAACGAAACGCCGCAAAAACTCTTTCGGATTGCGGCTGAACATCGCCAAACACACTATGGTCGAGTGTGAGCAATCACGGTATCCATCGCGCGGATAGCTTTTTCATGTCCAAATATTCATGTAAAATGTGTTTCTCCACTTTCATTCTTCGATCATCCAATATCATTCCATGGATTTTATCGACGATTTCTGGCGTGACGACCTCTTTTGGGCAACCTGAACGTTCGGCGTCACTTGTGCTGGTACGACCACAACGGAACTCCGTAAACCACTTCTTAACCATTGAAATTGATGGTGCAGAGTCCCCATAGTATTTATCAAGTCTTTCCTTAGTTTCGGTGATGGTTTTTTTTACGCAAAAATTAATGCTTAATCAGGACACGAAATTCACTTTTTTCCATTTTCGTTAAAATTCACGAGGTTTGCTTTCAATGGCTATCAAACACAAACTAAATGGCGCAGCCTTCTCAAAATTTTACAGTAGTCTATTCATAGATGACAGTTGACGGGAGCTGTGTTGCATTTAAAGTTACTGCGCGGGAAATTAAAAAAGTCACTGACTTATCAAACCACCCTCGTAGTATAAAATAATACCCATAATCCATTTGGTTTTAGTGTTGGCGTAAATTTAGTAATAATATGTTATTTAATTACTTAATGTAATTACTTAAGCTTAACTTAGGTAAATTAAGCTTGGTTTTGCATTTATTATAACCAACGTCAATAAATAGTGTCGAAGAAATAGGGTAGGTTAGAACAAGATTCTTTTGGGATACCTTGAAAAGCATAAGATTTTTAATAAGTGCCCTACTGTCCCATAATTCGGTGTTCTCGGAGATCGCCATATTTTATAATAGCTTTATTCCGCATCCTCAAAGCTCTAGAAACGTGTATTGTATAGACACTTGAAGGGTTTTCACATCAGTATTTTTAAGTTTTAAAAAAATCATGAATACGTCAGAAATTACGTATGTTAAATTACATGGTGTATGATGCGATCATTAACACCAATGATGTGTGATTCTAAAAAATGGAAACGATTCGGTGAATTGGAATCTTTCTTTAAGGATTTGTGACTCGTATATGTGATTCGAATACCTTTTTAGGAGGAGTCCTTCCCAGCTCTATTACGCAGATACTTAATACGTTTATGTTACGTTAAGCTCATGACACGAAGTGATAACTCGTCATAAGACGTCAGCGGACCAAAAGTCGACGATATAATGACCTCCAGTAAATGACATTAAAATGACGTGACACATATCACGTCATATTGTCGTCCTTTTTAGGTAATAGGTTTATTTATATCGATTTATTTATAGATTATTATTTTACCGGTTTCCAAAGTTTGGTAAGTCATGTAAGTAATATTAACGATATTTCAAAGATATATTTTTTTAAGTTTGTGTTATATTTTCCATAATGGTTTATGTTTCAGTAAGGTTATTGTTATTAAAGCGTGTTATTGCGGCGAAGACAAACATTTATCTATATTATTTTCGTACAAATATTATTTTTAGCACATTTTTAATGGTTGATAAATTCGAGCAGTAATTCATAATTTCCAACACGATGGCGCTACTTTTACTTTCAAACTTTGAACGAATCGGTGTATGCGTCGCATACGCGATATGCGCGCGCAGTTCGTCTTGGTTGTCAGTACCATTCTTTGTTCTGTCGTTTAGGTGGAGTTTGCCTCCTCTGCAATTTTTGATTTGAAAATTTAGGAACTGAACATTTTTGTGGTAAAATACTTTTCAGAACTTAAAGTATAACCTATTACAGAAATATTTGGCAAATAAAAACAAAACAACAACTAAGCAAATAAAACAAACGTTTAATAAAATAAACGTTTAAACCATCAAAAATAAACGTTTACACGTTTAAACGCTTCCCCGGAAAGAGTTATAAAACCATTTCTCTATAATCCTATGTTGTTTTGATTTTTAATTTATACGCGCCATAAATCGGACGACTAATCACGTTAGTTTACGTCTACCACCACTAATAAAAACTGTTAAGAGAATATAGAGAAAGACTCCAGCGGGATAAATCGCGAAGTGCGCTAAAGTTCGTCTGAAATAAGCTGTTAATTAAACTGGAAGTTAGCTGACCCTTGAGAAGCTTCATTTATAATGATGTGCGTTTGCGTACCGTGTGCGCTTAACTCGCTCTTACGGTTTCAGCGTAATATGGAATGGAAAATGATACTGATGAAAATTAAATACACCACAATTAAATCAGACTCGTCACTCGCTATTTAAACATAACAAAACCTAGTTTCAGAGTTGTTTGCCCTAAAAAGGGCAATTACAAAATAAATTTAACAAAATAAATAAACGTTAACGAGAACTGATTGCATATACAATACATGTTTCCGCATGTAGGTAAAACAGCTTAAGCGTTAAAGAGAACACGTGCGCGCACCAATACCATTACTTATGGTTGTTTACTTCATTGCGACAATTTATTTCAGACGCACTTTAGCAAATTCAGCAAAATACAAAAACAAATATAATAATCTGTGTTTTATGTGAAGTATTTTTATGTACAAATCTAGGGGAAGAGTGGTACCAAACAAAAATAACTTGAAAAAGATGTCAAATTAACGTGTTTGCAAGCCATGAAATTAACCTCTAGCATATCGTCGCCGTTAATGCATACTGGCGTAACTTTTTTTAGCAACTATACAGGAACGCCGTTTAAATGCTTATAAAAACTTTATTACAAATGATATGAACTTATTTCGCTGAAATGTTGTAACTAGCAATGTTACTAGTTACAACATTTCAGGGAATTCATCATTCTATCTGCAATAAAGTTTTTATAAGTATTATAACCGCGCACTTGCAAAATTGCTAAAAAGTAGTTACGCCAGTATGCATTAACGACGACGATATGACGTCATTGGTCTGAGACATTAGGAAGTTATAGTTACCACGTCATAGTTACGTCATACAACGACAAAATTTACGTCACTCAGTGGTCAGTTTTCCGCGTGCCATTGCTACCTGGGAAAGAAACGGAAATACCCGCGATTCCTCGTGTCAGTGCTGCACCAATAAAATTTAAGTAAGAGGTACACTCATGCTGAATTTTCTGCAGATATGTAAAACAAGCTAAACGATTTTACAGAACCTTTTACTAGGCGGTAATGCATCAATGGTACCTGCGTCCTAAAAGATCGTTTTAACTGTGGTTTTAAACTTAAAATTTTTATTTTTGCTAGATTATTCTGAGAATTCTCGGAGAATTTTTATGAGAACATTCGCGATCGTGCACGGGTTTTCAATTCATTTTCAGAATGATCTTTTTTACAACAATATAAAGTAGTAAAATATTTAAAATAAAATACGAGAAGGATGATACCACCTAAATTACTCTACTAATTTAATCTGTTCCGTTCTGGCAGATACGTAAGCCCATTTCAAGCAATGACCAAGCGATACCAATAAGGGAGGAAGGAGGTTGGAATTATTGTTTGATTGTAAATATACCAAACAGATTTAGACGTACGATAAGTGAAGATGAAGGCTTGTCGGCTTCTTGGAAGTAACGGAAATGTTATGGCCTATATCCACTTTGTCAAATCAAACAACCTGTTAAGACATGAAATATACCATGGAAAGCAGTTCTTCCAGCATAGAGTTTAATAAGATCGACAAATTATCCTAACTGCTATCGTCTGTTGTGTTAAGCGATACTACTAATACCCCTCTTTAAATTTAAATATGGGAAAAATAATTGATATGCTCGAATTGCTGTCTACATAAAAAATGTACCATCAAATAAAATAGGTCAGGTTCTGATGGCATCTGGATTTTCTTTTAAACCCACGAAAATTTAAAAAATCTGCCTCATGGGGCTTTAGTCAGGAACTGTGTATCCAATATCTTTATCTTTTTTCTTGAAATATATGCATTCTGTATACAAAATAAAGAAAGATTACATTTTTGGTAGAAAGAGCACTGTGCCTCATTTCACCGTATTGCGTGTATTGATTTTTCTGATGCTGCAAACCGGATGTGTTAACTAGGCCTAAATGGACCTGACGAACAGGAATCTTATCAAACTACTACGAGGGACATTCAAATTTAAACGAGAATTGTAAGCCCGCGGTTTTGAAAGCGGAATAATTCAGTTAGGTACTGGAGGGAACTGTAGAACGCGGCTATTGGAGGGAAGAATTATCACGCGGTTCTGAAATCGTTGCTGTGGCAGTAACGAAGATGAGTAGTGAAGTACATCCATCCGTTGCACAACGCATCATTATTAAGTTTTTGGCCAGGGAGAGAGCCCGACCGGCTGAAATTTTGCAACGATTGCGTCAACAGTTTGGTGAAAAGACCCTTTCGCAAACACGAGTGTTTTATTGGCACAAAACATTTTCTGAAGGACGAGAGAAAGTCGAAAATGAACTTCACAATCGCCGACCCAGGACCAGTTTAACGGCAGAACACATTCAAGCGGTTCGTGACCTTATTGAAAATGACCGCCGCCTCACCGTCACTGAAATTGCTTCTGCGGTAAACATCAGCGTTGGGAGTATCCATTCCATCATCCACGATGAGCTTGGTTTCAGCAAGATTTCGGCTCGTTGAGTACCGCATCTTCTTACAGAAGAACAGAAAACCGTTCGCCTCGACATTTCCCAAAGGCATCTCATTCGATATCGAACTGAAGAGTCCCTTTTCTTACACGCTTTGTGACATGTGATGAGACTTGGGTGCATCATTACACCCCTGAGAGTAAACATGCGAGAAAAGAATGGCGAAAACGAGGAGAGGCTGCCCCAGTGAAAGCCAAAACGCGGTTGTCGTAATAACGTTTTCAAGTTATGTTGCTGGATTTTCTGCATGACCAGAGAACAGTTAATGCAGCTTATTACTGCACTCTCTTGGAGCAAGTGAAAATCGCTTATCGGAGCAAAAGGCGAAGGACAACCCATCAGGGATGTCATTTTGCTACACGACAATGCCCGGCCGCATACGGCAAACCAAACACGTTCGAACTTTGAGAAAATGTTCTGGGAGACCCTTGCACACCCATCATACAGTCCCGACCTGTCGCCGTGTGATTTCCACATGTTCGGACCACTCAAAGAGGCTTTAGGAGGGCAGCGCTTCAACGATAATGACGCAGTGGAAGTGTTTGTGCGCAATTGGCTCCACACCCGCCCTGTTTCTTTTTACAGTGATGGCATACAGAAACTGCCAATTCGTTGGGAAAAATGTGTAAACAAAGGGGGAGACTATGTAGAAAAGTGAGCTATTTTTTTGTTAATTTTTGTCTTCTTCAATAAAGCTGAAAAAGTCATTCTCGTTTAAATTTGAATGACCCTCGTACTTTTAAGCTACGGTCTAGTTAAGACAGTATAGACTAGTTGTGCCTCTAGATAACAACTATTGCGTTGCACTGAGAAATCCAAAATCGGTCTTCTGGATCATCCAATTCATTTTGAAGCAATTTACAATAGATATTGCCTGGCTATGAAAATTTATTCAGGATATCCTAAATGTTCCCCCAGACAGTTTTCCTATTCATATGAGACGCATCGATTGCAGAATATATGTTAAGACACGTTAAAAGCTATGCGTGTATAGGAGAGAAGATAAATGTATTTGTTGTCTATAGGAAACTGTCACATTTAATGAGGGTATGCGAGACAGAAAACAGTCTTTTCATACTTCAAATGCAATTTCATGAAGAATGTGTCATATAGATGACAGCCATAGATGGATCTCTTAAGACAAGATAAAATGTATTTTAAAAGTCACTATTGAATTTTCTTTAAACTCCTGCTTCAGGTATCACTTGTTTCACACTTTTTGTTCAGTGTTTCTAGTTCTATTCTACTGTGATTATCTGCTTCATCTTAAAGTCTTCTCTCTTTCGCGGAGCTTCACAAAAAAAATACAAGAGTGCTCGCAGGCCCGGTCCACACGAATTTCATACATATGGGCACTTATGAAATGCCCTCCAATTTTTTTAAAAGTGTTGGTTTCCTAAACCCTGTAAGTTGGATGAATAAAAGATATATTTATTTCGGCAAATAAGCGTTTTATTTCTCAACATAGTCTCCTTTTAGCTCGCTACATTTAGTCCAGCGTTTTTCCAATTTTTTTATTACTTCCAAACAATAGGTTTTCTCAAGGCCCTCAAAGTAGGTGTTTGTTTCAGTGATGACCTCTTCATTCGACCCAAATCACTTACCGCCCAGCCATTTCTTCAGGTTTGGAAACAGGAAATAGTCACAGGGGGCTAAATCTGGAGAATATGCTGGATGGGGTAGCAGTTCGTAGCCCAATTTATGAATATTTGCCATGGTGACTACACACGTGCGCATCCCTGCATTGTCTTGATGGAACAGCACTTTTTTCTTCGCCAAATGAGGTCGTTTCTGCTTCAAATCAATATCGAATCTGTCCAAAAGCTCTGAATAATATTGTGAATGATGTGAATGACACCGCGTGCATCCCAAAAAACTGTGGCCATGACCTTGTTCGCCGACAGACCCACCTTGGCCTTCTTTGGTGCACGTTCACCCGAAGAAACCCACGGTCTTGATTGTTCCTTGCTCTCTGGTGTAGTGTGATGCATCCATGTTTCGTCTACGGTAACAAAACGCCGCAAAAACTCCTTTTTCATGTCCAAATGTTCATGTAAAATGTGATGTACCCGCTCAGTTGAGATGCCTACAGCCTCAGCCACTTCACGCACTTTGATTCTCCGATCGTCCAATATCATTCCATGGATTTTATCGACGATTTCTGGTGTGACGACCTCTTTTGGGTGACCTGAACGTTAGGTTGTCACTTGTGCTGGTACGACCACAACGGAACTCAGTAAACCACTTCTTAACCATTGAAATTGATGGTGCATAGTCAACATAGTATTTATCAAGCCTTTCCTTGGTTTCGGTGATGGTTTTTTTACGCAAAAAATAATGCTTAATCAGCACACTAAATTCACTTTTTTCCATTTTCGTTAAAATTCACGAGGTTGTTTGCTTTCAATGGCTGTCAAACACAAACTAAAAGGCGCAGCCTTCTCAAAATGTTACAGTAGTCTATTCATAGATGGCAGTTGACGGGAGCAGTGTTGCATTTAAAGTTACTGCGCGGGAAATTCAAAGAGTCTCTGACTTATCAAACCACCTTCGTACATTAAAGTAATTGATGGGGGAAAAAAGCAGTGTTTTTGTACTTTTGAACAAACTGTGCTTAGACACGTTGTAGATAGGTAACGGTGTCAAGTCAAATTTTGCTAAAGACAAATTAATTTAAAAAAAGCTAGGAAGTAGGCTAAGCGTAGGTAGGAGTTCTATACTATTGTCCGTCTAACCCCTGTTGTCTGCCTATTGCCAAACACGTAAATAACAACTGCAACTATCTCTCTGATCCATGCTAACGACTTGGAGAAAGGTTAATTGGCAAAACATACACTATAGACATTTTTAAGACCACAGAATCTCAAAAAGTGCCAGTTTTGACCCATGGTCAGGCCCGATCTCCAGAGTTGATTGCGTACAGTTTCAGTGTCTCAGTAAAAAAGCGTGATAGTGAGGGCTACAGGCTTTTCTGTATAACATACAATACTGTTTGGTGCAGATGCTGTGAAGATAGTACCCATTAACAAGAATAATTTAGGTAAGACATGTGCGTTCAAATTTTTTGAAAAACGTCCAAAAAAGTTCATCCTACGAGTTACATTTCCGCAGCTTTTTATAGAAAAGTAACAGACTAAAAATAACAATATTTTGGTATTATTAGAAATGTGGATTAAAAATAAATGGTTTATTTTCCAGACAAATTTTATCGTTATTTCGTAAGTTTACAGTTCTTTGATTTTCAAAGTAATCAATAAATATACAATAGTAAAGTAATCGGAATTTTATGGGCGTGTAACGGTTATTTGATGACAGTTATCGCTTATCACTAAACAAGATTAGTTATTTGAAGTATTTTGCCCACTTAACTATAATTGCATTAAACACATTGATTTACAAAACTTATATTTTCCCACCTTTCGATTAGAGCATCCCACCACCGTTACCGCCGAGAAAAAGAAGGAAATCCCGCGACTACATTTTTTACTCGGATTTGTTCAATTAAGACAACCACTATTGTAATCTGTTCTGAGATACCCTACTACTCCGCTCTACAAATATAGTCTTAACCATGTGGATATTTTAAAGTCCTCCTCCTCGAGGAGCAAGGAATTTTATTGTCGACCGAACTGAATGAATAGATGCAGTTGGGTCCTTACAAAGACTGCCTTTTCATCCAACCGTCCGCGTACGCGCTTTAATCCAGAACCCCAGCCTACCGAGGTTAGAAGAGAACACGAGACTCATAGTGTGGGCCGAGCTATACCTCCCTTTTGAGGGGAGTTCGCTACGACGAGTAGTCTCCGAGTAGGGACTGACTGTTATGCATTTTCTCCTCTCTATGCTTATTTCGCTTCTCGCACGTGTTTGCAGTTAGTTCGATCTGGATCTACAAAAACAACTGCTTTCGTTAACGAATAACCTAAAAACTGTCAAGTTAGATTGGGGTTTTTGTTTTGTTAAGTTCGAAGAATGAATGATGAGTTGATTTATTTTGGCAACAACGCATTTTAGTTTTTTTTTCATATATGCAAAGAATCGTAACAAAAAAAATAATGTAAACAAGATGTCAAACTAATTAATTGAACAATTCCGCGTAGGCACATATTTAACGGGACAATTATTGCTATTTATATATACAAAAACGAAGATCGACTAAATCTATTTGTTGTAATTAAAATTTTATCTCGTTTCTTGAGAAGAAGTTAATTAATTGTTATTGGCTAATTTGAACGCGTATGATTATGACAACCCCTTTGAGGAGTTCCCCCGTTAAGAAATGCGGTGTTGGCGAGGATGTTTGTGACCTCATTGGTAATATCCGGAGGATTGCAAGTAATACACACATCTAATCACGTAAATTTATGGCATAGGTTAACAGCATTCAATATAATTGCTTCTGGTATTAGCTATACGACATAAGCGTAAGCGAATAATAATAGATGTACAAATAAGAGTATCGAACTAGCACTCGGTACTCTACTCTACGTAATAAAGAGTTTATAACTTCGATAGAGTTCTGTAATTACGCAGCGCCGAGTTTATCCTACTCCATTAACGTTTTTAACGAAGCACTTCCCATAAAGAATGCAAAGGAAGTCAATAAAAGTAGAATCCACTATAAATCGATACGAGTAATGAAAATTTTAGTGCGAAATCGTTTTGAATGTGAAGCATAAAAAAAAGAAGATAAACAGAGTTCGTAAACAAATCGACACGCAGTTTTTACTGCCAGGAATAGACATATATCAAAACGCATCGATAGCCTGCCTGGCTATACACCAAACCAACCGACACCAACATAAATTACATTACATAGGTCAGTTACTTTATGTTGATAATTAACTTGCACGTGTCAAAAAATGAGAATGCACCGCTAAACAAAAATTAAAGAGCAAATGGAAATCTCGTACCCTTTCAACACAGCTGACGATATTTTTTGGACACTCCCCGGCGTCCTACTAACCGACCTTGCCCCTTTAAGGTCAGCTTTTTAATGCCCATTTAAATTTCAGAATATGGGTAACCTGTTTTCTGCACTGGAATGTGTCGAATGCCGGGAGTTTAGGTTAGGTTAGTCATGTGTGTAAAATGTGGGTCTTATTGAACTACAAATGCACTTGTTTCACATCGTGACCATTGTACGAGTACAACCTTCCGCGGTTGTAAATAAACACCATTCAGTGAGGATTTGCCCGGAGTTTCCGGTTTTGCTTTCAAATAAATGAACGTGGCGCTTGTTCCAATTATTGTACTTCATTCGCTTTTCATCAGTAGTAATCGTGGCATAACTATTTTACGTCATTACCACGGGTTTTTAGCCTTTGTGGTAATGATTTATTGTCTCCCCGCCTGTTAGTGGGAAATAAATCATCATCAGCGTGGCAACCAATCGATTGTAATTTATGAGACATTTTCATAAGCACATTTTTTATTTAAACAGAGCTATCTTTCTCTTTAGTTAGGTTAGGTTTTCTGCGCTGGGATGACGAAAAGGAATTTGGTGTCTTCGACAAAATATATAATCGCAAGGAAGACGGATTATCGATGTCTTTAAAGGGATGCTGCACTTTAAAGGCGCACTAGCGTAGTAAAGTTCTTTGATACAACTTCAGGAGAAAGTGCGTTTCAACTGAAAACGGCAATATGACTTCCATTCAGAATCTACAGGCATTGTTTGCTAAACGCGATAATTCTCCTTCATCCCTCACTCAGGTATTTTACGTTATTTACCCGTTTCATTTAGCTTTTTGTCAGTATTTGAGACATATTAATTATCCTATTCCTATTTTAATCGCAAAAATGGTAAATTCCATTTTTAAGTTAGTTTTGATGGAATAACCCATATTATATGTAAGCATATTACTTATATGTATGGAGTGCTATAACTTAAGTTACATATAATATATACAGTATGCATATCCTGCTTATAGTAGTTCATTTATCAGCATTATTTATAGATTCAATTACCTCAAGCAACTACATAAACGGCAAAAAAGTTTTTATTTGAGGGTGCAACACCAGGTATATACCCGTAAAACAATTGCTATTACTGACTTCTCCGGTCTGTTAACGTCGATTCAGCGTGTTGTTGGCAAGTTGCGGTGGAGCGTTGGCGGGAATATCACAATGATTGTTTAATAGACCAACTGGTACAACAGCAGCATCGCTTCACACACTTCATTGTCTTATCGTTTGCTTCATTGTCTTATCGTTTGGAATTTGTAGC
The DNA here is from genome assembly GCA_929113105.1 of Agrypnus murinus. Classification (NCBI taxonomy): domain Eukaryota; kingdom Metazoa; phylum Arthropoda; class Insecta; order Coleoptera; family Elateridae; genus Agrypnus; species Agrypnus murinus. Next base: position 38,120,214 of record OV816023.1, on the reverse strand, counting down.
TAACCACTACACTACGGCGACGACGACCACGTGTTTTCCTTTAGATAACGACACGTTAACCTACGCTTATCGCAATCACATAGTAAATAATACACGGTTAATTAAGTTCATTTGCAGTAGGTACAATATTTAATAACCTGGAAGCTGTAAATTATTGAATTAGTACCACCGTAACGTTAAATCGGTATAATTCACTTTTAACAGCTTCAGTCAATAAATATTATGCACGGTCACTTTTCTTGTAACGGAAAAACGTTTGTTGATCACGTTAGGACTTGTGTTATTATATCCATGAGTGCTAATGTCGTGACGTTAAAGTTGCGCCGGTATGTAGGCGACCGCATAACGAACGAAGGATACGTCCGAATTTACACCACCGGAACCCCTATCTAGCCAAGCTAAGCCAACCAACTATAGATGGTCCGTATGTATATGAACTATCGAGGTTACGAACGCACAACGAACGACGTTACGAGCGAACGAAGGTAAACCCAGCATGCAAGCGGAGACTGTTCACAGCTACAGGGACCGAAGCAAATACGCGGGGGCTCTGGAAGCTAAAATGGTGAACGCTCTGCCGACCATACGTACTTGCGCCGTATGCCGTTTTCGACGACTTGGTATGTGCCCCGCTGTGCATATGTTTTTCCGTGCACAGAAAGCGACAGTTTCAAAACCTCAATGCCATAGAAATAGAAATTAATTAAACAATTCTTTCGGCCTTGCACTTCAAGAAACTTAATGACGATGCAAATAAACAGTTATTTTTAAAACTTTCAGTGGCGTGGCGGAAAATTTAGAAATAGCCAACCTTTTCTTTATGCATGCATCCAGGTGCAACTACACCTGCTACTCTTCTCTACTTGTATTCTTTAAGTCGACAAGTCACCCAAAGGCAAAAATTAAAAGTATTGTTCGAATAAGGCTCAATTTAAATGCGCCCAAAATAATTTATGAATCAATCAGTAGGTCAACTGATAACTAAACTGGAACTATTAATAGTTCGTTACGTTACGATTTGATGCGATTGTTTCATGCATCGCTACTCTTCAATAAATTGATAAAGTTAAGAGTAATTCAGTGCCCGTATCACTAAAACTGAGCTTAGGTATGTAAATTAAAAATGTAGATACTTCTCCAAGATACACACATCCCATAAAAGTAATAACAACGACGCTTTTTACCTAGATGGAGATAAACAAAATTTTTCCTAACCTTGTTTTCGACATCACAAATTGCTTCCGGGGATTTCATGAATAATTAAGAGTAATTTGTGTAATTTCATATACCTTACACAGCAGAGAGAAGTTTGCCCAAAAAAACTCCACCAGCATAAAGCACTGTTTTGTTTAATTAAACTAGTATTTCCTTTTTGATTAGCTTTACTGGACTGAAAAAGAACATTTAAAATTTACAAGACGAGCAGTTTTTATTAGACGTTACTAACGCAGCTGAATTCGGAAAACAAAACTACTTCATACTTTTGAACTTCCCTACGGGGACTTACGTCCGTCTACCTCCTAGACGCGTACCCGATATAGCAAGCAGTGAGTCTGATGCACTATAATAGTACCCATCATCTAGTTATCTATGAACGAATCCGAAGATTTAATGATCGAATTAAAGTGACGTGTATCAGTTCTTTCGTTCTTCAAAATGGTAACAAGCGTTCTGCCGACACGCTTTTAGAAATCTAGAAACAAGTCGAGCACTTTTCGTCTGTCGATTCGTTCCCATCACCTTATCAAATCTACGTTTGTCATAAACTTTATGCTTATCACGCTTCTTAAGCTAGGATTAGTTTGATTACTGTTTGGGTAGAGTCTGTCGTGACATTGTGACAGTCGTAACAGTGACGTAACATCCATTAGCAGTTTGTAAACAAGTTTAGAGATAGGAGACCGTTCGTATTAGGTTTACTGTCGGTCTGTCTGTTGTACAGTTCGCGGTGGCCTTGTTCTTGACCAGGTTTCTGTTTGGTTGACTAGCGACATGTTAGTGACTACAGATTATTGGATGGTAGAGACGTCGTCCGGGGTGTATACTGTATACGGTGATCGAATAGTATGCTACGTCGTCTTTGGGCTTTTCACCGAGCGACGCCATTAAAAGCAGGATATACGAGGGTAGTTTGTTAAGTCAGTGACTTTTTGAATTTCCCGCGCAGTAACTTTAAATGTAACTTTAAATTGCTCCCGTCAACTGCCATCTATGAATAGATTACTGTAAAATTTCGTGTGCTGATTAAGCATTATTTTTGCGTAAAAAACCCATCACCGAAACCAAGGAAAGGCTTGATAAATACTATGGGGACTCTGCACCATCAATTTCAATAGATAAGAAGTGGTTTACTTAGTTCCGTTGTGGTAGTACCAGCACAAGTGACACCGAACGTTCAGGTCACCCAAAAGAGGTCGTTACGCCAGAAATCGTCGATAAAATCCATGGACTGATATTGGACGATCGGAGAATCAAAGTGCGTGAAGTGGCTGAGGCTGTAGGCATCTCAACTGAGCGGATACATCACATTTTACATGAACATTTGGACATGAAAAAGCTATCCGCGCGATGGGTGCGGCGATTGCTCACACTCGCCTATAAGCGCAACCGTTTGACCACTTCAAAGGAGTGTTTGGTGATGTTCAGCCGCAATCCGAAAGAGTTTTTGCGGCGTTTCGTTACCGTAGACGAAACATGGATGCATCACACTACACCAGAGACCACGGAACAATCAAGACCGTGGGTTTCTTCGGGTGAACGTGCACCAAAGAGGGCCAAGGTGGGTCTGTCGGCGAACAAGGTCATGGCCACAGTTTTTTGGGATGCAGACTAACTATGAAGACGTAGGCGTATCATTCAGCACCTAAGAAAGCTAAAATCCTTGGACACCCGAACCAACTTGTGGGACAACTCGCGGATGAAGTAAACTCAAGAAGATTAAACAGAAAATGGACTAATGATTTATAGTAACATGTAACAAACTACTTTAGAAATTTACTTAGGTGACTCATTACTGGTTGGGTTCCTTGAATGTCATGTATGTACGAGGGTGAATCAAATATAAACCGGAATTATTTTTTAAAACTTTATTGACATGACATGATAAAAATACAAAGGCTTAAAATTATTTTTCTACGTAATCTCCTGATTTCGACTTCGTGACACATTTTTTCCAACAGATGAGTAATTTTGTTATCGCGTTTTCGTAAAACGAAGATGGTTGCGCCATAAGCCAATTGCGCAAGAAATCTTCAACTGCAACATCGTCATCAAAACGTTGTCCTCCAAGAGCTGCTTTCATCGGTCCAAACAAGTGGTAGGTAGTCGCAGGGCGATAAGTCCGGACTGTAGGGAGGGTGTTCCAGTGTAGTCCACGACAATGTTTCAATTTTTTTCGTAGTTAAAGCAGCTGTATGGGGCCGGGCATTGTCTTGCAGCAGGATAACGTCTCTTATGGGAAAGCCGCGTCTTTTCCGAAGATATGCCGTTTATGCAGCATCTAAAAGTTGGCAGTAGTACGCGGCATTTACAGTTCGACGTTCGTGGAGAAAATCAATACGTAGGACTCCTTTAGAGTCGAAAAATACGGCCGCCAAAACCTTTCCAGCCGAGAGCCGAGTTTTGGCTTTGACAGGTGCAGATTCGTTCTTCGTTCGCCATTCCATACTTGCTTGCTTCGATTCGGAGGTGTAATGGTGCACCCAAGCTTCGTCACAAGTCACTATTCGGTGCAAAAAAACCTTCCCCTTCAGCCTCATAGCGGTTCAAATGCCGTTGGCACACTGCTATACGATTCCGGTTTTGATTTTCGGTGAGAAGACCAGGTACCCACCTTGCGGACACTTTCCGAAATCCGAGGTCGTCAGTAATGATCGTCTGAGCACTGCCAAAGCTGATTCCCACCTCAGGAGCAATTTCAGCTACTGTTAATCGTCGATTGTCCTAGAAGTCGGCGAACAGTACGAATGTTCTCCTCTGTCACGCTGGTTCTTGGTCGACGTTGGTGACCTTCATTTTCGACTGCTTCTCGCCCTTCTAAAAATTGTTTGTGCCATGAATACACTTGTGTCTTTTTAAGTGTATTATCCCCGAACTGTGCCTGAAGTCTTTTCAAAATTTCGGATGGTTTTACGCCTTCTTTCGTAAGAACTTTAACTATAATACGTTGCGCAACGGACGACGGTACTTCTCGCTCAGACATCGCGATAGTTACTGAACACGTGGTAATGTGGAGTTCTATAGCGGTGCAAAGTCCTCTAGGCATCCCCGCCAGTGAACCTCATTGCTAACCTCACTATCGGTACGAAAAGAATTCCGGTTTATATTTGATTCACCCTCGTACTTGCCAAAACTTTTGCCGAATACTCAGTAAAAGTAGATCCCAAAATTCAAATAAAAAAACAAACAAAAAGATAAACTAGGAGACTTTCGCTTCGAAACACATCGAGCTGCGTGATTCTGAACAAAGGTATTTTTTTAACTCGCTATAACCTCTTCAAAAGTGCGCCTGTAGCGGTAAATATTAGACAAATATTCGAACGACAGTCGTTCACAGAACACCAAGAGGGAGGATCATTGCTAATTCAGCACGAACGCCTATAGCCACTAACATGGCCATTAAAACCTACAAGAACATAGAAACAAAAAAAAGACGAGACAGCAATTTGACATGTTTAGCCGTATACCTTGCCCAGTGTCGAACTGGGCCGCCGGGCAATTTCCCGGTAAACCCCGCTGGATAAAAAAAGTCGGTCCCAGGAGCAATTTGCAAAAATAAAGGAAATTTATGTATTTTGTTAACATAAAATCAATAAATTCGGGAGACGTATCAGCCCTGTCTGCGACAGAGATCGGGAATTTATCGACGATGCGAGAGAAACGACACATCGCAAGTGGTTGTCAGGTCATTTACTCGATCAAGAACGCCAGTTGTGCGCTAAATAAGTAGTTCTTCACATTGCCCTTTGTGGCTGTACTGTTATCTATTTTTTTATATTTAGTCAATAAAGAATAAAAATTAAATTAAAAATTAAACACTATTATTTTAAGGTAAGTTACTAAATAAGTAGCAAAAATAGAACTGTTGTCTCATGTAGTTCATCCAGGTAAGAAGTACGTAGCCGTTTTCTGCAAAGCATAGTTCATATTTTTTTTATTTAGCGGCCATTATTTTGGCAAACGCAAACGGTTTTCGGGTTTTTCAAGGGTTTTCGAAAACGCAAATATATATTGTAATGAACAGGGAGAACATTCTCGATTGGCGGCGAAACCAGACGTCTAGAAAAGACCACAACGTTCGAGGCGGCAACACACCAGCGAGAATATTTGAGAGCGTGGTAGAATACATCGCGAGATAATATGCGGCCGTTTAGTGTGAAATAGTAATAAATAAATGTCTGTGTATTCAATATAAATATTGTAGCAATTAAATAGCTTTAAAATAAATTAGTCTAAGTTTGTTATTAGTTTCATAATTTGTTCATTTAATTATTTAAGTTTAAACCTGTGTTATAGGGTTTTAGATTTATATGCACCGATGCTGCACGGACTAAAACTGATGCCGTGCAACCGCTCGATTTATACTTTTCGGTTCACACTAATTCGGTGCCGAGTGTTCGATTTAGTGACAGCTGATGCACGAAATAGGCACTCATGCAAGTTTTTTAGCACGAGGTCGAAGAGCTCGACCTGTGGTTAGTGCATCACCTGGTTTTTGCTACGATCGTTTGTTTAGAAGTTTTTAGCGTCATTTCATGCGTATTTAAAAAAAGGATTAAGAAGAACTAAATATAATGTAATAGAGCAATCCAGTGTGTCAAATTTTTATTTGTACAATAATAACAACTCGTGTTTCAAGTGAGAGCACGTGTTGTTTCACACAGTTGAAGTTAGGGTTGTTTTGTTTATTGATGAGCCCGCGTTCGATTTATAGGTCGTTTTTATATGCACGGTGTTCGTGCTAATTTGCACTATTTCAAAACTTGCTCGGTGTCAGCGCAATATTAGTGCGTATACATAGAAACGCTATTATCAAACATATAATAATAGCTAGTTCCGATGTCCGATGTCCACCGAAAAATATCTCTAAATATCTCGAAAACTAGGAGACTTAGTAAGCTGAAATCTTACAGGCAGGTGGGTCTTACCCCAAAAGGATGCATGAGTATATTTCTAATCCTAAAAAACCAAGGGGGTAACAGGGGGAGGCAATTTTCAAAAATATTATGGCTATATATCTCTTGTATGACGTAAGCTACAATCTTCAAAGTTTCACAGATTATACTTGAAGCAATTCTAAAGGTAAGGAAATACAGAAATTACCGGCGTTTTATCCAGGAGGAAGTAAGACAACATTCCAGGGGGAAAAGAGTTTTCCGAGAAAATAATTATTAAAGAAACCTTGATTGTGAGTAATCTGTAAGAGATACATATATGCTATCCAGAACTTTTTTGTAGATCTCTTTGAGACCTACAATTCGTTCAGGTACAGTTTGCCTTTATTTGTTACCGTTCTCGCAGCGTAAGACATTTTGTGTTTGTTTTGGCAATTTTATTGATTATTTCTTTTACATTTTGCTTATTATACGGCTCTCGAAAAACCTTTTGGCCAATCTTTATATAACTAAACATTCTCCAAGAAACAAGCTATCGAATGGTGAAAATGGTATTAAAATGCATTGTAATTATTTGAGTGCTCGTGTACCTACCAATCATGCGGGGTATGTGGTATGCACGCAGATTGCCGGCGTAGGCGTTACCAGTTACCAGCAGCTCAACTTTTATAAATCGATCTTTTTTCTTACTGCATTGATAGCTGAAGCGACCAGAGACGGGGACGTTAATTTTTCAACGGGGGTTATGCTAGTTGTAAATATCGAGTGTTTTTTTAAATTTGACGTCAACGTAGGCTGTGAATAGTCGATTGTGAATTATTTAAACACGTGAGTAATTTGAACGTTTTGACAATGACATTTATTAATACGATCAAGATCCGTTCACAATCAACTACTCATAGCCGCCTTCGACGTCAAATTAAAAAAGAAACACTCGATATGTATTCTCTTCTTATACTTTTGAACAGTATCTTTAGTATTATTTAAAAAATAACGTAACAATATCATCTTCCATTAGTTCTATTAATGCTTAATGCTTTTACAAAGAGGAATAAAATCTTAGGGTTGATACATGGTGAGTGAAAACAACGAATCTCTACCTATTAGTAAAAATAATTGTGACTTGTAGACGCACTTTCTTCTTTTGAAGAATTACTACCCCTGAAATGCAGATTTGTTTGAGATAAACCTAAACGTTTGACCTGTATCTTACCCTTAAGGATTAGGTAAAAATGTTACTGGGCCTATGTTGTAGCCCTTAAGTATCTTAAAAGAGTGATTTCACTGCATTAAGATAGAACAAATAGAAGATGAGATTGTATGCGTTTCCGCAAACCGTTGAAAACGGAAAAACCTTTTGCCAACCGTTTACCAAAACAAAAACAGCTGAAAAACAAAAATTAAAAGTGGATAGTGATAAAATTAAAATAATGGTCATTTTGAACTATCAGCAGGGTAAAATTATTGCCTTGAAAATGAAGTGAATTTTTGATGGGTAAAAAATAAATTGGAAGCCTCCCACCCCGCTGTTCGGCCAGTAGGCCCCATAGGCGCCAGTCCGACACTGCTTACCTACGATAATGTCATCTGCCATCACCAGGGCCAGCGTTAGGTATCGCTGCACTATGGATTGGTCTCAGGGTTCCGTCCCTTAGTTTGGGGCGGACCCAAAGCAGGACTAGACCGCTGTCTAAGTGGAGACTGTATCGCCAGTGGAGACTGTATCGGGTGTTCGGGAGACCACACGACGTTCACCCGTAAAACCGGCTGTCTTCTACCCTATCCTTGGATCCTGGATCCTGGGCAATGGATGAAGCTGCCAGGTCAAGTGTGTGGTAGAAAAATTCGTGAGAATTTTCGACGGTTACTCATACCGATCAGGGGGAGCCCTGGTATATGATACCGGTGTGGGCGGATTCGAATCTTGCCTTGGATAAGGTCAGTTATGGTCACCGACGGAACCCGCTGTTTGACCGAGGTCATTTATGGTCACCAAAGGAACCCGCTGTTTGACTGAATCTTAAGTGAGGAGAAGCGAAGTGAGGTTTATCCCGCTTTTTGGCATATGGGAAACTGTATGCCGCCAGGTAAACGTGCTTAGAAGCTATCCCGACCACCCTATGATCCGGACTGCAGCCGGGTACAGTGATTGGGAGAAGCTCTGAAAGCCATTACACTTCAGGAGAGTTGAAGCGAATACATAGCCTTTCACAATCAAGACAACTTCACCTTAACGGGTACACACTGGGAGTCTATAACGTGTAGACTTACGAACGAAGCTCTGTCGAGAGCCCACCAAGCCTATATATTGGTAGATCGGGGTAGCAAAACCATTAAAAAACCAAGTCCCGCCACAATTGAGGTTGGATTAGATCGGGCAGTGGCCCCAATCCCTGTCTCGGGGAGGAGCTTGTGAAGGTATGAAATAGGACTGGAGGACTCTCTCTATTCAACTGAGTTAAGTTGGGGGAATAGTCCTATTGCTGGACGAGGTACTTCACCCCGTATGAAAGAGGACGGGAGGGTACCGGCGGGTGAGCACGTGTTAAGTCGATCGCTCCGGTACTAGCCTGGATAGCTAGTAGAGGGTGGATAGGCAACCTCGCTCCGACCAGTGAGCTGACTGGGAGCAATTGCTAAGCAATTCGTGCGCTGATTGAGCGTATCTCAATTACTTCCTCATTGGAAGGAACGTGGAGGTATGTTCACACGGGGACTCCACGTAAAACATTCAGATAATCTCTGTATCGCCAGGTGGTTATCCCTGGGTAGTCGGTATTACACTGTAGATTGGGTTGCACGAAGACAACTTTGCGATGGACCAGTACTGTAAGTCACTACGGTGGCTTAAAGATCCCAGGAAGGCCACTTCAGGGGATGTTGATGCGAATCAGAACACCCAAGACAACCCCCACCTCCTAGTTGGTATTGACCGGGTCTCTCTACTTTCAGGTAGAGTCGGGCAGGGCTCTGTCGAAGTCTCAACAAGTCTAAATATGGTAGGGTGGGGTGGCTAAATTCTGGAATATCCTAGGCAAATCCAGTTGCCAAGTCCTATCTACACTTGAAGTTGGACTCGACCGGGCTGTGAAAGTCCGCATGCTGGACTAGGGATGATGGGACTCCCTCGAAGACGGACTCCGACGGGTGAGCACGTAAATAAATATAGAGGGTGGATAACCAACCTCGCACCCTTACAAAAAAGTAAGTGACGCGCTGATTAAGGATAACTCATTAACATTAACTTAGTGGGTTTACAACTTTTTTCAATTGTGGGGCCAATTTTACAAATTTTGTAAAAAATATTGTATTCCTAGATAATATTTAGAATGTTGTCTTTCTTTCCTTTCTTTCAGGAGAGTCGGATATATTTGGTACCTATACCGCGCTCGTAAATTCGAAGTAATAAATTAAAATTCCCGCTTAAAAAGTCTGTTTTACTATTGGCTACATGCGAGACAAGTTTAACAACCAGATTTCCAATATTTAACTTTATGTATGTGACAGCTAATGTCGGTTTTAAAATGTTAAAAAAGTTGTTTCTTAAATGTGAAGCAATACAGAAAAATAGTTAAAACATAATTATAACACGAACTTTTCTGTTAAATTTAAATTTGTCGCCAGCTAGCGATAAGCTAGAGAATTGTTCTACTGTAATTATGTCTTATATTTCTACTCCTTCGAATTTACGAACGCAGTGTAGTGTACTCCGGTTGTTACGTCCCCGAGTCTGACCTAGTAAGGTTCAAAAAAAATGTTATACAGTGCGTCCCGAATTTATAATAAAATTTCTTATATACTTATTTATTTAAATTACAACAATTCTAATCAGTATAGATATACTGTATGATAAATATCATCTACAATTCGCTATTTTAATAGAGAGTGCAAAGTTTTAGACTGTCCCAACTTTTTAATGTCATTATCTTGACATAAATTATGACCCTAAACCTAAATTTACGAAATTACTTCATTTGTTGAAAACAAACTTCATCGGACAAGCGTGTCCTGCTTTCCTGTTCCACAACTAAAATTAGTAAATAACAATTTTGGTCTATAAACAAGAGTTTCATTTGTGGTAACTTGGAAAGAGGAATTATCTTCGTTAAACCAAACGAGCTAGTTCTGAAAATACTAACAATTAGCTCGGATAGAGTAAATTTTATTGTTCAGATCTAGTACGGGGAGAAAGGGAAACTTCTTATATTTTCTGAAAGAATTTTTAAGATGTTTAAAGAACTACCGAAAAAACGTATGCTTTTTGAAAGTGTATACCATTCCGATTAAGTGAAGATCAAAAAAGGATAACACGCAAAAGGATGCAGTCAAAACCGTTTCAGTTTAATTAAAATGACAATTATTATCGCGATAACAATGGGATATGCGGTTGCATGCTAGATATACAGTGTGTCCACCAGCCGATCACCCCAAACAGTTTAGTTACTGATTCAAATTGTAATAATAATAATAATAAAGGTATACTTTCTCATTATGAAAGTGTTACATCTAAGAGTCCCGCTCGATCTTTCAGTTTCATGTCACTATACGACCTAATAGTGATGTTTGTCCAAAAGTCCAAATTGTGTAATTTTATTAATCTGCAAATCTTTAACACTGTAAATGTTTTCTTTGTGACTTATATAAAAACACGTGCTTTGGCATAATGGCCTTGATTTATTGACGGTCACCTACCTTGATTTTAATTTCATTGCCAAGAGATTCCTTGGATGTTTCCGTTAGAAAAAAAATCTTACAGTTGCCAATATGTATTCTGCATATTTATAGATTGCATGTAACATATGACAATCACGTTCAGAATTACAAAACTTTATATAACCCAATATGTTGAAGCTGATTTACTAATTATTTGGAAACCTGTATAATAGGTATAAGATTTCCCATAAATAAACAACCGTAAGCGATTGAAAATGAATAATTAATCATGCGTAACAACGCGTTTATTAATCCGCGTAGGACGTAAATAAAATCGATAGATAGGTATACTATATGTACGTTAATAACGTCATGTTAATTTCAATGGATCGGTCGTAATTACTGCATTCATTATGAAATGATTAGAAACATCTTGTTTAGATAAATGTTTTGCAATATGGAACGTAGACGGAAGTGGAAACCCTATTCTACTAATAAGCATAATGCGAGGCTGCGAGAGCATGGTTAAACCACTCGACAAAAACTGTTAATTTATTACTTGCTCTTATTCTATAATCCTACAAAGGATGTGTTCTTATTGATATTACAAGATTCCTGCATTTTAACTAAAAATTATGTCAGATATAAATGAGTACAATTTCGTGTTTGCAATAGTTATCCATCATAAATAGGTAGGTACTATGGGGGAAGCCCCCCATAACTAATTACCTGGCTGTGGGAGAGGGTAGGTGAAAGGCTGATACCTGGAGAAACTTAACACAATTACCATCGACAAGAAAGAAATCAGGGGACTGTAATAGTTCCCAGCCAGCACACTGAGGTTATAATGACGTTATTTTTAAGTCAATATTGGTCGACGACGTCATATGACTAATAAATGATGTCCATAAGACGTCATATAATGGGACGTACGTAAAACGACGTCTTTTGGACGTACAATACAATACATACAAGTTTCATTAAAAAGATATTATTTTAACATGGGCCAATGAATACTGGTCATATTAAGCAGGTGGTCACAATATAGAGATGTTTTGACTAGTATATAATAAATGTTATTTCCAATATTCAACTATTTATTTATAATTCCTATCTTAGTCCTCGTATAGGACGTTTTAATGACGTCTTATATTGACGTCTTTGGGCTGTGACATAATGATGTCAGTTTTACGACAATTTGAGGCCGTTACTGCCAAAAAACGGCGACATTATCACGTCAGTGTGCTGGCTGGGTTATAGTTTCTGACGGCATATGAACATTGCAAATTTCCAGTTTTGGGGCGTACGCCATCCAGCTATTTTAGAATTTAGTTTCCACGCGATCACCGCCTCAATATGTCAATCAGTTTAAGAACTTCTTCCACCTTATGGATTTTGGATCTACTGCTTCTATTCCTAAATAATCCTCGGCAACCTGATGACCCGCAGGCCAAGTGATTATGGTTTTAATTTGATTCAATATTAGGTGCTTTTGAGTGGTCAGACGACACTCGTCGTTGATTATTGGATGGTTGAGTTCCAGCAGTTTGGAACGTAAGTGGTAGTGTTGTGGTGAATAAGTTATTGCATCTGCGGATTAACCTTGGCAGTAAACTTAGGATACTCTTTTCAGAACCTACTCTATCCGTTTCAAAATCCATGATGATACAGATGTCGGCTGCTGAACTACTCGGAAAGGGTTAATTGGAGCAAGAATTGAGAACGTTCGCTAATGACAATATCGGAATGATGATGAATCGTATTTATGGTAAAGCTATCCTGTAATTTTGACCCTTCCTAAAGCAAGTTCTGAGGGAGCCACTACATTGCTATCAAGCTATTAGAGTTCAATGTATCAAACTTATTTTTGCAAAATAAATAACGATAAATGATTCAATTCAAATCCGTCATCTATTTATAAATGTTTCCTTCCTTTGAATGCCTTAATAAAATGTCTTGAAACTTTCACATTTAAATTAAATTCTAAATAAACAGACAGACGTCTCTATAATAAGAAATTAATTATCAAATGACGCAATTTGAAATGTAATAAAGGTTCTTATTATATATTTCTTTATTCTTCCACCAAGCTGCAAGATTGAAATTTCATCATGAAAAATTTAATTACGAAAATATTTGTCGAAAAGGTAGTTAAAGTGAAATATTTGTCGTTTATTTGGCGAGATTTGAGTTCCAGAAGAGTCGTTTGGACACATTACCAAAAATAGATGATTTAAACTGTTCTATCATTCTGACACAGACCTCTAGAGAACGTAAGATGATTAACATTTGGAACGCACTATTTTGCTTAAAATATAAAATCCAAATTGCCGGAGGTTAGACAACTTTCTCTATATTCAAACAATAAAATATACACTCAAAGTTTATTTTGCTATAAAGATCCAAAAATCCATGTCTAACGATTATTAATTAACCAACTAATTTTGCAGACATTGTGTACAAAACTGTTTTAATCTTTCGCGGTACTTGTACTCTATTTACTTTTAATTTTATCGAACCACAAGTTTCTAAAATATTTAGACAATTTGTTTGTAGGGTCAATGTTTTAATTCAATTTTAAATTAAAACCATATTCAACGCTGCCTAGATTAATAACCAACTCAATTTGCAAAAAAATTAAATAACGGATTTTTTTTAAACGTTAACTAGTGTTGGCAAATTTCCGGAAATTTATTTTTTGGAAACTTTCCGTGGAAATACTTTCGGAAACTTATTGAAATGGCAAATGTCAAAAGATCAAATTTAAGGTGTCTATAGTTCGTCTCAAATTGAGTATTTTGCTAATAATTTTACGCAACACTACATCATTTGTTTCTAATAGTAACTTATCAACTTTTATCAGTAGCAGTAGCTATGATCATTTGCTTTTAGTACACACAATTATTAATTATTTCAAAGTTTAAAATAATTCCGGGAATTTCTACGAACTTAAAATTTTATTACCTATCATGTGTTCCTGCGGTAGGTGAATTTAGAAAAATATCGTGAATTAAATACAACTACTTCTGCAGCAGTTGGATAATGATTTTCTAATTACTGCCACAATAAGTATAAGGAGTTTGTAATTCTGGCTGATATCAATATATTTGGATATTTTTAGTAAAATATCCGGAATTCTCGTTTTTTTTTAATTCAAACATATATGATTAATAATAAATGTTTTATTTTATTAATTTTTAATATTAATAATTTAGGTGTTTTGAACTAAAAATGGCGAAGAGACAATGTACAACGTTTAAAAATGAGGTTATAAACGACAAAAACTAAAACGTGCAAGCGTACATTAATTCAAGGTTAAGACAGAAATTTATTGGATATTTATCGGGAATTTATTAATGTTTCCTTCTCGAAATATTTCCAAAGTGGAAATATTTCCGTTTGTCGACACTACTTTAAATTCATTTATGTCCCGAAGGATTTACAAACTGCAACTAATAAAAGTTCAATTTTTTATCGTCGACATTCTTAGAATAGAAAAAATGAACCTTTTCCTATCGCTTTGAACGTCTATAGTCTCAATTTCCCTCTTCTATAGTATATCACCAATCTCTAGAAGATTAATACTTTAACATTTGCGTAAGTTCTAAACCAATCGATATATTGATTTAACCCGTTTCCAATAAGTTACCACCTGGTTCACCTTTATGGAGGTCAGATATTCATCCTTAGTTCTCTGAAGTATTATGAGCGCTCTATCATTAACAATTACATTTTGTGCAGAAGGACAATTTTTCCTTTGTTATTTCCTCTATTGTTTCGTGAGTAATTGACTTCCCCAGAGGTTCGCAATATTACTTTTAATAAATTTTTATGGAATCCCACTTCGTAGAAATACTGCGAGAATCTACATCGACTTACCAATTCTCTTAATACCTCATTCATTCACTCATTCGCTGCTAAAAAGCGAATTAATGGCGCTTATTGACTTACCTGAAACAAAAAAAAAAAATAAATTTAGAATTATGTAATAATATTAGTATTACTATTAATTTAACATTATAAGTATTACATAATGTAATTTTACTAGGATAAGTCTAAGCTAGTGTTTAAGTTTATTGGTTGTTCCTTTTAAGTAAACAAAATGTAGTACTACAAGAAATTGTACGTCATTGATATATAAATTTCATTAGATTACAATATAATTTTTCCCCATATCTGTAGTACTGAGCCGAGTGGGACAAAAACTTACTCAAACCGGACACAATCAAAGCTAGTTACACAGCAAAAAAAACTAGTGTAAAATTCGAACACTAGACTAGGCTCCGTTAGATAGAAATATTAAATAGTTTACTGTTGAACGTGTCTATTAGGTTTCCATGTGTTACTCGTTATAAGTAACACTAATTACAATACAAGTATGAATAAAATGTTTAAAATGTAAAATTCTTTTAAGCTGCGTACCTTATATTAATAAATAATTAAAACAAACTGCGAAGTTTCATATTCACACGCAGTAAAAAAACGTGAACATATTTGCACTAACAGGTCTTTAGTTATAACTGTTAAAACTTTGCAATATTACTAAAATTAGCGGGAATTTCAAAATTTTACAAAACTAAACTTAATGTAGGTACTATTATTTATGTACAGATACCTGTTTTTGGTCTAGTCAACATAATTTCTAAATTTTGCTTGGTTTTTAATTACGCTTTAAATTGTATAGTAACATTAAGTTATTTAAAAAAGATTTGTAAAAATTTTGAAATTGCAGAGTTTCAACAGTTATAACTAGTCGAAGTCAAATACAGTAGTTAGCTGATTGTCGCCATTTTTTCTTAGTGTCATTATTGCGCATACGCTTCTCTTGTCAAATACACTGTTAAGTGTATATTGGTGCTAATTAGTTTTATTTACTCTTAACTAGAGTAACACGAATACTAACAAACATTTTTTTTACCAATTTAGATCGCTTTTTAACAGCTTTTCTTCTATTTTGATCATCCATTTTTCCAAAACAACCCACCCTCCGTCAATAATATTCTATCATATCAATGTGAGTGAAAAAACTTGATAGGGCAGTTTTTCTGGGTAAATACTACTTAAGCATTCTACGCAAGATCAGTAAATTCGAAATAAGATCTTATACTGTAGAAATCAATGTTTTTTATTGGTTTGTTACATTATAATATAGTTGGACCTTCTTTTAACCAATACTGTACGTTGCAATTTTCCAAGTTTCGAAAATTATTGTTCTCTTTTCTATAGCAATTGTTCAACGTTTTTTGCTATCACTTTGGAGGCGGGTTTAAATTTAAAACTATTCTGACATAAATTGGCCAGGCACGAAGATTGTGTTATAATTCGAAAATATTTCTTTTCTTTTGATATACATGATTTTTTATACAAAACTGGATACCGTTATCAGTTTAACTGTATTCTCGGGAAAAAAGCTAAACAATAACTTCCAAATTTTTTACCTCAGAAAAAATTGATAACAATACTCATTACAAAATGTAAATATCTTTGTTCTATTGATTGGTTTTATTTGCATAATTGAGCAATAAAATTAGATTATTTCAAAAACGTTTTGCTGATGTTAATTGTCTGCGGATTCGCTGAATTATAAACAATAGGTAAATGATAAGGGTTTTTCGTGTCTTTTTTCTAAACTAAATAGAAGTATCAATCTTTTTCCTTGATTTCATTTGCTTTCTTCCCAATAGTATATGAATTCTAATTACCGTGTAACATAATTTTCATTATTAGGATTTTTTTATTCCCACGGCTTGAATTCTTTTCATACATTCCGGGAATCCCCCAGATAATCTCCCATATCTCACTATAATGCTCATTAGATTATTTAATATTATTTTCAAAGGCCTTTTGTATAAATATGCATTGTGGATAATTGAAAATAAAATTTGAATAAAATTCTTTGTCCTCTACGACTAAGTATCAGCCTATCGGAATATAAAGCTTTATTATGACACTATTGACTTTTATTTTTCTCTTCAGATTAACTCCCTTCCGAGGAGAATAACCACTTTGTGGCTCTTTATACCACTTTGTTTATCCATTTACAGACAATGGACGCGTACAGGACACCGCCGCTATATTTAACATTGCCACATCAGAACCAAACGCAAAAGTCGATTTTGCTACCAAGCATAGACTTCAAAATTTTAATGAGGGCTAGCAAGTTTAGAGTCTTACCTACCGTACTAAACGCATAATATAAGTATTTCCAAAAGAATTATTAATTGAACTACATACAATAACAATGCAACATAAACAATCAAAATAATTCTGTGCTTTTAAACAATCGTTTGTAAGATTTATGTTTATTCTTTTGTTTATTAGTTTCAACGGTACTCATATCTCGAAAAAATATATATTCAGTCCTCTTTTTTAAAGAAAATTATTTAGATTAGTGCAACTTAAAATTAGGGTAGTGCGTTCAACAGCCGAGATGGTTCCATAGTTCAGTTAGCTGGAGCAGGGTGATAACAATCCCAAGTCGCTGTCGTGCCAGGTTTGATTCCATCTGAGAGATAACTTCCCATTTTTATATATTTTTACAAAACAATTTAAAATGACAATTTTAATTATTTTTTTTCTTGATTAATATTCTAAATTTTAATCCTGAACTACAGCATTGGACGCGACTAAAAACTGGTTAAGTAAAAAATGGTGATCATTTTTGCATTGACAACTTAAATAGGTACTTAATTAACGAAAATTATTAAATTTATAATATAATATCTCGTTTCCAGGAAAATAGCATGCATCGCATTCCCGTTCCGCAGAAAATTCGAAAAATTGTAAAAAATAGAAAATATTGAGATGCTTCAGTAAATGCAGACGGCGTTGTACATAAACAAAATTAGACAAAATAACGTCGATATGCGGTAGTTGATCATGCTTTGTCTTTATCTTTTTATTTATCAACTTTACTGTCAACTTTATCTTTTTATTTATCTTATCAAATTAAGTTCAGTAAAACCAGAAAATTGAAAAAATTGTAATAAACAGTAAAACGAAACATTTAGTAAAACTACCATTCCCATGAGAAATAAACAAAAAACAAAACTACAGTCTATTAAAATTATGCAAAAAACATATTTGAAGAGAAATATTGCATTTTAAATTGTTTTATAAAAATTACAATAAAAGAAATTACCAGATGGAATTGAACTTGCGGCGTCAGTGACTTTGGGTTATTATCACCCCGCTCTGGCGTTCATGTAGGCGCTCGTCACACTTACTTTAATAGTAGGTTGTACTAATTTCAATGAATTTTCTTTAAAAAAAGGAGACTAAAAAGTATTTTTGCGTCATTTTCAGGATATGATTAGTGTTTAAGCTAATAAACAAAATGATAAATAGAAATAATAACTTTTTATTTACTTGGGGAGTTGTTATTATCGATTTTTTAAAAGCACATCATCAATCCCTATATTCGATTGCCAAATAGGACATAAGTAACAGAAAATACAGTGAAGTCTCGTTGATCCGAATATCCTTAAAAATCGAATAAGACAAGAATGCCAAAATATTAAATAATAGTGGCAAACGCAACCAATTGTTTTAGAAAAAAAATAAAGTGTATGGAAAATAATGGGGGTGAGGGGGGTATTGAAGTCTGAGTTCAATTGTTTAACGTTTTTTCCCTGTAATAATTTCAGGAACTATTACATATGTTTTTATTACTACTGGGCTTATAGCGTAAATAAAATTGATTTTGAAAAAATCAAATATTTAACTAGATTTATTTTAATAGCTTAATTACTGGTATTATGTACTGTGACCCTTTATTTAAACAGATATATTTTTTATTCTTAATACAGTGAAGCCTCGTTGATCCGAATCTACGTTAATCCGAATACCACTATAATCCGGACCAGCAATTTATTTACATTGGGTTTATTGTAATCCGGATTTAAAGGTTTTGAAAATCTGAACTTTAAAATTAATTGTTTTTAGTCCTCAAGTTTTATTTATAGTAACGAATGCAATGGATATTCAGATGTGTAATTTGATACAAAACTACCGTTGTAGATAAAATAAATGATTTTATTTTATTTATGTTTACGTTATATTTGTCTGGCAAATTCTTATCATAAAAAGTCACGTATTTTTCAGAAGTGGTTACATTGCAACTTTACAATTCGTATTAGTTACAAAGGTTTATAAGTTAAAAAAGAATTAATACTTCTTTTACGAATTACGACTTTATGTATCTCCTTCTGGTAAATTTAAAAATTGTTAAATGTTTAATGTGACTTTATTAAAGACGGTTTCAAAACGATGACGTCAGGGTGAGTAAAGATTGGATACTTAATTTTAAAAAGACAATTTAAAACAGTTTTTGCGTATATATTTTTGTAGTTTTTTTTAAATAAATGTTTTGCAGAATGTTTTAAATGCATTTATTTACAAATAAAACATTGCAACTCTACAGACGCGGTAATCCGAAAACCGCGATAATTCGGATTGCTCCTGTTTTAATTAGTCCGAATTAGAAAGGCTTCACTGTACATACTTACAGGAACACAGAAAACTCGGAATATGTACTAGGAGTAGGTATTGAGATGCTTCAGTAAGTGCAGACGGTGTCGTACACAACCAAATTAGACAAAATAACGTCGATATGCAGTAGTTGATCATACATGCAACCAATAAGACATTGCTTTAGTTGTAACATAACCTGCAGGCCATCCAACATTTTAATAAAATTGCGCTAGGAACCAGGCCAATTACTGACGAGTCTCAATAATAGAATAATACTAATAATAAAATTAACGGAAGATATTTGAATTTCTTTTTAGTTTACATAATGCAGAAAAAGAATATTTCAGCTCTACATATGGATATAGATATGGCCATCAAAAATTTATTAAATTCTAAATATTTTAGCCTTTTTTGCAAAAAAAATTCCAAAAAATATCTCAGTTGGATAAGTACGTAGACTCCCCTTTTTAGATTTTCAAATTAGAACTTTTATTACCTAAAATATACTGATCATGTTAATGAGGGCCATAGCCTTCGAGCCACCACATAGTCGGCGCTTATGCTACCAAGCGTTCGCCACCACCGTGTACAGATTGTAATTAACGCAAGTAACGGCCACTGCCCTGTTGTAAGACAAGTAATACCATCAAGTATCGTATAATACTCATGATAATGGAAAGTTAATAAATCAGAAGCAATGTGATAATAGAAATTTTTATAGGGGAATTCCCGACTGAGAAGCTGATTCGATTTAGTAAAAGCTTAATAATAATAAAAGATTTTTGAATAAGATTTAGCTAAATCGATCAAGGTCAATGCACTTACATCAAGTGAAATACTATTTCAAAATTAAAATGGCTGAAAAGGCGAAAAAAGGCACCGCTACTTTCTATTAATTCTATGGTTAAAAAAAAGAAAAATCGGATAAAGATTTGAACTTTCATAAAAGAGTATTAAAAAACAAAATAAAAATCCGTTCTGTATACCATTACATAAATAAATTTATAATTTATAGTCAGAGACCTCGTGGGAACGATGTATAAAAATAGCAACAAGGGTAAACGTAAAAGGAGAAATGTTAAAGTCTGGATATATTGAGATATCGACTTGGAGTACACACACAAGTAGTAAAATAACTTCGCGAATGCGAAGTATCGTAGTATAAACAAGTGGATTCTTAAAATTCTTACGACAACCCTATGAGTGATACGTGTAGAAAGCAAGCAACCGTAGTGCATCAGATAAAGGCGAAGATAAACAGGAATGACGTGTGAGTAAAAACGAGGAAGACGGAAGCAAAACTTTTATCTGAAATATAAACTCATTCATAAACACGGCAGGTGGTCGGAGCTACTTTATTTTACACATGCATCATTGTGACGGAGTGGGTGACCCAGATTAAGATTAGGGTAGGTCTAGCTTTTGTTCATCCCAAATTATTTTCTCGAACGTCATTCTCCTTTTCCCAGATTAAACGTTGGTTAACAAGTAAATAAATGCCCGCACTCTCTGATGCAATTCAAGCGGTTACGACTTCCAAACAAACCTACTCATTACATACCAAAAGTTTCAAATGCAACCGAGACGAGGTTGTTTACATTTCTGTTACAACTGTAGCTAAAACATGCCGTGTGTATGTGTAAAATGTTTTATTATGGTTAGACCAAAACTATTGTAACTACTACCTCAACTATTAAATTCCATAACTACAAGACAAGCAACCTTCTACTATAGTACAATTCTACATTCATGAGTCATGGCATGTCTGAAAATAAAGGTTAGGTAATTACCTTCTCTGAGCAAACTTACAACGAGATATATCATCCAATAGGATACCCATTAATTGTATAATGGAAGACTAATAAATGTGTCAACTCTTGTATTTAATAATGTAATTTGAATGTTGGTTGAACGGGGGATTCCCAAAATAGATCATATAGTGTGTTTTAGTGTTAAATCCAATTTTTCCGCTCAAGGCCCTATTTCAAATACCCACAGGCAGAAAAGGAGAAGTACTTGATAAGCTCAAAATAATTGTATTAGATTACTTAAACGACAGGCTTTTACTGTCGACATTCTACATTTAACCCTATGCTATTTTGGAGGTCATTTCGACACAAAGTGTATACATAAACATACCCCAGATATTGCTTGTCGCATTAAATTAAAATTAACAGATGCATCCAATTTAAATTACAACATACCTACATTTGTAATGTCAAGTTCTTCCTACTTGAAGCATTAACTAGATAATTCGGTTCAATGATCTTACATCTAATTTACTTTCTACATCTAATAATTCGGGTGGTTAGTAGCTAACTGACTGACTGACTGCGAGTGCGAGCTTAAGTTATTTTTAGCAAATTAAAATCATAATGAGATATGACAGAGTAGTATAGAATAAAATAAAAACAAATTACTTTAATTGCGATTGACAGATAAACTTAAGAACTGTTGATATTGTCATTATTTGTATGCATAAAAAACAAAAACAAAACTCGTGTAAAGGTTAACTGAATGCTATTTCTGAATGGAATTCCTCTGAACTTGATACGAAACCAGGACAAGAAAAGAGATGGAATCTCACTGACGCATAGTAATGCAGTTCCACAACACTCAGATAGAGAGATCCCTGAAATTTATAGCCCCCAATTTGAAAGGCATTTACGTCAATTATGCAATCTTTTGTGTAGGCGATTTTCAGCAAGCTTACACACAAAATACCTTGTGCCAAAAGAACATAAAGAACATTCTTTTCGTGTTCCGTTTGATTATATCCGGATTCTAATAAAATAAAAGATGCTTATTTAAGCATTTTCTTTGTAGATGTACTATAAATAAGATTAATAATATTGCAATGGGAGGTTAGTTATTAAAAATGCTTTCATCCTTGCTATTTTTATGAATGTTTCATCTTAATACCCAAAATATGAAAGATATAAAGAAATTGAACAATTTATAGTACATACCTCTTTTATGAGACTTTTTGTTTTCTAGAAACCGTTTCATAGTGGATTCCATTAGTGGTTTAGTATGCTACCTAACCTCACATAATTTTTGTTGTGCAGGGAGAACAGTGGGTATAATGAGGGAGCCACACAACAAACTAAGTAGATATAGAATTTCTTCTGGAATTCAATGACAATTTTGTTTAAATTTTAGTATGAAAAACATTGCCTATAGTTACTTGGAAACTCCAATTCCGTCTATAAACGTCTTAAAACATCCGTTAATGCATAATGTGACCCGTAACTCACATTTGTTTGAAAAAGATCCCAAAATATCATTTCTAAATGTAGAAACAAATGAAAAAAGACATCCGATACATAACCATCAAAAAGTAATTCTATTCGCCCAATAAAATCAATGGGCTAAAGAATCTTGGAGACAAACAAGTTACTAAATCAATGTTGCCTGAATGGAATACACAATAAAGCCGACATAATTGGCGCGATTGAACGATGAGTGCAAGGTCGTATTACGTCACGAATCTCATAATCTATTACGGAAAACCGTATAATTTTTACAACTATCGATTGTGGAGTTCAAAGATCTGAAGAATGTCCAGACACGTAAACGCACGCTAGACGTGTAAACAACCTTGATTTGATAGGTTATGTTATTATGTACATACTAATTAATAAAATGAAGTCGAATATCAACAATTTTATACTTTTTCCTTCATTAAACGAGATATGAAATAGAATTTGCAATGATACCGTTCATGACCCTCAGCTCAGCTGTTTTAAGAGCTAAAGTATGTCGGCACTTCAATTAGAAAGTTTCGTATTACAACAAAAAGCTTTCTTTGAAGATGGAAAATTGCGTCATGTAATCCTGAAAATTTATAAAACTTTCATTATATGTATAAATGTAGTGACGGTTGTTAAAAATTGAGTGCTGCCCTCTTTGATTATGATTCTATGTAACCTAACCATTCTTGTCAACAGACATTCCATCAAATTTACAGTTAAAGTAAAGTGGGACGTGCAGAAAATTTGCTAATTTTACTGTTCAAAATTAGATTTGAATTTAGCGCAATCTTTGATAAGCTAACCGTAATCACTACAATCCTAATCACAATCGATTATTTTTGCTGATAAATCATAATTCTATTTTCTGGTTTTCTCCATCAAACCTAAGGATTCAATTTCTTTTGTTATCGTTATATTAATAGCTTATTGTTGCGCTATTGTAGATTAGGTTGAGTTTTCAAGCTAAGTTGAGCGCAAAGGCTTTCAAGATTACTCTTTACATTCTTCAAGGACACTATACTATTGAATTTTGATTTTATTGCTTCCAAATCGTTTTTAACGATTAGTTGGCTGTTAGCGCCAGAATTGATCTTTACCTTGCTTGAAGATCAATTAAATCTGTCAAGTAGAGCAACTTAGCAGGGCAAAAACAAGCTCGTACCATGACCCCTAATGTTCCCCTTTTCATTGTTCCCCTTTTTCAGTTTTCGAGCAAAAAATCCATTATCTTTCTCTGAATTTGATTGTGAACTCTCTCGTAGAGTTTTGCTATTTCATTTGGACAACTAGTCAGTGTCAGTTCAACAGCTGTTGATATAAATTTATTTACAACTATTCTAAGACTCTTATGATGTTACACAAAAACCTTACGAATAAAATTAAAAATACATAACGGGAGTAGGCGACAATTAAGAGCAAAGACCGTCAAAAAAGTCATTCTCATCTGAACTATTTGCCCCTATATCGCCGATCACGAATCAAAATACTGCCAAATAATAGAGATACAATAGAAATGTCATGTTCGTTACCTTTCGCATTGGAAGTTGCGCGCAAAAGATCGACCTAAAATGCCGGTGATATAAGGTAAATAACAGCGACAAGATTATAGAATTGGTTGGTTAATTAATGACTCACCAGTGTTACTTCACACATCGAAGTCGACAAGCAAACTCAAACAAAAATCGTATCCCAATCACCATACCAGTCAGTTACAGGTTTTTTAAAATTTTTGTACTTATTGGCTAATTTGGCTGTGGATTTTTGCCATTGACTTAGGGTATTGGATAACAAACTAGCGATATCACTATAGTGTACTAATATAGTATATTAACCATATTTATGTCTAAGTTCGCTTTATGTTTAAGTATTTGTTTCTAGTCTTTGTGACACTACTTTTACTGTTCA
This sequence comes from Agrypnus murinus, assembly GCA_929113105.1. Lineage (NCBI taxonomy): Eukaryota > Metazoa > Arthropoda > Insecta > Coleoptera > Elateridae > Agrypnus > Agrypnus murinus. The sequence continues at coordinate 38,095,817 of OV816023.1, read as the reverse complement.
CCTTTTCGCGTCTTCTCGATCTTTTGTGTAATTTCTTCATGTCGAGGCTTTATGTATTCTTAGATTAACTCACTTAATGTTCTTTACTTCGAGAAGCTGTCCATATATTACGTCACGCACGTCAGGGGGGTATGTTAGCTATAGTATTGTTAGGGTAATGAGGAAATTAAGTCTTTAAATAACAGTAAGAAATAACCACCACAAACGTATGAACAACTTTATTAACTCTTCGCAGCAATATTACAACGCACTCTTCGAACACCCAAAAGCATATCCCCTTTTTCCTGGTCCTGCTTAGCGGTCTCGCATTTTGATTCCCCGTTCCTCGCCTTACGATGACGGAGCCTGATGCTGTCACGTTTTCGTCTCGCTACATTTGGTGTCCATCGAGCCCAACGCCATCGAGACGCCAACATTTTACAAAGGTCCTCGGTAACGACAGGTATGAGGTGGCAGACATTCCCGGTAGTATTCGATCCCGTTGCCGTTACACTGGGGTTGCGGCTGTAGATAACATACGACCCTGGATTCACTTTGCTGGAGAGGATGAGACGATGGAGGTCCCAGCTGTTGGGTAGTATGGCCGGTTGGCGGACAAGCCACTGGGCCGATGGCCGGTTGGCGGACAAGCCACTGGGCCGATGGCAGGTTGGCGGTCAAGCCACTGGGCCGATGGCAGGTTGGCGGTCAAGTCACTGGGCCGATGGCAGGTTGGCGGTCAAGCCACTGGGCCGATAGCAGGTTGGCGGTCAAGCCACTGGGCAGATAGCAGGTTGGCGGTCAAGCCACTAGGCAGAGGTACCTTTCTCGTTCCCCGGGATCGAAACAGCGGGGGGGATGTGCGAAGAGTTTCCGCTGCCCCAGAGCTTTCGGGGGAATTGAGAACGGTACGCCTGGGGTCACTGGTACGTGGGGCATTGCAGGCACGGGGTGACCACAAATTACTAACCCCTTATAGGTAGATTTCTTAGTTACATTGTTTATTGTTTAATGCTAATATAGTTATATTGTTTATTGTTTGCTCATAATATGATTTATTGACACTTGGCGCCAAGTATCCATTAATTCCTAGGTTAGGCTCAGCGACTCGCACTGGAACTCCGTACTCCGGCAGATGGAGACTTACCACATAGACTGTCTGTTAACCCAGTAGTCTTTTTTTTATCTATCATATTACTCAATCCAAGCCCAATTTGACGTTGATTTAGTTTCAGTTAATGCCATCTCAAGGACTGTTGAGTGGGACACTGCAACGGTCAGGAAAGGCCGAATGTTGGCGTCTCGATGGCGTTGGGCTCGATGGACACCAAATGTAGCGAGACGAAAACGTGACAGCATCAGGCTCCGTCATCGTAAGGCGAGGAACGGGGAATCAAAATGCGAGACCGCTAAGCAGGACCAGGAAAAAGGGGATATGCTTTTGGGTGTTCGAAGAGTGCGTTGTAATATTGCTGCGAAGAATTAATAAAGTTGTTCATACGTTTGTGGTGGTTATTTCTTACTGTTATTTAAAGACTTAATTTCCTCATTACCCTAACAGTATAGTGCTTAACGTGAGGATGGGCGATGGGATAGGGATCGTATAATTGACATTATACTTATGCCAAAAAATATGTAATCTTCTAGGTCAATTTCGTTGTGCAGGTTAAAAGTACAAGTTTAAGCCGCGTGGGTGTGTGAATTATGACGTAGTATGAGCGAGGAGGGTTCACACATCACTGACTGTGACACTCAATTACGACACGATTGTGACAACAAATGACAAGAGGAGAAGGGATCAAAAATAGACAAAATTAACGTGACGTAGTAATTGACAGCCCCTGGCAACTTGCAACGCAAAGAATCGGTGACAAAAAATAGCCAAGTATGTCAAAATAAAACATTCATTACATATTATAGTACAAATTCGCGGCCAACTATCTACGTATAATTTCAGAGTGCAAAGTATAAACAAAAGCGAAATATGACTTTGGAACTGATTGGAAACTTACTCTTATTACATAACAGTAAAAAGGCAATTTACTGCCCAAAATTGCATACGTATGTAGGTATAACCGCGCGATATTAAACAACAAAACAAAAATGTTAACCGTGAAGACAGCCAAACATAAAACTAATAAAAGGGAAACAAAAGTTTTGTTTACTGAGATCATCAAGGTCATGTAAGTCTTATATACTAGTGTAACGGTATAAATAATTTACGTTCAAAACTGCATACGACTACTCGTACGTGTTAAACAACCAAAACAAAACTACTACGCGTGAACACTTGTTATGCATAAATTCAGATCATCAAATAATGGCAACATCGCATTTATTCATATTTGTAGAATATTTACGGGATATGGTGCGATTTAAAAACTGTACGGCCCACTTTTCAATAACGACTACTTTATTTAATTGGTTTCTCCCGGTGAAGCCAGAAAGCTATAAAACATAACAGGGAATGAAATGAACTATAATATGCGTGCATTGCCCTGAATGCACTTATATCTTGCTAGGCGTATTGCGTATAGAATAAACCGATATCGAGAGTTTATTACACAAATTGTTTATATAATTAAAATTATGTACGAAGGTCGATCTAGTTTATAACCCGTACTAATAATACGGTTTCTATTGTATCTGTACCTAGTGTATCTGCATTGTATAGTTAAGAGCTGGGTTACCCGGTTTAAATATAGGTTAGCTTCTTTTGTTTTCTGCTTCTACTGAAGTATACAGTTCCTAAGTTGACATCTCATTTAAAAATGATAACCTTGATGACTGTATACTCGATACGGATGAAGATGGAGGTAATGTTCATGTACTATTCACCCCTCCCCCCTCCCATTCTATTGCTATTTATTAGTTGCCCGTTTTCATTCATCTTTACAAGCAAAATTGATCGAAACTAACCGATTCCCACCCGGTCATTACCAACAAACAAAACCTTAGCCAAGTCTCAGGTATGTTAATAATATCATAATTGCCAAAACCAAGACATTCTTAAACACAAATGACGAGAGATCCCCAAGCTAAGATTAACTTACACAGCAAACTGTGTTAATGGAAATGTTTGAAGATTAATTTACATATCATTTAGGCTCTAGAGTGGTAGTTCTGAGATAAACTTTTAACGATTATGAACTTCATTAACTTTGCACACTATTTCTATGTTACTGGCACTGATATTAATCTTTTTAAATTAACTATTTAAATTTAACAGAGGCAAAACGTAGTAGGAGTCGAGTAAAATTATTTTTAACTACATTGCCGGGGTCAAATGAGTTTTATGGACGACAATAATAAGTGCCAAAAGATAAAAGTACTTTATCGATAGTCATAAACTCAAGAATTAGAGCAACTGGACTGTAAAGTAGGTAGCATAAACATAATTTATGGCGTTACATATGCAACTATAACGAACGGCAAACAATAGCCCATAAGAAAAGTCAAGAGCAGTGAATCAATCAACCAATAAATATCTTCCTACAGTCCTACTGAACACTTCATGGTTCTTGCAATTCATTTTCCCGCCATTATTAGCATACTTCCCGCGAATAACTTTACTATTATTAGCATTGAATTCGTTTTTCCAAAGATTAACCCCTCCCCCACCCTACTTTAACATTAATTTCAAAAGCAGACACGAAGAAGTAAATAACGCAATTTTCATCAAGTTTTCAGCTTATATTTTTAATTCAGAATTTCGCAGACGACCCTCAAATAAAAAATTCGATCTAAATTCATTCAATTAAATTTTTTAACAGATGACCAGCAGAAGCGAAACCGTACACTCTACGTGCACAAACTCAATTGTGTCAGGACGACGAAACGAGAGAAAATAAAACCCGTGCTGAACAGCCACCCGTTAGGGATGCTAACCCTGACCTTAAAACCCCTTTGGGGGTGGAGTGTTGGGGTGTTGAACCCCGTTTTACAAATCGCAATGTAAATTCAAGTTCACAGACTTATAGTCTGTTCAAGTAGAACATACGTCAGGTTTATTTTCGTGCTGATCCATTTCAACGGAGTAAAATCGACACCGTTTGAAACAGCTGCTCAATTGATGATTGCAATATTACAGTTTGTAGTTTTACTTATTGTATTAACTCCTTTATGAACTCAGGGAAGTTAATACTTGTTATTCCAAATCCCGAGTTTAATTAATTGGAATATCAAATTCATTTCATTCAATCAAAGTGAAAGCAAAATGGTTAAAGAGACTTATAATGAAGTTTCCCGTACTTCCATAGGAATTCCGAGCTACAATTAATATCAAGCGCTAATACACTTAAATATTATAGAAATGTTATGACAAATATATTAGTTTCTCAACAACTACAAAATCTGTTTAAATGTCTTAGTCTTATTCGTTTTTCTAACGGATGAAGAATCTCTACCACTTCCATATACTATACAGTAGATTAGCTGAAAGTTATTCAGTAGCATAACAACCAAAAAGTCTCTGCTTTTGATCGATTTGTTCCACAATTGCACTGTCAACATGCAAGTTCGTTTATTCTTACACCAAGCAAAATTAGTTCCTTACCTAAGATTTTCGTTCCATTATCACAGACCAGTCCTAGATCACAAACAGTTCTAGCAAAATTCTTGCTTAATGAATGTCTTACGGTTTCTACCTTATAATGTCTGTTTGCAATTCATCTGTCGTAAATACACACCATACAATCACATCTTCAGCATTAAAACATTATTGCACATCAACAACCACCTCATAATTTTATTAATATCAAATAACTAACGTCTTTAGCATGTTTGATATATTATCCGTCAGGTATAGTAATCATCCTCTCCCATTTTTGGAGAGAAGCTGAACATTACACCTAGTAATCTCATTTCAGTGAGTGCTGACCGTCGGTACCCAGATCCCAACCACCACCAATTAATTCCAAGCGGACACAACATCTTTACGCAAAAATCTTACTACACGACTAATGAAAGCAACTATCTCAAGAAATGGATACCTAAGTAAGTTTGTAAAATTAAAAGTAAAATTTGGCAGTAGCATCAGAAGGTCTGCTGATTGAATATAAATAGAAAATGTATCTTGTTCAAGATATTTTTAGTGGAGGTTGGCCCTGAGTTGGCTTATTCGTACAATTCTCCCTGAAATAGAGAGCAAGTTATTCTGCTTAAAGTCCTTAGATGAATAAAAACATAACTAAAATTATTGTGTGGCACAGTGACTACGGACAAGTTATTATTTTAACTACCTTGCCTTAAATGTGTCCAGTGGAATCATTTACTATGGAATAGGACTACAGACATCACAGTAAATAGACAAACGATAATTTCTTAGATTGAATCGAATCAAATTTGGAACTAAATACAAAATTCTTGTTGAGCAAAAAATAAACAAACAAAAGACCTTGGTAACACAACCTATCAACTGTGTCGAAAGTGAAACAGAATCTGGCAGGTAGAGCCACCACTTCCGACGTATAGCTCAGTAAGTTTCCGTAAGTCTAATCGCAAAGATGTTAAAGAAGAGATTACCGAAGAAACAAATCCATCGTCATTGCGAATTTCTAGAGAAAGATCGGTATTTGCAGAGTTTGAGATCTTTACTACAAAAACTTCGAAAGCAGCCAACGTCACTTTCCAACCTTAACTCTTCACGTCGCCAGTCATCACAGTGACTGGCAGTAACATTACTACAGAGTTTGGTACGCCCCCGAGTGCAGGAGATTGCTTTCTGTGCACCACTATCTCTTCTCTAAGTTCATCCCAAAACTCTTCAACTGATTATTATTTGTAAACCACTCTGCCAGTGCAACCACTATATTACTGACTATTACGCGATATGCGAACCAGCACACAACATTTACACACTTACACTACACACATTTACTCCTTCACCATGCTCTCAACTCTAACTATCTTACAGCACTTATTACCAGCCACCACGAACATTTTCATTAGGCCCTGCTCCTAAGTCAGTAGGGAATTCTACCTCGCACATATCCTTCATCACAGAAACAGGGAGACAAACTCCGTATACCAGTCTCTGCCCTGTTTCGAGTAATTAGCGTAGTGTAGCATGCTAAAGCAGCTCAGAATCGCCTTTGACCAATGTTTATTTCCAGAAGCCATCCACAAATATTTGTTTACAGCCAATTAAGACCTACAAATTATTTCTGTCGAAGTACTCATGATGAAAAATCTAATATAAGTTTTTAAAGCTCGTCATAAAAATAAGACAGAAATTTGCGTTGAAATTACAGTAACTGGTAACGATGTTGATATAACGTCAAGGAAACATCGAGTATTTTCCTTTGAAACTAAAGTGTTATCCTCGTTGTCAGTATTGGAAAGCATTTCTACGGTAATATCGCCAACCTTATTTCAAAATGAACTACATTTTCCCTTGAAATTATCTAAATTACTTTTTAGTTTCTTATTTTCTTTACTAGGAATACAGAAAGTTGGATTCGTTTTTTCTTCTGCAAAAGACTTCCACGAAAAATCGTTATATATAAATCTAACGACGCTTTTTAAAAATAGTTCGGATTAATAAATCTCATGAAGATGAAAAGTGATGCTTAAAGAGCATTTGAATATAGGAAACACACATAAAATCCTTTAAAGCTAGTTTAATGAAACGTTGGAAGCGAGAACATAGTTTTACCGGATGTGAAGCCCGTCAGCGCTCTTCAATCGGACAACAGCCCGGCAGGTGGTTTGTGTAAGGGGTCATTTAACCTAAGAAAAGACCACAAGAAACTTTTTACATTATTTAAAGTTATTATTTAAATCTTCAAAGAAGCCTGAAGAACTCGTCTTAAAGTTAATTAAAGTACATTTCGAGGAAACCAGCAAATATCGATAACTGTTGTGAGTTGGTTGAAGACGGGTTAGGGGGCGGTGAGGAGTGGTGGTTGAGGAGTAAATAAACAAACGAAAACTACCCTGACAAAACGATGCGAAGTAAATCAAATAGAGGGCGTGATGTATTTCACAAACCTCTGCAAATCCTTATCGCGTTTTTCCTTGTTAAAGCCAACAACTTTTAAGGAGTGTACAGCTAGAATTGTTGGGGGTCATCAATTGTTATTTCAGAATTCAAAAGTGAAAAATATAATGCTTTTAGCTCTTTTAAACTGAAGTAATAGACGACTGAAAAGACTAAAATATGTAAGAATTTTATGTGATGATAAGTAAGATTCCATAAGTAGTAGTATAAATAATAAATTGATAAGTTATTACCAACATTAATAAATGCAATGTCCCCTACTGTGTTACCTACATTTGGTACTTCTTTAAGAAAATGGAGCAGGTCCGGAAGGATAATGCTACAGCAACAAACCAACCTGCGTCCAGGCGCGGATCTAGGCTTATACGGGGGGGGGGGGGGATCACAATTCCACCTTTTCTCAATATCTACGAAAATTGAAAAAAATATCATTGATCGTAGTATTCATTATTGATGGTATCACCAAAGCGCTGCTACCATGAATTTTTCAGATTTTTAAGCCAGTACTATCCGGCGGGGGGGGGGGGGGGTGGCAGAAAATGAAAAATTAGTACTCGAGCCCCTTCCTAGCGTTATTCTTTGGTTAAAAAAAATTTCGGTCCCTTTACATTAACGTCAAAACTTTGAATTTTGACCCAAATTTCACGATCCCAGCTTATATTATATTATTTAGGAAATATTTTGCTGTGGCACAAACGGATGATCTCGCCGTATACTTGTGAATGAATCGTCGCTCAGGTAGGGGGGCTCGTGGGGCTGAAGTCTCCCTCCCGAAGCATATATGCTACTTCAATTTTTTCACTTTAAAGTTTATTTTATTGTATAAAATAATTTTTTTGTAATAATTATATTTGATTTGATATGTTACACACCCCCACCCCACTCCCGAAAAGAAAATTGTGGCTACTGGCCTGTGATGTCATCTCACTAGATTAAAAAAATGATCTATCTAAGAGAGATTTGGGATGTCATGATCCTCGTGTCCCCTAGATCCGCGCCTGCCAACGTGACGAGTTAATGGCAAACCATATTTGTTTATTAAATAACTGAAAATAATTAATACATGCTAATTATTAAATAGCAAAAAAGTTAACAATTATTTTAATCAGTTTTTGCTTTACAAGACATTTAAATTCGAAAATTTACGCATACTACATAACTATTGAGCAAGACTGATTTTTGCCATAACAATGCCCTTCAGCACCTGCTCCCTTCCCGTAAAGATACAGGGTCCGGCAGAGAGGTATGATGTTTTTGAAATGACTGATACGCGCGCTTGGGTCACATGTTTTCGGAATGGTTGATATCTACTTGTCAACAAATGCAATTTCAGTAACAATGGAGCCTTGGTCTGAAGCACATGTACAACACCTTCATTGAAACGAGTCGTTCTGTGGTGCTCACACAGCGACGATTTCGAAACCATTTTATAGTTGGTCGTCATGGTCGTGTTCCACAACGGAATATCATTATGAAGTGGGTGAATAGTTTTCAAAGAACAGGCTCTTTGAAATCGGGGACCGCACGGAGGCTGTACGGACCCCGGAAAACATTGAAAGAGTGCGACAAGAGGTGGAAGCCATCCCTCGTCGTTCGACGGTACGTCACGCACGCGCTCTTCAGATGTCACGACAGGTCAGTTCGCAGAATCTTACACTTGGATCTTCATTTCCATCCGTATAAGATTATGATTGTTCAGAAACTGCTGCAAAACAACTTCATAAGACGACACAGGTTCGCAGAAGCGATGTTGGAATTGCTGATGGACGATATCATTTTGATCACGAGTGACGAAGCCCACTTTCATTTATCAGGGATGGTAAACAAACCGAACTTTCGGTACTGGTCAGCCGACAACCCGCAACAACTGCATCTGCACAGTGAGAAAGTAACTGTTTAGTGTGGCGTATCTCGAACCTGCATTATTGGGCCTTATTTTTTCGTGAAAACGGACGAACAGTGACTGTTAACACAGATCGCTACGTTACCATGTTGCGTGATTATTTCCTGCCAGAATTAAGAAGACGACGCATCAACCTCAACAGAGTTTGGTTTCAACAAGATGGGGCAACTTGCCATACATCAAGAGAAACAATGGTTTTTTTAAGATAGCATTTCCCAGGACGACTTATTTCATTGCGTGGGGATATCGAGTGGCCACCGTCACCGGATCTGTCACCTTGTGGCTACTTTTTATGGGACTACTAAAAGCTCAAGTTTACATTAACAAACCACGTACTCTTGAAGAGCTTTTCGAAAACATAACGCGCGAAATTCAAAGGATTCCACGTGCCATGCTTGAAAGGACTATGGTCAATATCGCCACCCCTCTACAAGAATGCCTCGACAAAAATGGACGCCACCTAAGTGAGGTGATTTTTCGAAGTTGGTTATTTTTTCAAAAATAAATTAAATGAAATACAGATTCAATGGTACCCATTTGTTTTTTATTCCAAAATCTTCGTACACCGCATCAAGCTAATAATTCCGGATATAGGTATTTATAATTGCCATTATTTATTATTCCTCTTTAATTATATTACTAACTACTTAATTCAGTATTAATTTATATTAAGATTACCTCTTAATGACTGTCCTTTGTTAATTTAATTGGTTTCGTCTTTTCAGCCTTTTTATTAAGCGCCACAATATAATAGACATTAATTGGTGTCTTCGATAATCACAAAAAGAAAACAGAAGCCAATTTCTAACAAATCGTTTGAAAATAAAAATTATAAACGACTTAATTTTTCAATTTATTCCGTTTTATAATAAAAACAATCCCTTTCATGCACTAAATCATGAAATGTTTTTACAGCGAAATTAACGGTTTTCGGGTTTTATTTCAAGCTCTAAATTACAAACAACTTCATCAGAAAGAGAAATGTTTTTGAAATATTATTTTATACGGCAGCAAACTGTTGTATAACAAATAATAAAGAGCCATTAAATATTTATAGGTGAGGTTAATAGGTTAATTGATAGATATTTTTCTACGGTTATGAGTCAATAACTTCTTCATTCATGGAAAAAATTTAGTTTCATGAACGAAAATCACGCAATCAAATAAATATTTTATAATAACACATTTTAGATTTAAAATTTAGTTATTTCAAGAAATATTATCAACCAGTGGCGGCCTGCGACAAACATTTTTGGATGTGCTGCATTATATAAATAACACGTGAGTTACATGTGACAAAACCATTCTACTTATTTGAATGAACATTTGAAACTATGTCTATGGGCTGCAGTCGCCGCCATGTCTGTGGCTATTTCTAGCTGTTGCAATTTTAGCTCTCAGTGGTTATAATACTAAAAAAATATAAAAATCGTAAAATAGTACAGGCAAAAATTAACCGAAAATAGGAAAAATTGTTATTAAGTAAACAATAATAAGTACCACATGTATGATAAGAAAAAATTATTTTTTTCTGAAATTGTGAAATTATATAGAAAATTTATAACAGTATTTAATTTTTAGGTTAGTGCACTAAGCGTAAATAACTATAAAAACTAAATAAACGTATTTGCAACAAAATGCATTAATATGTTTTTTGAATACTGACAATTACTAACAGACAGACAGTGTTCAAGAATTTTTTCAAACAGAACCGATTCTCGATTTATAATAAATTGCAAGCGTTAGAAATAGCCGCAGCACATGTCAGCGGCTGCAATCCCTGGACGTTAGTGAAAAACATACCGAGTGTGTTGCACGAATTGCAGCTATTTTAAACCACACATTTCGTTTATACGTTTAATAACATTCAATTCTGCATTTACTTGCATTGATTAATTCTGCAGTTATTTAAATTAATAATCTGTTTAGAAACAATAGAATCATTAGTACATATTTATTATGTAATTGAGTAGTGTTATGGCAAAACATGCTACCTGCTTTTGGTTCAAACTGCACTTTTTGGCAAGTATACTTTAAGTTGATCAAAGGGTTTAGTTGTCAAATATTACTTTCGAAAATCACTATGTACTATATATACTAGGGTGGCAGTTATTTTGCAAAAGTTAGAATTTCTTAGGTCTCCCCTCCCCTCTAAATCTCTTTAAAATGTCAGAAAACGAGCTATGCAAAATTTCAGCCCATTTGGTCAATATGACCCCGTGCCACCGAGAGGTTAAAGTTTTAAATGGGATTTAACATGGGTTTGGTGCACTGCTAGAAACTTTGTGGCATAACTTTTTTATCTTTCCATCTTTTAACGTGAAATATTGTATACTTTTGTTGTTGAAGTTGCTTAACAGGAATCTGAAGCAAAAAAAACTTTGGCAGTTCCGCGAAAATGCTAATTTTAGTGAAGTTGTCCGCTTTTTTGACAGCTGTAAACTGTCAAAAGTTTTTCTGACAGTTTGAATTTTATCATATTCGTGTTCAGCAGTTTCAACAATATAAGTATATAAATCTTCAACTTAAAACATAGAAAGATAAAAAGCTACGCCACAAAGTCTCTAGAAATGCACCAAACTCATGTTAAATCCCATTTAAACTTTAACCTCTCGGTGGCACGGGTTAATATTGACCAAATCAGCTGAACTTTTGCACAGCTCATTTTTATACATTTTAAATCGATCTAAGGGGGGGGGGGCTAAAATTTTAACTTTTGCAAAATAACGGCCGCCCTAATATATACATGTTAATCTGCATTCACGATTGTAAATACAAAACTGTTTTTGCTTCTCCTGTAAAATTACAAAAATTGCAGATAACATGTTTTGTAATGTCACTACTGACTTATCACCTACAATAATTAATAATGGATATATTCTGGGATATCTTTAGTTGTTCTGCCGCAATACCACTTACGGACGGGCCGCCACTGGTGTATACGAACATAAATAGTATGTAGACTATCCCACTTAATTTTACCGATAGGAGATTAAATTCTGGTATCACCTTTATACACTGGGAGCAGTTCCATAATTCTTAAATATACAGGATGTCCCTAAGAATTATTACCCATTTCCCAAACTTACCTATATCCAAAAGTGCTTCGTTAAGGCGCTACTGAACGTCAAAGATCATCAAACAATTTATTTTTTTCTAAATAACAAAAGATTGCTTTTAGCGATGTGGACGAAATTTGGGATGCGAATCTGTACTGAAAAAATAGTTGTTTAGCAACATTTTTTGTAGTAGTGCATGTTACGTAAGTGGTCAAAATTTGACCATCCACATGTAAAGAAGCTCAAATCTTTTTAATGGTTCGGTCAATATTTTTCAAACCTTTTGTTCAGAAAAATATTCTAATTTTTAACATTTTTTGTCTGTTGTTCGATTTTGCTATCTACCATAGTTTAGGCAAAAAAATAATTTGATTTGCAGTCATCAGGTATCTAATGTAAAGTGTGTTGACGCTCAAAAACCACCATTTATATGCATACAAAAATTAATACGACATAAAAAATTAAACTGTACCCTTTCATCATTGTCTCTTAGTGCGTCTGTTGTATTTTCAATTCGTCTCCACAATTCCTCTTCCGTATTTACAAGTCTGGAATACATCGTGGCTTTTAAAGCTCCCCATAAAAAATAATCCATCAACCCAGAGATGGCCAGTTTACGGCCATCATTTCACATCATCCTTTACCGATTCAGCTATTCGGGCATTGTTGATTTAAGTGGTTGCGGACAATAAAAGTGAAATGAAGGGGTGCCCCATCAGGCATGAAAACATAGATGCATGATAACCATAGTGCAGCCATAATGTGTGGCAGTGCATGGAATGCCAATCAAATTTTGCCTAAACTATGGCAGATAGCAAAATTGAACACAGACAAAAATGTTAGAAATTAGAATATCTATCTGTAGAAAAAGTTTGGAAAATATTGACCATACCGCCAAAAAAATTGAGCTTCTTTATATGAAGATGATAAAATTTTGACCACTTACGTAACTATTTAAAAAAACTGTTGCCAAAAAACTATTTTTCCAGTACAGACTCAAATCCCAAATTTCTTGGTCATCGCTAAAAGCAATATTTTGTTATTAAGAAAAATATAAATTTTTGACATTCGATAGCGCCTTAACGAAACACTTTTGGATTAAAGATATATGTCTCAGGAATATGTCTATACAGACTTTTTAGACACCCTGTATATTTCACAACCACTAAGAATGTTAAGTACCACTGTTAATTTATTGCAACCATTTACAAACAACACTCAAGCTACTGTCGGCTGGTCGTACTTGCCCTCACGTGTATTATGTGCAACACAAATTCTTCCCAAATTTTATTTATGAAATCCGAACTTAATCGAAGAAATGATTTAAAGCGAGAAATTCCATATAATTTCATTTCGAAATAAAAATTAAACATTTTAGATACGTCAATTACTTAATTTTCACAGTTAAAGTTAATTTAATACGGATAATAAAAAAAAACCGTAATATAGTGATTAATTACCTATGAGTACAAATGTGTCAATAAGTAATTTAGTAACAACAATGAGGTCATACTATTTTAAATAGTAATAATGTTGAAAGATTTTAAGGCTTGTCTCATTAATTATGCTCTTATGTATCTTTTCCTTCATCCTGAACTTATTTAGGAGTTCCGAGATTGCTGCGACTAGCTACTTAAACGTTAGCTGGATTCACGTAGCTTAGTACTACATCTTAATGTATCGATTGTCTGCGAAACAGGACAGGGTGACTACGATTATCTTTCAGGATTGGGCCCCCATCCCTTAGTTTGGCGATAGTGTTCGCAAATAAAGGCTGAATTCTAGTATGGAGAGCCTTGTTAGGTATATTCCGTTAGTGGTACTGTGTTTGGATTTGTGGAATCGTGGGTTTCACCAACTCTTAAGTGGGTTTGGATCACCCTAAGAGAAGTTGATGTAAACATTTAACCTCTCACATCTAAAACAACTTTCTAGGTCTCTAGGTAGAGTCGAACGGGGTACTGTCGAAGACCAACCAAGCCTTTAATTGGTAGATCGGAGTAGGCAAACCCTATGTTCAAACCCAGTCTATACTTTTGAAGGACTGGACTGGGCAGTTGATAAAGCATGCTGGACTAGGGATGAAAGGACTCCCTCGCGGAGCTCTGGCACTAGCCTGGAAAGCTAGTAGGAGGTGGTGGAGTGTGAATAGCAACCTCCTACCACTGAAGCACTCGCATAAATGACGGGTTGATTGAGCGTACATCATTAAACAAAAATCCCATTCCAAATAAGAAATAATTTATTATTAGTAATTACAGCAAGTTGAATTTTCTCAATCGGACATTAAAAATGAAGTTATCTGAAAACCAGGAAACAAAAATTGAGATAACATTATTGGCTAGTTCTAGGAGTTAAGACATCACTGATCTCACCGTTATAGATTTAATTAACTATTTATCAACTCTCTTGGTTATTAAATTTTCAATAATTATAAAATACTGGTATACATTTTTATTAAGTTTCTTTATTTAAAATAAATTGCTCTAAATTTATATTCTGTTATTTATAAGGATTCTAAATCTCATTTTCTAACGAAAGTAGACCTTTTAAAATTTAATTTTAAATTAAGTTTTAATTACCTTCTTTAGCTAACAATAAATCAATATCAGACAATCGACACTACTGCAATATAATTATATTTGTTTCCTACAGACAATTAAAATAAACGTAATCAAATATCAGCAGCAAACAGTAACTGATATAGAAATAATTGCCCCGAGGTAATATTACAAATAGTATATCCGATGGTTTCTGTGGAACAACAACAAATATAATTAAGTAGGTATTAATAATATTATTCTAATTCTTGGAAAGAAATCAAAAGGGTTCTATTACACATTTTACAGTATTTTCCAATTCAAATTACGTTAAATAAATAGGAAATTATTATAATCCAATAAAAATAAAATCATTTCAATTATAATTTATATAAGCAAACTCGGCGCCATAACAAAAAGATTATTTAGAAATGCCACTTTAAATTAATATTTATAATAAATAAATCTGTGTTAGTAAAACTTACAATACCTTTAAGCATAAATAAGAATAACATCCTTTTTAATATATTAGACGCTCTTTGTTACTCAATATTAACTGTGATGTAAATGTTGAATTTTGAGAGATTGAAATTATGAATTGTTAAACTCTACTTCAGAAATCTACCACACATACTCATGATTATCAGAATGAAATATTAAAAAATTCCAGCGGAGACATATATTTAATGACGTACGGGTGGTGCTGGGTACGCTACTTCATCTTTACCATACACTGTAATTAGTGTCCGATTTTTTTTGTAATCAGCGCATTGTAACGGCTACTACTCATAACTTGGAAACCAGGCTCCAAAAGCTATAAAGCTTGTGCGGGAGGAAGGGACGATTATTATTATTATGCAGGCCCATCGTCCGACTTACAGATGTCATAGCACAAATCCCATGTTTGTGTTACAGCTAAGAAAAAACTGCAGAAAACCGTAACCAGATTTGGGCGAGAGACTAGCACGCTAACCGCTACACTACCAAGGCTATATCATTGCACATTAAAATTCAAAAACTACCAGAAGTGTAAGAGCCTATACTACAACTTTTAAATGAAGCAATATTTTGATAAGATGTTTACTTGTATCTTGAAAATGTAAATCATAAAGAATTATGTTCCTTTATGAACCAAAATACATTGTTATATACAGTGCTATTTATTTACCATGCAATATACGTAAACCGGATAATCGAGCGTGCTGTATAATTGGTTGCCTATGTGTGTATAATGGTTTGATTCGACTATTTTTACAAACGCAACATAGGAAAATGTACATATTGCAATTTCATTTAATAGTGCTGTTTGTGAAATTAATAGCATTAATAGCATAAATAGCGAATTCTTTTGCAGCAATCTTAATTCAGAAACCTACTCCCATACCCAGATATACACTACCGCTCGTAATTATTCGAACACCTAGATTTTGTATGTTTCTCGTATAATTTATAACTGCAAGTGCCTAATAACAAAAAAAGCCTCATCAATATCACTTATACTGTCTTATAAATTCAGTCTGCTCAGTAATTCTTGCAGTGTATCTGCTCCGATTCTCTGCCATTTTTGTTCTTAAACAGGTCAGTTTCCTTAGTTGCCATGAATTTCAGAACATTCTGTCCAACTCAAGTTCAAAACGACTCATATCGAGAGACTGTGGCGGTCAAATCATTCTTTCTAAGACATCATCCATTTCTAATGTTGTAGGTAGTTTCTACAAACTTTGGAGGGGTGTTTTGCGTTCGAGAGTTTTTCCAAGAATTATTTGTGTGGGTGTAGGTTCCTACTTCCAATGCTACAAGACATACGTATAATAAAAAAATAAAAGTCTGCTTGGAGTGAAAAATTAAGGCTTAACTAGGGTGTTGAACTATGTCAGATGTAGATATGAATATCCTAGAGATATGCATAGCTCGCATAGGGAACTGCCTTCGTAGTCTAATAACATAAGTACATTTAGTCGAATACCTCGAGAAATATTCGAGATATCGAAATTTCATAGCGAAATAGATAGCGAAATTTTTATTATCTAAATTATCCAATATAGTTACAATAATTTTACATTAGAAAGGTCTCCACATTTAAAAGGCTTAGACATACAGTAATATAAATTAACCGGTCATCAATATGTACACGTCCATAGACATAAATTACAGTTAAGATCCAACTTGGTGACCTTTGATCAAAATCCTCCTAGCATACCTCCTAAGGTATGTCCACTTGCATAAAATTGCATTTTCACTGAGAACTCAAGATACCGTTATTGAAAAAACAATTTAAAATACAAAATTTACTATTTTTGAACGACATATGAACCGCCATCTTTGATCAGCTGTAGTTCATCATACGCTGGACAACATTTATGTCAACTTCTTTTCTTTTTTGCCTCAGGGATGTTTGATGGGTTAGCATCAATGAACGAATCTGAAATACCCTTCCCTGAGATTGCTAACCAAACCAATACTTCTGGTTCAAAGCTCGTTTTTTGAATGAATTTAAATTCATTTAAAACTGTGCTATTCTGCTCTTAGTAAAATCATCGGTTTCCAGTCAAACCCATTAGAACAAGTAAAATACTTTAGTACTGTCGTTAATTCGCGACACTTGAATGGTATTGTTTGAATTGCTCATCAGAATATTTAGGTGCGACAGAACGTTTGCAATACTGTAAACCTAGAGCCTTCAAGATTTCGACAATTTGTAGTTCCTTGCAAGCCTACGCAGACTGATCACAATTCTGTTTTTTGTGTCTTCTTGCAAGTTTTTGGGCGCTGTGTTATTTAGCGTTTGCTTTTTTGGGTTTTGTGGTAGCCTTTGTGGTATGAATGTCATTGTACCGTCGTACCTTGTGAATATATTATAGATTGTTCTTCGCGGAAAACTCTTTACTGTAGTTCTAATACGATCCTGCTATCCAAGCATAGCACACACACACGTTTACGTAAATTAACCTAATCTGACACTTTCATTTTCAATTTATAATAATTTAATACAAAGGGACACTAACTGTCAAAACAGCATATCGAAAAACAAATAGCAGCTGTTACACAGCAATGCGACTAAATCTTAATTTGCCTCAGAATAAACTGGACGTACCTTATATCTGGATATAAGTATGATAGAATAAAGTATGAAAACTCTATTCCTCCTGCCATAGTGTGACCTCAGATGGTCGCATGGTCAATATGGTCATACAGTCGCCAAATAGTCAATCTTAATAAAATTCGTTGCTTCTTTAAATTGTTTAGTTCATTAGATCATTTCAAAACAGTTCAAGTAAATTATTTGTGTTACTTATAATAAAGTCTAGAAAAAAAACACGACGATGCACACTATCATCAATGAAAAACACTGTTTAGTCATTTGTTTAATCGATGCCACTTTGTTTGAATACATTGTATACTCAATGTAACAACATTAACATTGGCGTCATTAATGATTGAAACAGCGTTACTTTAAAGGTACCTTATGTCTAAGTAGACGTTAGCATTTAATGTGGACATATTTCGTTATTTCATGTATGAAGATGTTTTGTAATTTTTTTCTTTATTCTATTCAATAGTGTTATTTTGTGATAATTATTACGAGTTTAAAAAACTTCTATAAACACTAACTTTTTACAAATTTTTGTGAATCCCATCTGGAGACACGCTGTATATAGCTCTGAGCTGTACTGTGCATACATAGAGATGCTAAAGAGGATAGTAAAGTAACTGGAAGGACGAAGGGGTGATCATAATACAATCACAGAGTTTCTGAAAAACTCCAAGGATAACAATACATAATATATCATATATGATAGTCAGAATATGCAAGTTGAATGTTTTAATAGTTTTCGCAGGAAAAAGTCTTAAAGACAGCGTTACAGGCAGTGGGCGCACCATCATAGTCCACGACCGGCCTGTGCTATCTTCTAGTAGTTAGTAATAATGCGGTCCATAATACTAGCGGTCTGTCTTAACCAGTGTACATAAGATAAATGTATCTATGTGGACTATGATTATACTGATTAGTTAAATATTTATGTATTTAAATCGATTCCTTTGGATGTGTTATATACTACAATATTTTTTGCGGCCGTCAAAGACTCTAAAATATTATAATGCAATAGCTTAAATACCATTTTTGTTTACTAGCTTTATTAGTAATATTTACTAGATCAAGCTGTTACTAGTTTTTCTGTATCCAGCCAGAAAATTATTTGTTTTTGATCTTAAATTTAAAAATATATATTTACTAGGTTAGACTGGATTATCTGCACCGATAATAGTCATTTATGGTACTGGGGGAGTGTAATTGGACGAAAAAATCGCAGTACTAAGAAATTAGTAGAAGTGAGTTAAGTAAGATATTATCCACGAACGAAGAATTCTTCTGAGTGGATAATATCCTTAACTTGCGTGTGTCATACAACGTTTTGTCCAACACCTCTTTATTTAAATTCAAATATTGAATTTGCAATGTATAGTTTAGTCTGTAGTTTTTGATTTGATGAAAGTTTTTAACTAACACCTCTAAATAAAGTTTACTCACTTGTGAGTAGCAAAAACTTTATTTACCCATTGACTGTAGAATGGTGATTTGCTGCTATTCGCGTATTCCGCTGTTACGTAACGTGACAATATATACAATACAAAAAACCTGACAAGTTGATTATTTATTCAATGTTAGAGAAAACACAAGAAAATAAAATCGTACCTACGATTTTGTTTTAAGATGTCATTCATGATCATTTTAGATCTTCAAGGCGTTACGTACAATGTCACGTGCGTGACATACCAAAAATTACATATTTCATTCAATATCATAAGTTCCGATGCATTTTCTTTTAATTTAATCGATTTTTATTTGCCCAATACATTTTTTATTATTCAATAATAATGAACTGCAATTTAAAACTAAACTCACTGACATTATTGTCTTAAACCACCACCGTAATTACATGCACCGAATGGCAGCTTTCATTCTATTGCACACATTTCTGCATAAAAGTATAAACAGATAAGCCATAATCGTTGCAGCTTGGCTGCGGCAAAAGCAATTCGTGTTCTAACATGAATTTGACACCCGCTAAAATGCATTGGTTCCGTCTTTTCAAGCATTATTGAATAT
This sequence comes from Agrypnus murinus, assembly GCA_929113105.1. Lineage (NCBI taxonomy): Eukaryota > Metazoa > Arthropoda > Insecta > Coleoptera > Elateridae > Agrypnus > Agrypnus murinus. The sequence goes on along the minus strand of OV816023.1, from coordinate 38,076,226 downwards.
TGAAGTTTATCTGTGGAGGTTAACCTTTTCGCAGAATGCGCGTAATTGTAGGTAGCAACCAATTACCAGCTTATGTTCCATAATATTGGTAAAACCCAGTCATCGGGCTAGAGTGTTAAATTGATTACCGTCAAAAACTACAAACTAAACTATACATTGCAAATTCAATATTTCAACTGAAAATTAAGAAGTATTAGATAAAAAGTTGTATGGCACATGTGAGTTATCCACTCAGAAAATCTAACCCACTCGTGGTTCATTCTGTACTACCTAACTGACTTGTACCATAGATAAACTATTACCGATTTCTAATGTTTAATAAAACTAGTGGATTTATAATATTTTAAAGTCTTTGACGGCCGCAAGAAAAATATTTTATGTAACACACCCGAAGGAATCGATTTAAACACATAAGTAATTAACAAATGTACACTATTATGTAATAACTATGTACACTAGTTATGACAGGCCGTTAGTATCTAGTGTTTTTTTAAATTTGACGTCAACGTAGGCTGTGAATAGTCGATTGTGAATAAACCAAAAAATGACATCTAACCTCACTTTTGTAATTTTAATTGAAAATTGGACAGAGGTTGCCAGGTTGGATTTGAACGTTTTGACAATGATATTTATTAATACGATCAAGATCCGTTCACAATCAACTACCCATAGCCGCCTTCGACGTCAAATTTAAAAAAACACTCGATATTATGGACCATATTATTACCAGAGACTGGAACCTTTTACAAATATAGGTTCCGGTTCCAGTTCCGGTTCTTGAAAATTCAAAATAAAGGTTTCGGTTCCGATCCAATTTTAATTTTCTAAACATTAAGGCTCTGGTTCCGGTTCCAGGATTTATTTAGGTTCCATAAGGGTTCCGGAAGCAAAAGTAATGACGTCACATTTTATGTTGGTATATAGCTCCAAATAGCTCCAAACAAATATGACCTTGATAAATGACAATAGATACATGTTAGGTTAAAGTATTGTGTATAATATAGGTGATAATTGATACATATTATTTGCTCTTCGGTATTTCAACTCTTTTTACTCGGGAAACTCTAGTGTTATAGTTACAATTATTTACAACAATGGATACCATAGAAACTAAGCTCTTGGAGTAAACATATGTTAAGTACCAAACGTGGTTAATATTGTAGATTCTTTTCAAGATGAAATTTGTTTGGAAATATTCAGGGCTACCAATATAAAATGTGACGTAACACTTTTCTAGTCAATTCACACACTGCTATTGGTCAATTAGTAGTGGAAGTGGATCTAGTATCAACATCAACTTAATAAGAAATGGTTATGGTAGCGCTGTTGGGATAATGTTGAACTACTTTTTTTATTTACCAGTATTACCGAAAAATACCGGTTCTTTTGAAAATTTATAACGGTTCGGGTTCTTATCTTAACATTAACACGGATTTTAGTAAGGGTTCCGATTCCGGTTTCGGTTCCATAAAAGTAATCGGTTCCGATTCCGGTTTTTTGGGTTCCTGTTCCAGTCCCTGATTATTACTAACTAGAAGGTAACAACGCGGGTTGTGCCGGTCGGCCGTGGACTATGATGGGGCGTCCATTGTCTGGAACGCGCTGTTTAAAAATTTTTCCTACGAACTTGACATTTTGCATTTCAATATAGAAATGTTCAAAGAATCTGTACAATTTTCTCAGATATTTTAACCGATCTTTCTGCAATTTTAAGATATTTCGTTTAGAAATAATAAAAATACGTTAGGTAATAAAAAATTACTAGGCCGTCCAAAAAGCCTGTCTTCTTGTGAGCAATATATAAAAAAATTGTTATTGTTATGTTTTTTAGTTGATTGCTATCCCATAATTGTTTTTCATCTAAATCCGTGAGAACGGCCCATTTTAGTGATCGATTTCGCACGGAATGACCGCATATGTAAACACTGTTTAGGATACTCAGTTAAAAGTTTGAAGCAATTCTATGAAATTTTATATTGATGACCTCCGGAGGTCAAACGATGTATCGAATCGCTTTGAGGGTAATTTAAACTTTATTCAGGAGGTCAAGACAAATTTTAAAAAAGCAACTCCTATAAGTCATTTCTGCTGTGTCTAATGGGTGTTGCAGTTTTGTGTAATTATTGTATATATTGATAAATTATCAAATTTTATCGTCCAATAGTTCGCAAAATCGGTCCATAAATAACAGGAAATCCTACAGTTTAATAGATAAGAAGCCAATACCACGTTGGACAGTTGAGAGTACTACATATCAGTAGATTTTCAGAAAAGAAAGCTGTGTAGCACATCCACCTGTAGCTATGTGAAACACTGCAAAAATGCTATAGTTATAATGAATTTTCAGGGTCAAATATTAATATTGCATTAAGACATATTAAAAATTGTTTTTTATCCAGAAGATTACAATCTTAAAATTACAGAAACAAACAGCTCTGTAATGTTAGACGTTAGTAAAATAATTACACAGCCCCACAAAAAAAATGTTCTGACCTGGGATCGTGACTATGGTAATCCGATGTATTTCGTCGCTGAAACCGAAACTAACCGAACCCGATCTCAGAAAAGCACATAAACTCCCAAAATCTTGCGCTAGAACCAAAAACAACCCCAAACTGAGTAAAACCACTCCTGACATATGATGAAAATAAATACATGCAAAAAATGGTTGAAAACCGCAAATGTTTTGCATTTGGAAATAGACCTCTGGTATATGGCCAAGAACATGGGCCAAAACCACCCCTTAGATCAAAATACAATAAATACATACAAGGAATAAATCAAACCGCAAATGTTTTGTTTTTGGAAATAGACCTCTGGTTTATGACCGTGTCCGCAAAGGAATTTTTTTACACCAAATAACCAAGCTTCCTATTCAAGTGCAGTCGTTTTGGAGACGAGAATTGCATGTACTGTTGAAAGATGTAATCCTCGTCTACAATGCAATGACTGCACTTAAGGAGGCTTGGTTGAGTTTTAAGGACGTGGTAAAAAATTTCCTTGGTGGATACAAATCAGAATACTACCAAGAAATCATTACAGGTTTGTTGGAGAATTATAAAAAATTAGGTTGTAATATGAGTGTGCAGTTATATTTCCTCCATTCTCACCTTGACTACTTTACAGATAGCTTAGGGGATTACACCGAAGAACAAGGCGAACGGTTCCACCAAGAATATGGGATGCGCATATGATGGCGGATTAGTGCTGGTTTATGAAAAGGAAAACTAAAGACTAACAAAGTACATAGGAGGCAGCCAGTACGCAGATCATTTGAAAATAAAAGGAAGAAAAATCATAAATCGAGAGACTAGAGGATTAACGGGATTTTATTAAATTTATTTTTTGCCTCTATTTATTTGCATATATTTTATTTTGCGTGCGTTTATTTATTGTAATTCTGATGTAAGGGGTGGTTATACCCCATCTTGGGGTGTTTCTACCCTTTTAGGGGGGAAGCAGGTGTTGGTCATATACCAGAGGTCTATTTCCAAAAATAAAACATTTGCGGTTTTTAATCATTTCTGCATGTATTTGTTGTATTTTGATCTAAGGGGTGGTTTTGACTCATTTTGGGTTGGTTTAACCCTCTAAAGGAGGAGGGCTCTTCCCAGCCAGCACACTGAGGTTATAATGACGTTATTTTTTAGTCATTATTGGTCGACGACGTCATATGGCTAATAAATGATGTCCATAAGACGTCATATAATGGGACGTACGTAGACGTCTTTTCGACGTACAATACAATACGTACAAGTTTCATTAAAAAGATATTATTTTAGCAGGGGCCAAGGGATAGTGGTCATATTAAGCAGGTGGTCACAATATAGAGATGTTTTGACTGTAGTATATAATAAATGTTATTTCCAATATTCAACTATTTATTTATAATTCCTGTCTTAGTTCTCGTCGTATAGGACATTTTAATGACGTCTTGGGGCTGTGACATAATGATGTGAGTTTTACGACAATTTGACGTCGTTACTGCCGAAAACGGCGACATTGTGACGTCAGTGTGCTGGCTGGGTTGGCCATATACTAGAGGTCTAAATATAAAACATTTTCTATTTCCAAAAATAAAACATTTGCGGTTTTTAATCATTTCTGCATGTATTTGTTGTATTTTGATCTAAGGGGTGTTTTGACTCATTTTGGGTTGGTTTAACCCTCTAAGGGAGGAGGGCTCTTCCCAGCCAGCACACTGAGGTTATAATGACGTTATTTTTTAGTCATTATTGGTCGACGACGTCATATGGCTAATAAATGATGTCCATAAGACGTCATATAATGGGACGTACGTAGACGTCTTTTCGACGTACAATACAATACGTGCAAGTTTATATTAAGCAGGTGGTCACAATATAGAGATGTTTTGACTGTAGTATATAATAAATGTTATTTCCAATATTCAACTATTTATTTATAATTCCTGTCTTAGTCCTCGTCGTATAGGACATTTTAATGACGTCTTTGGGCTGTGACATAATGATGTGAGTTTTACGACAATTTGACGTCGTTACTGCCGAAAACGGCGACATTATGACGTCAGTGTGCTGGCTGAGTTGGCCATATACTAGAGGTCAAAATATAAAACATTTTCTGTTTTCAACAATTTTTTGCATGTATTTATTGTCACCATATGTCAGGAGTAGTTTTACTCAATTTTGGGGGTTGTTTTTGGCTCTAGCCCCAGATTTTGAGGGTATATATGCTTTTATGAGGTCGGATTCCGTTTCAGCGTCGAAAAATACATCGAAATACCATAGTTACGTTCCCAGGTCAGAACATTTTTTTGTGGGGCTGTGTTATTAATTAAGAATTCCAAAACACACCCCAGAATAAAAAGTAGAAACCGCACAGTTTAAAGATAAATGTAAAACCTTACAAAATAATTCAATTTCAAATTCAGCGAGCATTTTAAACTTTCATAATATTTTGTTACTTTTACATTGTTACAACAAAACGCTACAAGAACAGTTGAATAAACAGTGTCAGATTCCTCATTAAATATTTGTTATGTTAAATACAAACATCAGAAGAATAACAATGTTTCAACTCAGAAAATTCCGACGAAATTAAATTAATCATTAATTCTTCTAAAACGGAAAAATGGTTTATGGTTGAAACCAAGTGCTTGGAAAAGTCTTTATCGCTTAATTCGATTAAAAACACTTAACTGCTCGTGCATGTAAATTTATGAAAAATGCTAGGGGTGATTTTCGTCAAATGATTTTAATTACCGTTCATGTTTTTGACGTTAAAACAAAAACATTTTTTACCTAAATTTTCATATAATTAAGTAAATAATTAATTCCGAGGATGAAGAAAACGAAAAAGATTTACTTCGGGGCATTCGTAATATTTCCAAAAATAGAACCGTTATTAAATTCCTTTTTTTTTTTAAAGAAATACGAAATCGACTTTTCATAAAGTCATTTAAGTTATTTCTAAACCCCGGGATTTTAAATTAATTTTTCTTTATTAATTATTAATTGAGAAATTTTTAACAAACACGAATTGAAGATGCTGGAAAGTCAATTACCAAAGAATGGAAAAAGTGAGTTATTAAAATGTAAACAATTAAATGTGACTAGAAAGACAAGGGAAATTCGGAAGAGCGCCAGGGAAATCCTTGGGGTAATTTTAAAAAATAATCGCATTCAAAGGGAAGTAGTTCCGGATAATAAAGGTATAGTCCAGAGCATAGTACGTTAAAATAATAAGAGTTGGTAAGAGTGCAAAGGAGCAAGTGCAACGCAGTGCTCCGTAACACACGACGTTGCCAGATTCTGCTCCGCCAATCAATACCAAGCCGCACTCGACTGGCCTTATATCACGTAGTGGCAACATAGGAATATCCCCCTCCGAATTTGGCTAGCAGTATGCAATATTATATTGGATGTATAGCCAGGATATCGAGACAAAATAACAACAACCCCGTTAGCCGTTTATCAACTTGATAAACAGAGCGTTTCCCATCTATCCCGTTAAATTCACGTTAAGCAACGACAGGGGATACCCGCTTGCATGGAAACGTTTAACAGAAAGGCTCGTCTTTTAACTTTTAATGCCCTCATCAGAAATAGATCAAACGAAATAGGAATACCCCGTAATCAATCAAAGTCATGAGTAATGGATCAAAAACACGTAACTGAAATGGTTTTGCATAGACAAATCGCTTCAAGATTGAGTAGCTAAAGTAGTAATGTAGCCAGCTCGTAAAGTAATGTAGCCGGCTCGTAAAACATTAAATGACATACACAAGAGCTGTTACGAAACGCTAAAAACGAACTGTTTTTACAAAACGATCATTTTTTATTCATCAAGTCTAAAAAAATGAATCATTCATAGTACTTTAAAAATGTATCGAATTAATTAATTCAAATTAGTATTTAAAAATAGAAACAATACTTAAAAATAGGAAAAGATAATAAACCACGCCGGCTCTTGTCAAAAAAATACAAACAGCTACCGGATCTTTTCTAACGAATTATTAATGACAGCTATTTATGTTTTTAGTATTATCACAGGTGAAAAATTATGACTCATTCAAATTTTGTTTACACAGATTTTATATGTAAACAAACTTTTAATTCATTTATTCACAAGCCAAATTAAGCGTTTTATTGAACTTTAAGCAAAAATTAAGATAAGATTGTATATATTTTATTTTCGCAATTATTTGCACGACTTACAAACAAGCACAAAAAATCAAAAGTGTTTTAATTAAAAACAGTTTTCAGCGAGATACAAAAACGCAATTTAAAAAATCATATATAATAATATTTTTTACTTACTATAATAAAATAATTTTACAAGAAATTAAATCTTCTTGTATAAACTGTCAAAAACATTCTATATGCTAAAAAAAATTACGTTTTTATATTTGCGTGTCCAAATGAAGCCATTTTGTGTGCCTTACTGTCATCATGGGATGCATTGTGTTGTGTATAAGTGCAATATGATCACGATAAACGTAACGTAATAAAAATTAGTATCATAAAATTTTATATTTTTACCTTATACATTACACTGGTCAACAAAAAAAAATTTTTTCTGCTAACTTTGATCTGACACTTGATTTTAACTAAAATTGGTACGCTAATGCCAAATATAAATCCCGCTTTTCCCTATCACGTCAGGTTTTTTTCTACGGCGTTTCTTGTTTGACGAATCGAAAATTCTTGAAAATCGTTAACTAAATGCAGCAAATTTTTAATTGTTTGGACAATTGTTTTAACAGTGGAGCAAAGGAAAACGTCAGAAATTAGCTTTTGGCGTTCCAATGATATGGCGTGAAACGAAAAACCACGTAGATGATTGTTACTTTTGTTTAACTCAGACCTCCGGTTATAATACCAAGATTAAGAATAAAATTGTATATCCGAATATTGACTCCGCGATTCGACCAGTACCTCATTTCCGATGAAATACCTGTGCCAGTTTGTAAAGAGCTTCCTTCACTTGAGCACTCGGATGCTGAATACATGTCAGATGTTATTGAAGAGCAAGATCATTCAGATGTACATTCTGCCAATGAAGATATAGTTTCTGATTATGGAGCAGAACGCTTTACTCAAGCAGAATTAAATGATTTAGTAAGGGATTTGGGCCTATCAAAGGAATCATCGGAACTGCTAGCTTCAAGATTAAATGAAAAGAACTTACTCAAGCAAGGTACGAAGATAACTTTTTATTGTAAAAGGGAAAGTGATCTTGTGCAATATTTTAAACAAGAGTGTGAATTTGTTTATTGTAACAATGTGCCAGATTTGCTAACTCAAATGGGCGTTGTACAATATGACCCAAGTGAGTGGCGTTTGTTTATCGACAGTTCCAGCAGAAGCCTCAAGTGTGTCCTATTACACAACGGGAATGTTTTCGGTTCAATTCCTATTGGATATTCCGTTTAATTAAAGGAAACATATGACGACATTGATAAGGTGATAGATTTACTAAAATATACAGACCATAACTGAGTCATCTGTGTGGATCTCAAAATGGTAAACTTTTTACTTGGTTTTCAAAGAGGATATACAAAACTTCCTTGCTTTTTGTGCCTCTGGGATAGTCGAGATAGAAACCAACACTGGATTCAGAAACATTGGCCTCCTAGAACATCCTTAGTTGTTGGAGAGAAGAATATTATAAGTCAACCTTTAGTCGACAGAGAAAAAGTAATTTTTCCACCTCTTCACATCAAACTGGGTCTTATGAAGCAATATGTTAAAGCACTAGATTTGCAAAGTGACTGTTTCCAGTACATATGTGAAAAGTTTCCACGACTAAGTTACGAAAAAATCAAAGCTGGGGTATTTGATGGACCTCAAATTAGAACTTTAATGAGAGATCCAAATTTCATCAACTCTATGAACGAAGCAGAAAAAGAAGCCTGGACTTCATTCACGATGGTCGCGAACAATTTTCTTGGAAACAAAAAAGCATCCAATTATAAAGAGCTAGTGCAATCAATGCTTGAAAAATTTTACCGCCTAGGTTGTAACATGAGCATAAAGATTCATTTCCTTCATAGCCATCTTGATAGGTTTTCCGAAAATTTAGGTGCTGTAAGCGATGAGCAAGGCGAGAGATTTCATCAAGATTTAAAAACCATGGAAACTCGGTACCAAGGAAGATGGAATTCTCATATGATGGCCGAGTACTGTTGGAGTGTTCAAAGGGACTCCCAAACCAAAATGCACAGCAGAAAGTGCTACAAACGAAAATTTATTCCCTGACTGTTGTTTCTTTATTACTAACACTTTTGTAGTTTTTTGAATGATCATTGTGTAAATATTGTACCTAAATAAATAAATGAATTATTATAATTTTATACTTTATTTATATCGTATAAGTTCTTAAGTTACAACTTGGCCACATTTGTAATTCTTCAAAGAGCATAAAATGATATAGAATTAAATTTTGACGTGATACGCAAAAACCAATAGATTTTCGGATTCAGCACACCCAAATTAGTAAAGAACAGGTCTCATATACGAGTCAGCAAAAAATGTGTTGCCCAGTAATTAATTATCCAAAAGATCCAATGAATAATAATTATTTTTGTTAACAAAAATCATTCTTTGCTGAAAATGCTATTGCATTTATATCTCATTAATTTCTTTAACAAATAAGGTATTTATTCTATTAAATGAAATACATATAATTACTCTTATTTCAACCAATTTTTTAATTTATTAAGTAGCAATTATCATTTATGTGTTTGTGTACATATATTGGAATACATTCTACTTTAAATTTATAATAATTTTCAACAGTACAAGAACTTGACGTATAGTAACTACATCACCTGGCGAATTTGAAGAAGGTTCTGCCGCTTACCGGGCTTTCTGTGTATCAGACAAGGAGGGGAATTCCTACGTCGCGCGGATTGTCAAAGTTAGCGATGCTACGTGAAAAACAATTGCATAATTTTTAGTGTTGCCAACTGTCATACTACTTACCAAAATATCCCTAACAAATTTTATTTAAAACTAACAAGTAATTTTTTAAATTATTTAATAATCAAATAACGCAAATAGAAAAAATAACACTGGTCGGCAAAAATTTTTTTTTCTGCCCCTAACACCATTCCTGCTGATTCTTATGTAAAATGATCTCCTGAATCCGAATATGACCTCAGTTTTCCTCCATCACCCGCCATTTTCGGGGGATGGCCCCCACCTATTTTTATCACTTTTCCATAATTTGGAGGGATGAAAAGGATTATTTTCGCCTTTACATTTCTTCTGAGGGGCTAGAGAGGTGAAAAGTTCTAAAACATGAACATTTGTAGCAAGGAGGTAGATTTGGGGGGAGGGGGATATTTGCCTCCTTAAATTGTAAAAAAATCATTAAAAATGATCGATTTTTCCGTTTTTATCTCAATTTTTTCACTTATTTTCTACCTATTTTAGCTTCCAGCCCCCTCCCCCCTCATCCTCTCTCAAACACCCCGAAATAATAAAAATATATAGCAGCAATATAGCAACAATTTAGGAGCAGTTTCGGATGAACACGGGGAACGATTCCATCAAGACATCAATAAGTTCGAGAGGAGATTTTCAGGGAAATGGAATGCGAGCATGTTGACAGAGTTCTACTGTTGCATGTTGGTACGAGAAACTTCTACCTCAGGGTATAAAAGGAAAGCAAACACCAAATGAAGGTAGTTATCTTATTTATTTATTATTGTTTACATTTTTAATTTTACTTTTTGTTTATTATTCTTTATAGCTAAAATAATCCTTTTCACCCCTCCAAATCAAATTCATGGCCATAAAATTACTATCGGAAAGTGATAAAAATGAGGGAAGCTAAGGATTACAGTGCAGGACTATAGTGACAAGAGCAATGCAAGTTTAAACTTGTCAAAGCATGAAAATTCCTGTGCATGCCTATTATTGTTGCTATATATTTTTATTATTTGAGGGGGAGCTGAAAGCTGGAGTAAGTAGAAAATAAGTGAAAAATTTGCGAAAAAACCGGAAAAATTGATCATTTTTAATGATTTTTTTACAATTTAAGGGGGCAAATCCCCCCCAAATCTACCTCCTTGCTACAAATGTTCATGTTTTAGAACTTTTCACCTCTCTAACCCCTAAGAAGAAATGTAAAGGGTAAAATTATCTATTTCATCCCTCCAAATGATGGAAAAGTGATAAAAATAGTTGGAGGGCCATCCCCCGAAAACGGTGGGTGATGGGGTTAAACTGAGGTCATATTCGGATCCAGGAGGTCATTTTACATAAGAATCAGCAGGAACGGTGTCAGGGACAGAAAAAATTTTTTTGCCGGCCAGTGTAATATAAAGATTCGTTTCATAAGACGTTTTAGCGCACTTGTCCTTTAGAAAAGTGTCTTATGAAACTAACAATTTAGTATACTATTAAAGAATAGAAACAATAATGTATTAAATATACCTACAACATATTCATTATTTTTTTAGTACGTAGCAAGTATAATTCCAACATCCAACCTGTATACCAAGTGACTCAGAAGTACTCTCGCCTATTTGAATTTGGTGTCTGTGAATTTGAGTTTGTCTGTGGCATCATTATATCAGGTGTATACATTAAGGTGATTAAAACTTTTATATTTTTTAGCTGAAAGATTGTTTGTTACAATTGAATCTTTGAAGCTCTACGAAGTTATTTCTGATAGGAATTATAGAAAAAAACGGAGTTTATTATAATTCTCTATTCCTTTTTTTGATACGCCACTGAACGTAAATACGAAATATTGCTGCCGCAAGCTCGAGTGAAGCCAACATTGGTATTTAATAGATTTTGGAAAAAATAAAATATCGCATTAGGGTGGTTCTTATTTGGGGCATGTTGGAATTTCGGTTTTATTGGGTGCCCATTTGATTAAAAAAAAACTGAAAATGTTAAGACCAATACGAACTTCGTATCCACATTCTAATCATTAGCTGTAACGAGGAGAACTTTCCCATTTAAAATACACACTATTTTTCAATTCTTATGTATACAGCGTGCCCGGAGAATTAATTTTAAGGGGTGATAGAAGACACCAAAAGGAACAAAAAAGTCTTATACAACTTTGTTCTAGAACGTACCACTTTTTCAGAAAAAAATAAGAAAGTTGGAAACTTTAACATCATTTTGCCGCGTTAATAGTAGTACTTTAAGTATGGGGCTTTGTCGGCAGATCCATCTCATCTATCACAACAACAAACCTTGATGACATTTTATCGTATCGTATATCGTTTCGGCGTAAAATTGAATTCTTCTTACAATTAAAAATTCATTTTACTCAATTTAGAAACGTGACAACCCTGTAAAGTTTGTAATCAAATCTGCTAGACAACCGCACAAAATGCTGCTCTGGACATCTTGACATTGAAAATAAAGCACGTCTTGCTTATACAACACTGCAATTTAAGAATATTATTTGGGTCAATGCCTGATCTATGATCAATGCTATGTTAAAATTGTAAATAATACCCTTGAGATAATACTGCGTTTGTAGTTCGTTGAACTTTAAAATAATAATTTGTCAATAACGCAATTCGCAACTTGCTGTTTATTTAATAACAGTTTTTAATGATTTTATAAGAGAATATCTTTTAAAGAGAAAATTTATCTAATTTAAATTATGTAATTAGGTTAAGGGATTGTTGACACCTTGTTTTGGCTACATTAAAAAATCTTTAATTTTATGGTAATTAGGTGCCTTAATCAAGTTTTTTTTTACATAAGATATTCTTATTCTTCGTATTCTTAAATAATAAAAAAACAAATACGTCAAGACATTTTGAAAATATTCCGGAAATTAATAAATATAAAATGTAGGTCAGTTATTGTATTATTTTTTCAGTTGGTTTGTTATGAATCAGCGTGTTTTCAACGTCCTACAACGTACAAATTTTGTTTACGGAAACAGTTCGGATTACAATTTTCATAGAACTAGTTCCCGACTAATCTGCTTTGGATGTTTATTATTTTTAAACGACGACGGCATCATTAGTTTGTTTGTTTGATTTTCTAAAACAAGGTCTAGACCCAGCTGCGATTATACTTAAGCAAGGTTGCCAGATATGGCGATGGTTTTTTCTAAATTACTCGAAAGCCTATTAACATAGAAAAAAATTTATTCAGACTTTTTTGTTCCTTTTGATGTCTTCTATCACCCCTTAAAATTAATGCGTTCTAACTCAGGACACCCTGTATATTTGACCACTGGGAAAAATTGTTGAGAAAAAAATTTTAAAATTGATTTTTTTGGAATTAACAGCGTTCGCTGTTAGTTTTAGGTAAAAATAAAATATATGAGGCATTCGTTTTTTTTATCTAACGATTTACATATAAATTCAAAATAATGCACCGTACAATTATTAGTGTTGAAGTGATGTAAATGCCCCATCTAATTCTTTTTCACCTAAAAGTAGCATCGATGCCGGCTAATTCCATAAAATCAATTTTCAAACTTTTTCTCAACAATTTGTCCCAGTGGTCAAATATGCATAAGAATTTAAAACAAGCGTGTATTTTAAATGGGAAACGTCTCCCCGTTACAGCGAATGATTAGAATAGAGAGAGAAAGTTCGTATTGGTCTTAGAATTTTTTTTTATTTTGAATCAAATGGGCACCCGGCAAAACCGAAATTTCAACATGACCTAAATAAGAACCACCAATGTGATATATCGCGACGGCTCCGTCCCTGTGTGGTGGGGTAGTATTCCAGTAATAAGTCTCCCCCTTTTAAATTTTATGATTTTAAAATTTTAGAATTTTTAAGCGGATTTGACGCGCACGAGTCTCGACATACTAGAATGGAATAATTTTCGGTTTGCGTTCCCGGTTAACCCGAAGACGTTTCGAGGGACCGCAAACGCGCTTCGCTGTCGATGCGTTGGGAAGTTCCCGTCTCAGATTGGAAGTCGTAACAGTCCACGACAACAACTGTTTAGGCGGAAACGACGAAAGCTGCCCCCGCCTTACGGTAGGTCGGAGCGAAAATCCAACCTCGAAATCTTTGCCAGCGACTTCCCCCGATTGCTTCTACCTGAAAAGTCTTTTTGCCTACACTCTTCCGGGGCGGGTGGCAGGGATGGCATAGGAGTTTTGAGAGCGATCGAACATGTGTTGGTGGTATTCAATGTTACGTAGCCTGCTACGAGACCTACCCGCCTCCGATTTAGGGGGCGGTGAGTGTCAAAAGAGTGGTATCCCGGAACTATAGGAGCCAAAAGTCTTGGCATCAAACGACGGGCAATTTCAAATTGTTTAAGAAATTTCCTCTTCAAATGCCGTGCGAAACCATAAAAAAAAGTTACAACCGAAAGACTCGAAATGTTTTATTTGATTACGAGGTTTGTACTTGTATTAGTTAACATCCTGTATAGCACGTTTGAAATTTTAAAGTATGATTTCATTGAAATTATATTTAAATGAAATAATGAACATTTTATAAAAGTTATACGTGTGTGCCGTAAAGTTGGATCCATATAGGAACATTTTTTAATATTCTGATTGCAAAAAAAAACTTAGCGGGGCAATCACATCTGCTTTCAAAAATACTTGAAATACGCATATGTCAAAGTTGACAGATGACATTAGGTATCTGTCAAATTCGCTATTTAAAAAATAAATCGGCGAAAAATGACCTTATTTGTTAAAATATAGAAAGATTTTATTAAGAAAAAATGTTTCTAATGACATTTTACATTCACATACCGAGTTTGAACAAGATACCCCGACATAAGGAAAAATCCTGTTTTGAACATTTTTTGATGGCCCCCCACCCTCCTGTAACTGACTATTTTCAAATTAAAAACGCTTTAAAGGAGTGGAAAGGCAACAAGTATTTTTGACGAATATTAAAATTATCAAAAAATTAAATCGAACTTTCTGGGAGATTTTCCAATTTCCAAAACACATAATTTTATTAACCGTTATATACAGGGTGTTCGAATTGAAGTCGGCACTATTGCCAACTTTGTTAATACTAAAGATACGATGTTGGTTAAATTACCAAAGTAGTAGCGTTTTTTCTTCCGATTACATTTTAAACGATAATTTAATTTTAAACAAAATTTGTTAAAACGACCACTTTTCTTTAGTTGTAGAATAATCTACTATTCTTTTACTTTCCAATAATCGGCCATTCATTGGCTACATGATATTCGTTTCAACTTGAACTGGTAGGTACATTTAAATGCTTGTAGTTCGTTTATTTGTAAGTTTAGGGTATTTATGTATTAATAAATTTTGTTTAAAATTAAATTATCGTTTAAAATGTGCAAAAATATACAGGGTATTCCATTTTAAAAAATGTTTTTTTAATATCTCGAAAACGCGAAATTCAATTGTTTTTAAAATATAACCATCGTAATCGGAAGAAAAAACGCTACTACTTTGGTAAGTTAATCAACATCCTATCATTAGTATAGTAACAAAGTTGGCAATAGTGCCGACTTCAATTTGAACACCCTGTATATTAAGTCACGTTTGAATAATACAAGAATTGTTAAGATCATAATTTACGCAACGTAACACGAAATTACTACTAAAAAATAGTCAGTTACCATGGCGGAGGGGGGAGTTGTATCAAAAGATGGTTAAAAACAAAATTTTCCTTATGTCGGGATGGGTATATCTCAGTTGCGCCGATATTACCTGGACTAATCCGGATGGCCGAAAAGGCCCGTTAATCCGATAGTCTACTTGCGCCAATGGCTGTAGAATCGATTTAGGTATCTACTAATATTCCAGAAAAAACTTTTATAACCTCTTTTACTTCAACAGCACTAATAGTGATAAAAACCACCTTTAATGGCGGTGAAAACCACCCCTCTATTAATATTTAGTTTTGTAAGAAGTTACATAGATGAAAATTTGTAAAAACTAATAAATCAGTCACGACACAACTGTAAACATCAAATGATCCATTCATTGATTCAGTCACTGGAAATATTTTAAGATGGACAATGAGACTGACATTTCTAAAACCAGAAGCAGGTGTGGACAGTTTTGCATTTGCGTTTATCAATAGCATTTTAATCGACGATTCAAGGTTAACGTAATATTTAGATTATCTTGTAGATAATTAAGTATATTGGGACTTCTTCAAAGTTTCTTCCAAAAATGTGTGCTGTGCGGAAGCTGTAGTACAATAACAACTAATTGTAGCGAATTTTTCATTCGGATTTTAATAAAAGTTTTTATATTCCCCATCCCGATATTGGGATATATGGAGTGCAAATACTTCTCGGTACCACCTGCTGAGCTCTCATGGGTCAGCAACAAGCGCAAGTTGGCCCTAATATTTTATGTACCTGCAGTGGTTCCGGCGCAAATGGACTACGGGATTATCAAAATAATTAACAATAAGCGCAACTCGTCTATGCCCGTTGGGATATCTCCTTTGAACGTTTGACAGATACTGACATGACGTATTTCAAGTATTTTTGGAAGCAGATGTGATTGCGTTGCAAAGTTTTTTTCCCAAACAGAATATTAAAAAAATTCTAATATGGATTCTACTTTATGACACATAGTGTAGGTTTGTTATTTTCCCGTATCGAGGAGAATAATAATTCAAGGTGAGATAGCTATTTTATAGTTACATTTTTTAAATTAAAGAAATATTACCAACATGCAAAAAATGAAATGTTTTAAATTAACTAATTTAAAGCGTCACATAAAGTCAATATTCTCTATTGTATTAATTTTTTTAACAAAGAAATTATCATTAAAACAGTGATATTGCTGTGTTATTGCTTAATTCATAGGCGCCGAAAGTTTAAAATCACAAGGGAGCAGAAATAAAAATCGGACAAATTCTTTCGAATTTTTCGAAGCTTTAACAGTATAATAAAATTTTATTAATAATTTACATAATATTATGAAAATCCATTCATGAACTGACATTGCACATCTTGGATTTTTGCAAAGGGGGTAAATTAAGTTTATATTTTGTTTTCTAAAAAAGATTAATATTAATATATCATCAATATCATCAATGAAATCAGCGATTTCAATTTATTTTTATATTAAAAAGAATGAATATTGATATATATTCATTCTTTTTAATATAAAAATAAATTGAAATCGCTGGAAAATTCAATCAAATCGTAAAAATTAAATCCTTTAAATTTTTATACCCCCATGGGCTTTCATGGCTTGTAAAAGGAAACTATTATTATTATTATTATTAAGTTTTTATTAAAATTGTATAAAAAACTATACATTAGAAAATAACCATATCGTTCATAGTTTACAGTATATTTTTTGACTAGGCTGTAATTTTAGACATGCATTTCTTGGTTATCTAAACAAATAATTTAATAGAGAAAATCGATTTAGACCCACCATAATATAAAGCTACGTATAGAGTTATGAAGGCATAAAATTCCTTTTAATCGGCATAAAACTAAACAATTCATAATCATGGGAAAACATTACTGCCCACTAAAAAATTTATAAATACAAAAAACAATGTTTTTACCTTACTAACATAAATAACGCAGACCCTGGCTTTATTCAATTATTTCAAAACATTCCCAACGAAATTCCGGAGAAAAATATCAAAATTGTAATACATATACAGTGAAACCTCTTATAACGGAGATCTCTCATAAGTGGACATCTCTGTTGTGCGGGCAGTTTTTCCTGCACCGATAAAATGACAATATAGTTTGTTAGCAGACACTCTCTTGACTGGACATCCTCTTGTGCGGACAAAATATCCGTCCGCTCAAGAGAGGTTTCACTGTATTGGTGTGGCGATGATTCTTAGAATGGTGGCGGAATTTAGAAATTCATAAACTTAATAAAACAGTTGATAAGCTTTATACTATACCTTCCTGAATAATATCAGGTCCTACATCATTACTCTCCAGAAATGTCAAAAATGCCAACCTGTAAGTAGATGAATAGAAAATCTTTGTTTTTCTAAATTTACAAGTAAGAAAATCATTATAGAAAAATGAATTTTGAGATTATGTTGGTGAAAGTATTCAGAATTGCAGAATTTGAATCGAAGGCAACAATTTTGAAACTATGAAGATATCAAGAGGCAATATCATATATTTTCTCCTTTATGCTCATAACTCGCTTCCTCTCCAATTTTCAAAGAAATTAGGGGATTATATATAGTGATGTCAGTTATTTTTGCCAGGAAATCTTGGGATTTTCCATAGAACTCCAGTATCATTTATTTAGTCTTTCTAAATGTCGAAACCGCGAAACTTTTTTAACTGCGTCTCGTTTTCCCTTCGGAGAATGGTCGGTTGGTCTGTGAATATTGTATAGGTGTTTTAGAATACTCCAATTTTTATGATCCAACCTTTCCTGTGCGAACCAATAAAAATGTTTTCTTTCTCGAATACATTAATTAGGATGTTATTGCGAGTTCTTCTCAAAGGTTAAAAATAGATATGCAATAATATGTGATGGTCGATTGTTGAATTAAACCTACACTATCGTAAATACGACGACGTAGGTTTCCTGTAAACATTCCCTCAAGAAGAATCGATCATGACATATGGAAGTTCTAAACATTTCTAGAAATAAATAGTAGATAACCTTTATGGATGTAAACAGAAAACAGACATACTGCTGAAGTAATGGTGTCGGTCATCCTGAAGTGATGAAATTCCACACAATCAAAGAAAGTTCCGTCACTTGTTTTGTGGGCTCATGAATGCATTTATGTGACACTCCAACACAGAAGACGTTTCCTTTAATCTCCCACCGTCAATCTAGGAAACGACGCTTTCCCCAGATTTATGGAATTATTGAGTTTCGTTGACGCATTTGAAAGAAACTGACGTTGGAAATGCAAGAAACGAAGAATCACAGAAAATTCACCTTATTCTTTGATAGACAGACATTCATTTTTATTATAAGAGAAAATAATCGTGTTTGAGAAACGAGCTTCTGTCTGTTTTAACCAACAATTATTATTTAATATGGTTTTCGGTACACTTTATTATGAGGGATGGCGGAATTGTTCTGTATTTAATAATTCAATAAAGTATTATTAAATTCCTCGGAACATAAAAATAATGTTTGTAATATCACAGTTTATTAGTACATAACAAAGAGACATTTCATTTTCTTCTTCTGTAGATGTTTTTACAGCAAACGATCCTTTAATAAAGGTTTCCCGTTCTAAAAATGAACAGAATTAAAAATGTTTTGTAATTTTTAAATACTTTGGTGTGTCGGTTACTTCCTAATCATTTCTAAATTTGAGTACCGGCCTTTTGCCAGTTGCTCTCGGCACGCCAACCCGTGTCAAATGAAAATGGTCGACAGGATTAATAATACGGCGAGTTCGCCAACGCAAATCTGCCAGTCTGTATAAATCTTTTGGAAAGGCAGAAAAGCTGTTTTACTCTTGTAACGTTTTTTAGCCAAAGGTTTTAAATTTTAATCATGTAACCCACTTTTTTCGTTTGCTTTCAGTATGCTTTTGACTTCAGAACGTAACGGCAATATTTGTTCTACAGAAAAAAACAAATATTTTCTGCTAAAATTGCCTAATAAGAGCAACCGTGCTTAGAAGCAAAATATACCTGTATTCTGTTATTCTGTAGATTGTAAAGTAGCTCAATACAATCGTGTTTGCAATCCTTGAATCTTATAGGCTGTGGATATTTCATCCACCATCCCTCAGCCTAATTTATAGATATCTAAACAATCTCAATCTAAAGCTACTGATGTAAAACGTACTAACTCCATAATTACAACGATAACATGAGAACACGTAGAATAGTGTTCTTGTGGATCTTGGTTTCATTTTAAATAATCTCAAATTGAGAAAAATACCCCAAAGTACAATAGATTCTGAAAAAAAAACATTTCTAAAAATATCTCGATTCAGCTATGCTTCACCAAAAAAAGCTTAATTTTGAAACAAACATTAAAAAAATTATATTTGTTTGTTAAATTTTGAGTATGCTTACTCATGATGAATACTGCAATGCATTCAAGATTAAATTGGCAGGGGCCTTTATATTGCCGCGTGTCAGGACCCTCTCTAACAGAGGATGAAGCGGGGCTTGAACGTCCGCATCACAAACACAAGTGGAAATGCATACAAGCATTGTATATTAGGGGTTGCCGAAAACGTTTTGTTATGTACGAGGGCAAACTTTTTTTAATTCTTGTAGGAATACTTAAAAATACAAAAATGCCGATTCTGATATACCGGGTGACAATGATCATATCTTACACCGAATAATTTGTTTATTTTTCAACCGATTCCTATCGTATTTGGAATAGTGAATACAAACGTTAAATACGCATCTTTTTGTAACACAATTAGCTTTAGACTTCTGGTTTAACCGGAAGTGACATCAAGTTTAGAGTCGTAAATAGAACACCCTGTATATCTATACATTGTAAACTACATTAAATTGTGACTACCATGATGCTACACTTTTATTTGTTTTTTGGCTGCGGTGTCATTATTAAATCTCTTTTTTGGATGAGCTTATTTATTTAAAATTAAATTCTCAATTTATTCATGCAATAAAAAATTGGTGTCATACGGGAAATTTAAAGGTTATGTTAAAAAATATAAAGTACACTAAATAAATAAGCTCATCTAAAAACGAGATTTAATATGTACTGTGCCACCGCAGCCAACTTGACTTAAAAATAAACAAAAAGGAAAATACAAATATGTTAGAAACTAATGAAAAATAGGGAACCATCATAGTTACAATTTAATGTAGATTCCAGATATGTATAGATATACTAGGTGTTCCATTTAAGATTCTAAAGTTGTCAAATGTCACTTCCGGTTAAGTCTAAAGCTTTGTATTACATAAAGATGCGTATTTATGTACGTATCGGCAATCGCCATCGGCGACTATTCTCCAAAAGTTGAAACATCGCCAAAATGTATTCCGATCTCTGCGTGAAAAAGAATTCAAATATTATCTTGAAGTAAAAACTCAGTCTTTGTTTGTTTCGCATTTGTACGTAAGGCGTGTGAAGTTGCATGCCGCACATTTCCCAATAAAGCAACAATGTATAAACGAAAACTGTCGATGTCAAATTTCACATGAGAACGACGACAAAACAATCCGCGTAAATTAAGTGTCGGATTAAGAGAGACTTTTTTACTAAAAATGAGCTTTATGAGATGTCCGTATCATGGAGAGTCCGTTTAAAAGAGGCTATTTAGCATGTCTTGGTAATAACAACACGTTGGTTCCACGAAATCTGCCCGCTTACAAGAGGTGTCCGAAATGGGAGATTTAACTGTATTCACTATTCCAAATTTGATAGGAATTGGTTAAAAAATATAGGAATTATTCGATATAACATTTACATATGGTCATTGTCAACCGGTATAGTACTTGTATTGAGATACACGAGCTACATGGATGGAGAAAAGACGCAAGAAAAAAATATAATAGTAAGAAAAATTAGAAATAATGCTGAAATAATATAATTTCGAACATAAAAAATCCTGATTCCAGATAGAATTTCGATTCAAAGCACATTTGAATTCGGCAATTATTTGAAAGATTATTTTTTCCCATACCATACTGCTAGACAGAGAGTAATCGCCAAACTCTTCCAAACCCAAGAAAATTACTCTTTGAATTTTGTACAAAAAAAGCTTGGTATTCTAGGGTGTAGAAATCTTCATCAAGAATTAACCAACATCAGAGTAACATCTTGTCAATTGATTTATAGTAAACATTAGCCCATTCAGATACTGCATATAGTATCTCAATAATAAAGCTCAACAATGGGGACCAATAGAATTGGTACAATACAATCATTGACTTCGGACTATTCTCTCATATATTTATGTAGCTTATTCATTAAAAAATGTCCAAAGAATTTATTGATTGGCAAACTATTTAAATATTTATTTAACTCACATTTTGTCTACGTAATAATGAACTATTATGAAGACTAAAGTTTGATTCTATCGATCATATCGTCGCCGTTAATGCATAGTACTGGCGTAATTATTTTTTAGCAACTTTACAATAGCGCGGTAAATGCTTATAAAAACTTTATTACAGATGACATGATGAATTCTCTGAAATGTTGTAACTAACAATATTGCTAGTTACAACATTTCAAAGAATTAGCTTCATATCATCTGTAATAAAGTTTTTATAAGCATTTAAACCGCGCTCTTGTAAAGTTGCTAAAATATAGATACGCCAGTATGCATTAACGACGACGATATGTTTGGCCTTTTTAAGAAACCCTATTTTTTATAAAAAAAATTTTTTGCACTATAAATTTTGGGCGCAATTAGGGCGATAATAAAAAATTGATTATATTAGATTTTTGAATTTAACACAGAAAAAGGTACATGCGTATATTAATTAATAAAATTAAAAAATTAAATTATTATTTTTAATTTTTGTAAATAAATATTTAAATTTGTTTAATTATTAAAAATAAAAATGGAAATTTCTATATTTTTGTGTTCTATTTATTGTAACCTTTTTTTTACTTGCGGTAATGGTCACCCACTGGCGTGCTGCAGCTTTTCATCGGAGAGCGGGCTACGTGGAACCGATGAGTATGAAGCAAAAAGAAAACGGACGCCGTCCAGATTTTAAATACACAAAAAAACTTGAACAAAATAGGAGTGCTGGAGAACCTACTTCGCTTGGTAAGTATTATTTCTAAACAGCTATTACTTTTTAACTACATGGTGGTGTTATTCCTTAACAATAAGAAGCACAAATTTTAAATGCGTTATATTATACATCGTAACACATATAGTATACACATAATAGAAAAAAAATAGATATGGTACTATTTCCGTTACATCTTGTAATCTTCTGTAAATGACTTAATAAATCTATCAAAAAATGAGCAAAAATTTAATTAAACCTTTCTTTAATTCAAGCAGTAGAAATTTAATAAAGAGTTTGAAAATTTTATCGATATCGACGATTAATCAAAACCTAGCATTTATAAATTGGCACAAATAAAATGCAATAAAAATTGAAGTTATCACTAGAAAGTGATATCAGAAAAATTCGATGTAATATTATTCTATTTAAAAACGTAAATCTTTATACAGATTACCTTTAACTATAAATTAAATAAATGTAAGAGTTATTAAATTAATAACTGATTAGATAAATCAATTAAGACAAATTTAAATAATATAAAATATACCAACAAAAAAAATCCACTTCTATTGATGGATAGTCTGATGTAATAATTCCAACGGTGGTTGATACCGAATGCGGATACAGTCTCGAAGATTGGCTACTGGACCTATTCTGCATACGATACTGTATCAGAGATGTGGTGGTATTCAGCTCGTGCACCAGAAATACTGGATTTCTTTTTTTGACAAAACGGCTGCACAATTAGGTACATATGAATAGGCGTAATGTTTACATGGTAGCCTAGATTACTTAAAAAAAACGTAGTTGAATTATAATAGAAAAAATTCAAACAAGATTTGGCAAAAGAGACTGCAAAAAGACGTACCTTTACAAGGGAAACCTTCATCAACAAAATTCCTCAGCTACAATCAAAGACCAAACTGAATAGCTATGGATACTCTTCACCGAGAAATTTATTTCCATTCAGATGCTCAAAAAATGAGTTTATAATGAAGAACACTTGGTCAAAAAAGCGGCCAAAAACCAATCCACCCAAGAGAAATCTTTCTAGCACGCACAACAGAAAGTGAATCCATCTCTTGAAAAATTGAACGCAAAAGGCCAACACCACCTGTATAACTATAAGGCCCTCACAACATATTGTAAACGTCATAGTGACGTCACATACAAAAGCAAAAACAAACGACAAACAAAAAAAATAAACTATAATAGTATTATGTCAAATGTATAATTGTGTTGGCTGGTGCATTGTAATTTTTATATGTGTAGCATATTATTAGCTTGTATAATTAATATAATGTAGTACTAATAAAGTAAACAAGTGTTGTTACTGTGTACCCGGTGCTACGGTAATTACAATGAAAAACACAAAATACACGTGTTTAAGTTTCCGAAAGACGACAAATCACAAGAAAGTGGGTTCATAAAATTCACCGAAAAAATTGTATGCCATCGAATTATTCTGTAGTGAGTTATTAGCTATTATTTTTACCTGTTTCGTAAGATGCTAACAAGTTTTATTAAAGAGTATAATCATTGTTTCATATAACTGTTGGTGCTCTAGCGTATTAACAGTACAAATTATACCAAAGGAGGTTTAGTCAGGGCCGTTCATGGACAGAGTGCTTGTGGTGCCCTTGCACCAGGGCGGCCAAACATAAGGGCGGCCGACGACAAAGAAAAACCCACTAATATCGCTGTGGCCCGCCGCCTATGCTACGACAGTTTTATCGATTTTTGGTTAAAAAAAAGTACAATACAAATACAAAGTACGCGAACATTTTTGTAGAAGAATTAATTAATGATTAGCTGATTTAAACCTATTGCTAGTAAAAGTAAAAAAAATTATTTACGTTACGAACTACTATTTTACTCTATGCTACGTCTTACTTTCATGGACCAAAAATATCTGGATTTTCGAATTTATAATAATAATTATCAGGATGATTAGACTTGGATTTCGGAAAAATTCCTAACAATCCAGATTTTTTCATGCATCTTTATTATGATGCTTTAAACAACCCCTTAAAAGTTCTGATACCTATCGCGTTTGCAAACTTTTTATAGCTGGTTGGAGAAGGGGGCGAAATTTTTCTGACAAGTATAACTGTAACCTAACAATCTAACCTCAAAATAACAACTTTAGCATTGATTTTCTGATTATTATTTACGTGTTATCACCGCCATTTGATTTACGATTCCTATCCTCTAAGTTAATTTGCACATCCTATTACCATCGATTTAGCCTAACTATTGTACAAAAATTTTATTTTTAAAGATATTTAATTGCAAATACATAATAAACACAAGTTAATATTTTATATTTACGGTAGAATTTTCATACGAAAATAGGTTTCTGTCAAATAAAAACAAATTCTTAATTAATATTATGGAAGATCTTTTATTTTTGGTGGAATAAAAGATTCGGGGATTGCCTTTTTGTCGTGACGTCACTATGTGGTTGGTAGGCCTTGTTATGTAAATGGTGTTGGCAACGGAACGTTTATACAGATATCCAAGTTTTGGATAAGAAAGTCCATCAAACAATAATGTTCTAAGGGAATTAATAGTAAATAAAAGTAAACACAGGGAGCTTACATTTAAATATATGCAACGAAAATCCAGCAATATAAAAATTATAAACAGAGAATTAAAAAATGGTGTTTTTTAAAACCCACAAACTTATTGAAAATAAATGCATGCAAGGGTGTGTTCATACGAGGACCATCTCAGTAAATGAACAATATAAGGAAAAATAAATGTTACAATATAGTAATACATACGTTCTATTAATTTGACTCTTAAATGTCTATTTTTTATTAGATAGGAAATTTATATTAAAACTTATCGCAATTAAGTGTACAGGGTGTTCCGGAAAAACATGCAATGCTTTAAGAGGGTGAAAGGTGACCATATAGCGACCCCAAAACTCATAAAATAAAAATTAAAAATAAAAAAAAATTCGGATTTTTCCGTATTTTTTGCAAGATACGAGTAGACTATGGATTGTTTGTAAGATTTTAATTAGGAATTACTGATAAAGCAAACAATGATCTCACATCTGCACTACTAAATTAAAAACTGACCTCCGCTACGTACGTATCAATTTACAGAAACAACAGAATTGAATTTCAGCAGCAGTTGCCGGGTGACTCACTACCTTGATCACTCGATCATTTATTAAGGTCAGTAAATAAAATCTAACATACGTTCATTGACCTAATTGTGATGTAAATTCCATTGCCTGCTTTTTATTTTACAACTGTGATTTTAACAAAATGGGTAAAACTTACCGTTTAGATGCAAACAATCTTTATAACATGTGTTCAAATAGGTCGCCGTTAGTCTGCACACACACACACTCACGCACGACGTATGATAGATTCATTTATGTTAACAAAAACATGTCGGCATTTGCACGAATTTGTTTTGCGGCAATTTCAATGCGTGCGCGTAGCTCTTCCTCGGTATCCACTTCTATCCTGTACACTAATGTTTTAAAATATCCCCAAATACAAAAATCGAGGGCAGTCAAGTGCGGTGATCTCGCAGGCCAGGCGACGGGTCCTCCACGTCCTATCCACCGGTTAGGGTATTCGTTATTCAAAAACTCCCGTACCTGGCAAGCAAAGTGTGGTGGTGCTCCATCATGCATGAACCAAAGCCTGGGCAATTCAGCTAGTGGAAGTCCGTCAAACACTTCATTGTCCATAAAGTGTAGGTACCAATCACCGGTTAAGCGTTGGGTCAAAATAAAAGGTCCTATATTAAACGGTTCTGATAAATACCCGCCCACACATTTACCGAGAAACGCCTCTGGAAATAATGTCTTCGGACAGCAAGAGGATTTTCGTCAGCCCAAATGTGGCTATTGTGTGAATTGAAAATTCCCGCGCGAGTAAAACAGCATTCGTCTGTCCACAGTACATTTTGTGCAAATTGAGGATTTTCCTGATTGCGTTCCAATAGCCATTGGCAAAATTGCACTCGCGGGATATGATCTGCAGGTTCTAATGAGTGTACTTTTTGAAAATGATATGGGTGTAGGGAATTTTCTTTTAAAATACGCCAAACGCGAGTAGAAGGTACACCAGTTTGTGCTGCCAAGGTACGCACGCTAAGAGTGGGATCCTCTTCAACTAACTCTAGAATGTTTTCTTCCTCCGCGACATCTCCGTGGTGTGGATTGCGTCCTCTCCCAACAGCTCTTGGCATAACCGATCCTGTATCGAACATTCTCTGTTTTACAGAGTTTGTTACTGTTTTACTCTGTTTTATAGCATGTACGATCGTACGTGCATTTGGATGACGGCGGTTAGGAAACCGAAGGGCATACTCTCTGGCGGTGGCAGCACCATTGCGATGACATTCGACGTATAAAATAATAAGTTCCGTCCATTCAGCAGGTGTATAGGGTTCTGCCATAATTTAAACAGTAACTAAATACACTTAAATAAACTACTTATCGCTAAAACAAACACTTAACACTACCTAATGCCAGTTATTAATTTAAAACGTGTATTAATCGAAACTCAAGTTTACCACCACCTAACACAAAGAAAGTTGACGACAAACTGCATACTGCAGTTACAAATCTCAAAGATCTGAGTCAGTAACAGTTATTACAGATGTTCAAAATCAGTGTTATTATTTAGTTAAAAACGTTTTAAAAGCACGTACTGCTATTTGGTGTTGATTACTTTTCGGAGAATTTATATTTATCCCGCTACCTGCTTGGGTTAGTTTATGGTTCTTTTGTCTACGACCTTTAAAAGTATGTACTAGTAGACACAATTTTCTTTTCATACAGTTTTATCTACTATGTTGCAGTGGCGTGCCTATTATTTTTATAAGGGGGGTTGTCATTTCAAAGGGGCATTTCAGGAAATTGTTAGTAAGATGTTACTCTACACATGTTTCTCTATTGTCCTTTAACGGGAAAGGCATCTTTTCCAAAACACCCTGTATATAAAATTAAAGTTTCATTCTAATGATCATTTTGAAGTCAATATATTCCCCTATTGCATTCTACTTGCCCGTGCCAAAACTCTTGTGTGTGTATGGCATGCAAAAATTTTGGTTTTCTGACAAACCTAAAATTTCCAAATAGAAATATGAATAATAGAAAAAAATAATCTAAAATTATTTTTAAAAACCTTAAATTTTACAAGTTTGTTTTCTAATATTTTTGTTTCAATCATTTCTTAATGAGAGAAACTCAGCAAGTAGGATATAAGAGGGGGGAATTGGATAGTAAATTTGGTTTTTAAGCCATGTAATGATTTATTTAACCACCCGTTTCCCCTATGTGAGGGAATTGGGCGTTACGTCTTGCACTAGTCTATCTAAGTACCTGACCCACACAAAAACAAATGAGGAAACTGGGCTATGTAGAAACCTCACTTTATACTTTTAAGATAAAAACTGGCAATGTTATACTGTGTTAAAAATATATTGGGAAATGTTCTTGCCTTGGAAATACATTGGAGAATTGGGAAGTGCAATAAAAAAATCTTTTTAAGAATTTAAAAACAGAATAAGTAAAGAATATTTAGGTTAGTTTCTACACTTCTGATAAAAAAAAGAAACTCCTTTAGATAATCAAAATTTTGAAAAATATAAAAATACAAAGAAAAATGAGCAAGTTTTGTAATTGGAATTTCTATACTTATTTCATTAGTTCGATAACAAATAATTTTTTTGGGGCGTCCACTATATTATAAAAAACCTATTTTTATTATTATTTTACTATTACAAAAAATAAAAGTTTTGCATACAATTCCCCCACCCACCCAATTGCCCCCTTCTACCCTACAGCTATTTATTTGATATTAAAAGATTAGATTTTCTAGAACTTACCTTAATAGAAAAAACAAACTACTGTCAATATTCCGATAACAAACCGATACCGCTTACGTTGTACATACACATAGACTCCTGTTACGATTGATTAGAATTATTGATCTTACATCATTAGCAACGTAATAAAATGGATTATAAATTTTAAATAAGAATAATTGTATTACATCATAGTTTCATACTTAATTAATGCATCTGAATTATTTAAGTAATAAATTGGTTTATCGTAAATTAGTCGAACTTATGCAAGAGGTTATCAAATTTGTTTTAATTAATAAAGTTTAAAAAGTGATAACATATTTTATATACGTAAAATATGTAAGTGTAAACTGAAAAGAAGTGAACACAAAAATTTAGAAAAAAACAAAAACACCTGGTACGTGTAAATAAAGGAAGAATCAGGGAAATATAAAGCAATGAATAATAATAATAGCATTCTTTAAAACAATACAAAATAAAAAAAATAAACAAACACTGAAAGTAAGTAACGATTCCAAGTAGCTAAAGAAAACATTAATTCTCTGTTATCAGTCAAATATTACTATAGGCATAATTTTCATACAATTTTATCTACTATGTTGCAGTGGCGTGCCTTTTATTTTTATAAGGGGGGTTGTCATTTCAAAGGGGCATTTCAGGAAATTGTTAGTAAGATGTTACTCTACACATGTTTCTCTATTGCCCTTTAACGGGAAAGGCATCTTTTCCAAAACACCCTGTAAAATACATTTATATACATACCGCTAAATTCTCCCAACTAATCGGCAAACAGGTGCCGGGTAATTGTGCTATACACCTAATTGCGAGAACCCTTTGGTATATGCAAAAATCAAATAATTGCAATCAGTTCAATTTAATTTTAATTAGTATCAACTGATATTTTTTACCTCGCTAAAAGCATTAATAATTATTCTGTTCTAATTAAAGAGCGCCACATCACAATTGAAATAAAATTATAAACGTTTGATAATTACCATCAACGCCCAACAAATATTAAATTTATTTTCCGGAAATTCATAAAAGTTTAAAATCTGTCAGTAATTTAATTCCGATTTAATTATTCACTTGGTTACATTAATTTGTTTTGTCCAGAAAATTTGACTAAAGAGGCTTTCTATATTTTCTCTACCTGTAAAAGCCACAAAGAAATTTATTTTTTCACACTTGAAATATTTTTACTTTTATGTACCTAATACAATTTGAAAATTAGTGACCTGAAGAATTTGAATTAAAAAGTTCTTAAAAAAAAGAAGTTTCACAAAGTAAATTCAAATTCAGTTTATGTTTAATTCTTCCCGGTGGCAATTTCAGCATCAAAAGTGAATGATCAAAAAAAATTTTTCTCAAGAGAACCAAAACAGCGGAAAATTAATAATTGTTGTTTCTGAAATTAAATGATCAAAACATTTTTTAGGTTAATTCTCAAATTAATGATGTTAATACGTTTTCGTTTATTCTTCAAAACAAAAATTTATTACAGGTCGCTTGTTTACAAGTTGCAGCGCACATAATAATGAATTTCCTGAAATGTTTTTACACACGAAAAATCAAAAAAATGAAAACCAAATTAGTATTACATACTATTAACTTACACTTCAGTAAACAAAAAGAAAATACATTTAAAAGCATAATAGCATTAACTCCTCCCTCCAGCAGAAAAACGAGAATGGAGAGAAAAACGAAGTTTATGATTTTCGAAATTAAATGTACGCATTTCGAGGGCATAACAATCATTTTCACTCGAATATTACGTCCATTTAAATCTAACAATAAAAAAAGAAAAATTAGATTGCTGTCGAAGACTCGGTCAAAAATATCCTGCAAACAGCAAATCATTTGAATAAAAATTTCGGCAGGATTATAATTTATTTAATTTTCTAATTTTTCTTTATTTACAAGATGGGAACAAGAACCGAACTTGCAAAAAGTCTATTCACTTCAAAGTCAAAAAATTGCTCGGTTCAATTACACCATCCAAGATTTAAATAGGCATCTTTAAATAGTATAACCTATAGACCCATATCTTCATTTGTTCTAATTACTCTATTAGAATGTACGTTACTATCACAATCATAAAATACCCACGGATCATTTAACCTTTTCTCAATAGCCGCCCAAGTGGGTATTAAAACTCTAATTGCCATTTTAATCTTCAATTTTTTAAAAACATCTCAAAGTATTTTTCCATTTAATGAAAGGATATATCTTCCTGATTGTACTAAGTTAATAATGAACTAAATAATAACGCCATATCAAAAGGTCAAAGTCATCCATCCTTTGCTTCATTAATTCATGTTGTATATGTCTTTTAGACAAAACCTACAGAGGTAGATAAGGCAAATAAAACTGATCTGATTTTGAGAGTTAAATTCCATTGCATAAAGTTTATTTAGCAATAAGGAAGTCTAAAAACCTAAATTTATTCCTTAATTGTGCAATTTTAAGAAAAAATATTATCAGAGAAATGTTCTTTTAGTGCGAGAAATACCAATAATAAAATTGATTATTTGCCTATTGAACTTCCTTATTATTTTCCAAAAGTCTGAGAAATTTTTCTGGATCTATTTCACACACCCACATACTGTATCTTACTGCTTCCCAGCCCTAGCCACCTAAAGGCAGATTCTCACTATACGGCAGGCTACCAACAGTCACCGGACCAACAAAACATTGTACTGTACATTTTATATGAAGGTATTTACATCAACCATCACAGACACGGACCGTCGCGACCATATAAAATGTACAGTACAATGTTTTGTAGGTCCGGTGACTGTTGGTAGCCTGCCGTATAGTGAGAATCAGCCTTAACCCATATCAAACTCTCCAAGTTATTCTTCCTTTAATAACAATAAAGGTAGATAAAGTAAATAAAACTCTGATTACACACAAATGTCAAAATTCAATCAGGAAACCTGAAGCTACTATTTCCAGCAGATAACCTAAATATTTTCTTAAATAAGGTAACTGTAGTACGAGTCAAAAAAATTCATTATTGTGGAGGATATTAAGAAATCAACGATGCTAAATAAATTACTTAGTTATCGGTATGTAGATTATGATATATTTCACACACCTACATGTTGCATCTTTTATTGAGAATTAAGCCCAAGAAGAACTTTGAGTGGTCTTCCAGAGATTGTTTGAAATTAATGATTAATGATAAAATATGCCATATCCTATATCCAAAAACCAGATTCACGCAACCTCCCTTATTCTACAGAGCTATAACAAGCCAAATAAAGTTCTGCATATAGTTTATCGATTTAAAAAGATCCCATTGAAAAAACTTGTTGTTGATGTTAAATCAATTATTTGTTTATCGATCAATCAGATATACTTTACGTATCCCCATACTGTATATTCCTCTGAAGATGCAACACAATTAAGCCCATAGAAATAGATGACAAAAAACGAAATTCTACGATATTCTAAAACATGTAATATACAGGGTGTTTTGGACAATATACCCGTTCATTAAAGAACAATAGGGAACACCTGTAGAGTAACATATATTTCATTCACAATTTACTGAAATGACAACAAAAACAATAAACATTCCAAGCAAGTAGTCGAATGACTAATAATTTCTTCGAAAATTATAAACAACACAAATGCGTTCCCTCAGTAAAGCAAAAATACGTACGTACTTTGTAATTGTTGTTTAGCTAAGGAATAAACACGCTCAATCATAACATAAACCAGCTGTAAAAATAAGAAACAATAATTTACCTAGATAACTGTTAATGACTCAGATCTTTTAAATTGTAATTTGCACTTCTGTAAATTGATGTCGCATCGGATTAATTTATTAGTACGTATGTGAGATCATTGTTTGCTTTATTATCAGTAATTCATAAACTCTTAAAAACAATCAATCCATAGTCGACTCGTGTCTTGTAAAAATTTCTGTTTATATATTTTTCATTTTTTATGAATTTTGTGGTCTCTGTATGGTCACATTTCACCACCCTAAAAGCAACGCAAACTTGTCTGGAACATGCTGTAATTGTATGAAAAAGCTTCGAAGGTTAGAAAATCGAAAGGTACGAGTAGAATGATAGGTTCTACCAAAAAATATTTTTTCTATGTGCATGTCCAAATAACAGTCATATTTTATTTTTAAGTTGATATCACTATTGCTTACAGCTGTTCTTAAAAGTCAACCTCATTTATGCTGTAAAACCAACGCAGAATTTGAATTTTCAGTGTTGCCAATTGTCAATGAATTTGACCTAGTTTCCCTAACAAATTTTATTTAAAACCAAGTTATTTTTCTAAAATGATTAAAAAAATAAAGCAAATAACAGTAAACACACCATTTTTTTGTATCTTAATGTACGGCTCTTTGCATAAATGAAAATTAAATTTGCTTAAGGCCCTCCACTACCTGTGTTTGAAGGGTTGCAGTTTCCACTTAAGGTTGATCCTCACCTATCAACAATTTTGAAAAAAATTGTCAATGTCAGATACATAAGTCTCTCTATAACATATTAAAATTTGAAATAATTTTATGTTTTTGCGTTTGAAATATTAGCAACAAATAAAAAAGTTTTATAAGTACAATAAAACTAACGTAATTTTCTTGAAATTTTTACAGATACTTTTTTTATCTATTAAGGATACTCTGTCAAATTTTTTGGCACTTTCTGAATGTGTGATTTTTTGTTATAACAAATTATAGATATTTTTTTAATTTTTTACTTTGTTTTATATTTAATTGTATATAATAACTGTCGTAAAAATAAACATTTGTTAAATATCTATCACGTTTTGTAAACAGTGAAAAGAATTTGATTTTTATTTTACGATAATTACGGTATTTTTGTACCTATAATTAAGATTTTTGTCATTAAGTATTTTGGCTCAGGATTAACCTATCCTCTATTTCCTTTTTTCTAAAATCGCCTAAAATTAATAAGTGCTTTTGATTTATATTTTCGTAATTGCCGAGTTGAATGTAGTGCTTTACCTGAATAAATCAAAAGTTATTTTTAAATATGTTGTAATTTAATCGTTTTGAAGATTAAGAAGAAACGTGAATCTATAGATACATATTTCTCAAATTCCCTAACCTGTTTTATTATTATATACCTTCAACTTTTATTTGTAACATATATGAAGGGGAAAGCTGCAAAAGTGTATAAGTGCAAACAGAAAAAAATAGAAAAAATAGGCTCATACTGCCTAACGTAATAAACGTATAAAATATAATAAATGTTTTTTAAAATAAAACGTAGCAATGGTAACAAAAGTCGAAGACGGTATCGGTTTGAGAAATTTACACCTATCTATTATAGAGTAATCTTTTTGTAGAATTCAAAATAATTGAAAAGAAATTTTATAAATTATTTTTGACACCGTATATTCATTAATGTGCAGCCATTAATTGTCAACGCAAACAATTATTAAAAGAAAATTCATGTAAATTTCTGTATACCTTTGGTACCTTCCATCAAAAACCATAATTATGGTATATGTTACCAATAAAGCAACCCCCTAGTAGGTATACTAGTTAAAAATTGAAAAATTATTTTCTGGGCGCAATGTGCAATGAATTACACAAAAAACATTGGAATTAATAAAAATTACAGAAATAGCGGAAATCTCCCTGCAGAAGCTACATAAAAGCCAAAAATGCTCAAAAAGTTGCCCTTTTGGGCAGCGATACACCAAATACGAAAAGCAGTTAATGAAGCAGTTTGAAACATAAAGGCATCAAGCATTCAAATTTAATTTTGTTTTTGAAAACTTACATAATAACCGGGATGCGGTCGAATCAGCCGAGGCATCGTATATTTACGACGCATAATGGGATACAATTAATGAATAGCCGATTAGAATGACTGAATACAGAAGACGTATGCCAGTGAGTAATTATCGGCAAGAATAACCGATGAGATTGAAACAATACGATTCACAACGGTACCTGCCGACGAACTAATTAAGAAATCATTTCATGCATAATTGTAGGTAATCCCTGCCCCAAAGGCGGCCCCCCCACCAAACAATCTGACGGTCCCTTTGCACCCCACTCACTACAAAAACACGTGGTGTCTAGAACGATGAAGGTCAAGAACTCTGTAATTATATCGCACAGTTACGCAACTGTTTATCATAATATAAGAATGCACTACAATTTCCTTTTCCGTATTATTATAAATGCATTTAAAAAAAAGATAAACTGTTTTTGTTGGCTTGCTTGTTTGTCTGTTTGTTGCCGATTGCTTTTATGCACTTTTAAGTCTTTAAATAATACCTACAGCAACAGGTAGCTAATCCTCCCGTTGTGTGTGGGTATTGACCTTTCATTTGTTTAATTTAGTTATTTGTCATATTTTAGTACAGAAGTCATTGTTTATAGGTTGTTTTTATGAGAGCGCACGCGTCGATTGAATGGGCCATCCTTAGAAAAGTACACAATGACCGACCCCCCATGAATTTTGCGCATGTAAAGGGTTGTGACGGATTATTATACACCTGGATAAATTTTAAAGAATTATGGTGTACGTTATAGGGTTAGTTAAAAGTATGGAGACGGCGATTTATTGTCGTTAATATTCATTTTAGGAAATAATGTTCAATACAAAAGTTTTTTTAGGAAATTTTTATCTACATTTGAGAATATGTGAAATTTTTTTTCTTCAATTGTTTTTGAGTTACGCCTTTCCACATATTTTTTTTAAATGGGAACCTATTAATCTTTCGCTATAACTCGATAGAAAATCTTTTTCTCTTTACAATAGTATTAAAAAAAAATTTTATTTTATTTTATTTTAATTACATTTTTTAAGGAAACGCCGGTTCAAGTATTTACGAATAGTATGTAACATATATCTAAGCATATTAAACTCGCATAATCGCAAATTACATACAATTATTGTGTGCAATTTGTTGCTGTTAATATT
Source organism: Agrypnus murinus (assembly GCA_929113105.1). NCBI lineage: Eukaryota > Metazoa > Arthropoda > Insecta > Coleoptera > Elateridae > Agrypnus > Agrypnus murinus. The sequence goes on along the minus strand of OV816023.1, from coordinate 38,041,362 downwards.
AGCAATGGTGAGTTTAATTTTAGATGTACCTACTATTTGTAAACACTTGAACCGGTGTTTTCTGGAAAAAATGTTATTAAAATGAAACAAAATAAAAAAAAAATTAATCCTATTTTAAAGAGAAAAAATGTTCTAATGAATGGTAGCGTAAAATCAACAGGCTCCCATTTAAAAAAAATTTTCGAAAAGACGTAACTCAAAAACAATTGAAGAAAAAAATTTTTCAAGTATTCTCATATGTAAATAAAAATTTCCTAAAAAACTTCTGTATTGAACATTATTTCCTAAAATGAATATTAACGACAATAAATCGCCGTCTCCATACTTTTAACTAACCCTGTATATACTCTAACATGAAGCACTTAAATCTGGAATTCGATTTTTGATGGAGAGCATTTTAATCAAATTTTATACAAAATAAATTAACGCTATTCTTTTATAATCGCTGGAGATCTCCGTAATGAATGTTGAGCAATTGCCAACAATAGTCTGAAATAGATCTAGAATCTAACATAAATGTTGATTTTGAATGCTACTTCTAGACTTTATATTTTTGTGAACGGCAAATTTGACGTTAAGGGGCTAACGGGCTGGGGCCTCCCAATGTTCTTTAGTAGTCCAGGTCATTTATGTCAAAATCTAAGTATTTTGATTCAGGATGTTTATAGAGTAGAATAGAGTAGAGTAGAATAGTCCCCCACCCCCCAAATAAAATTCCTAAATACGCCACTGCGTCATATATGTCTTCAAAATAACCGAAAATGGAATTAATAAAAGAGAACTAAATGAATAAATTTAAAAGTACTAACAACAGGGATTTAACACATACGCAAGTATCAGAAATTAAATATTTCAAAAACGGAGGGTGCTAAAACAAAACAAATTGCACTTCTCAATTTTGTTCTATTTTTGTTTCTTTTCTATGTAAATATAGTAGAATCCCTGGTAGGTATCATATTTCCGCCTTTTGTAGAATTTAAACAATGATGATCGCAGTCCTTTAGTACCCATAAGGGTGAAAGAAATTAATTAGATTGTTTTCCTTAATTACCAATTGTTTTCTATCGAATTAATTGGATCTCGAGTGATTTTTAGAAGAACCACAAATATTGTATTAACCCATTATGACCGGAATAAATTCTTGTTTTGTTTTTGTGAAATATTGACAGTAACTCGTTTAAAAACAAATAGCAAATATAATAAAACATTTTTTTGAGAAAAAACACTTCTATTTGTGGAAAAAAGACTGTTACATAAAAGTAACGCTAGGTCATTCAGGTCCCTATATTTTGATTGTTATGAAAATATGAAAAATAACGAATTACATATAAAATTACATTTTGGCTGAATGAAAAATTTCGTTACATTCAATGCAGAGGCCGACATCGCACTTGGTACAATTGGCTCGTGTGCTTGAGTTACAACCTTCACCACCACAACGACGTCTCTTCTTATCAGGAATCGTGGTCAAAAGATGATTCCTACCATCATACCTCAGATCATCAGAAATTCTATTCAAAGAAACGCTGGACTTCGAAACAGATGGCCTTCCTGGTCCTTTGGGAGGATTTTCGAACCTCTTCAGATAAGTCTGAGTGATGTTGCGTCTGAAATCCAGCTGCGAAATTTTGGAGTTGTTAGCCCTTTTATAGAGTATCCAAGAGTTGCTCACAGTCACATCAAGTAAATAGGTGAAGATACACCACCACCATTTTTTTGAGCGGATTCCACTCCGGTAATTCGAAATAAACTCATCCATAAGATCAGTTCCTCCCATATTATTGTTGTACTCGGCAATAATATTGGGTCTTGGTACTTAGACGTACTTTTTCTCAGTTCTACAATATCTCCGAACATATCCGATAGGTTGGACGCCATGGCAAGTGGAGGCTGCAGTAACGACGTTATTGTCGGGCCATTTGACAAAAATGACGCCGTGATCTTTATCGATTGCCGAAACGTGAGCACCCCGGTGGCGTTTTCAAATGAGCTTCTTTGGAGGCAACGGACAATTTTTAGGAATTCAGTTGTCTCGAACAGTACCGATGCAACCATATCCTCGCTCTCTCATATGATCCAACAAATTTATCCCGGTGAATAAGTTATCGAGATAAAACCGGTATGGATATTCGGGATGAGGAATTTCGTCGATCATGGATACGAACGCTGCCGTACATTTGCCAAAAAGGAGTTCATACTGCTCGTTAGCATTCGGAGATTTTCCTTGGTAGAGACCGCAATTCACCAAGTAACCATCACTTGTGTTCAGGGCCCACATTTTAAAACCAAAGCGAATCGGTTTACCTCTAATAAACTGTTTACACCCGTGTCTTCCGTAATATCGTATCATGGACTCGTCGAAGTCCATTACCTTGACGGGTACAAAATTCTCTTGAAAACGTTTTTTCAATAAATCCATGAATTTTAATCTTATAAAGTTTGTCAGTTAGGTCAATTTTCATGTTGTCAGCGCAGTGAATGAATCTCATTATTTGAATGAATCGGTCCCGTCTCATAGCGTTCGAAACCAAAATATTCTTCATATCTGTACCAGAATCCCAATAGTAATGCTTCCCCGGTTTCTGATCGTATCCTGACACGATCAAGATGGCAACAAAAGACCGAATTTCATCCGCCGTTATCTTTGGGTCTTGAGAATTCTTGAAAGCGGCATATTGTCTTGTTTCAGTAACCAGGAGATCCACAACTTCATTATCGAAAGATTTTTCGAACATTTCAACACAAGAAAAGTCACGGTATTGTGCATAAGAGGGATCAGGGAAATGGTTAGAATTGGATTCTGTAAAGTCACAGTTTTGAGACCAATTTATGTTATCCCCAAGGCCGATTTTATTAGAACTATCAACATTGCGCCGATCTGGAGGTTTTCTTTGATTAGTGGCAGCCGCTTCTCCTGCAGTGACAAAACTTCCGTCTTCATCAGCTTCTTCAACGTGGTCGGCTTCGATAATTTCTTCCTGATCCTCATCTTGAGGTAGTGGATATTCAAGGGCAGTGATTCTATTCGAATTTGACAGTTTTATTTCCACATGAGAAAGAAGTTGTCGCCCGCTCAAATTATCCCAAGTACCTCCGTCGTCTTCGTCGGCCGAATCTTCGTCCGTCAGTATGCTGGCTTCAGGAGGTTCTATATAAATTTCAGTAGTCTCATCAAATAAGCCATTTCCAGGGCTTCTTGAAGTGTTAGCTCTCTTCTGTAATGAAAAATATGTCTAAATGTAACATTTCCTAAAAAACGCCAAATTCGACATCTTGAGAACCTAGCGTTACATATATGTAATGCAAAATGTCGGACGTCATTACACACAATATTGTCTGGTTTTGATGAACCGCCTATGTTGACATAAAAAAGCGCTATTTTACTTTAGTGAAATGCGATGGAAAAGTAAATATACAAAGGAAAACATTTATAGTACTTACTCGAAACGGATGTCATAATTCATTGCAGCTTTCTTTGATACGCAGATTTCAACACTCAACAAACACAACAGAGCTGTCAGCCATCATAACCACACTTCAGCACACTATCTTTGTTATTTCGCGGTTCTCTAGCAGCGCCCACTATTCGGAAAATCGCAGAACTAGGGTGCAAATAAATTAAAATGTAAGACCATGTAAGTGTTACTTATATGTAACACTAGGTCATAATGGGTTAAAAACCTAATACTACCCTGCTTATAGCAGCATGTTTTATCTAATTAGAACCCCTTTTAAAAATGGTAGGACTATAACGCAATTTCATATTTATAATTAACATGAGTTTTAAGGCTTTTAATCAATCGATAGATTTGTATTTTTGTTAACAATAATTTTATATTTCGCCTACTTGCCTTCTTTGTAAATACTAATATTGATAACAATAAAAAAAATTAAAAAGTTTATACGCACGTATTTATTAGGCATAATCCTTCTAAAAGAATCGCCTGGGAAATTTAATAACTTTTTTTTTAACAAAACATGCTTAAAATTGATTGAATAAAAACAAATTAGGACCTTTAAATAACTCTCAAGTTTAATTCGCTTGTTTAAAAATTTAAACAGCGACTTTGTTTCGCGATTTTCCCAAGTGAAATTCACACTATAAAAAAAATACTATTAAAATCTTTAACAATATCAATAATATAATTACTTTTTTGAGTACAACAAATGATATGTTACGAAAAAATTTGAAAATTTAGCGATAAAAATTAGAAGAGTTTCTTTAAAAATTACTTTAAAGGGTTAATTTTTTTCCAGCGTAATAACAGTTTTTGGTAATCAGGGTTTCCAACTGAAATCTTGATAGTGGCGGTGGTATACAAACAAAAAACGCGGTTGTAAAGTTCCTTTCAACAACTAGTCGCGATTCTGTGAAGATGGACCGCGCCAGGTTCTCTAAAAAAAACGTAAGAAATTGCATCTTCAACCATAATTACTTTTTATATCAATTAAAAATATCAAGATCTATATAGGCTAATTGGGACTGCATTTTTTTTATTAGCCCCCCCATTATAAATTGCAAACGTAATCGGATACTAGATCGGTGTTGTTGATCTGTATCTGGCCATCATTAAAAATTGTTTATCGGGATTTATCTGTGTAATCCGTGATTATGTATAAATAAAAAAAAGTGTTAATACAAATTTTAAATCGCCCTACTAGTGAAATAAGTAAAAAATAGTATTTCAAGATAAATTTAAAAGTTTTGATTAGAAATTGTGAAGAGATGAAGAAAAACGTGGTAGCTGATGGACCGCCATGTTCGCTGTTTGATTAAAGGTATTTAAAAAATTGTTATCAATATAATCGAGTGATTGAATAATTTGGAATAATATTAAATTATCGATTTTTTCGTTTTTTTTCTTTTTTTTTGATTTGATTAAATAAAAAAATCAATATTTGTGACATCTAATAATTTTTTGTAAAACAAGTTATTTTTATTAATTATTAATTAAGGGTATTTGGGTTATTATTTTGATAAATGGTTACCTAGATGTGAAATAATTTAAGAAATTGTTATATCAATTTGATCAAAATTCTTTTAATCGAGGGGTTGAAAATTATTTCAAATAACATCAAATTATTGAATTCTATCATTTTTTTATTTTATTAATACATTAACAAATTGATTACATAAAATCCATTATTTATTTGTGGCATTTTTGATCATTTTTTGTAAAAAGTATATATCGGATAATAGATATTGGTGAATCTAATCATGTGCAACAATATTTTAATGGAAATATTTACAATTTACTGTTTCAACTTTAAATCTTGTAAGTCGTTTAGAAGCACATGGTGTATGATTAGTTTTTCAGCATTGCTTCATAAAGTTTATTTCTTTAAAATCAATATTTGTTTTTGTTTTAAATACTTTTTACCTATACATAATACAGGTAGAATTTGCAATTATTATTATTATTATTATTATTATGAGAAAATAATCTAAGGCCAATAATAATTTTTTTTTAGATGCACGCTGGATGTACATAATATCCCTTGTCGACAAGGAATTTTAAACAGATTATTTTACTGAATTGAAAAAATTGCAAATATTGTGATTGCATCGTTCGTAGCTGGACAATTTTGTTTTCTCAAAATTTTTACAATACATACTTGAGAGTTATTTGGCTTTCTTATTTCAGTTAATAAATAACAAAAAAAAAAATTATTTACTGTAATGTTTTGTTAAAAATATTTGATCTTAAGTAGATTCTATTTTCTAAACAAATTACAAATTTGATTTATTTTTCTATTCTTAACCCATGAAAAAAACGTACTATTTGAAGAAGTAAAAATTCAATTTTTTTTAAATTTGCAATCTACGTTCACCGATGAATTTGTATTACAAATATTACGCCTTCACTATTGTTGGTGTTATGTCTACTAGTAATGCAGAGGCTAATATGAACCTCGATACTTTTAAATAATATAATTATACAAGTTAGAATTGGTTGCATCAAGCATTTTGTAAACTACATGATTATTTAGATGTGATTGATTAATTGAATTCAAAGCAACTGTTGTGGTGTAATTGGTTCTTTTAAATCTGTTGTTAATTTCTATCAGGTTGCCAGTTTGACGAGATTAGCCGTGTATGCAACCGGCCCTTTATCTTAAAAACTAAATAATTTTAACATTAATTGATTCCTAAGACTTATTTATTGAATTCTAATTATCTTACATTATATCATTGTAACTTTTCTGAATTTACTTTTAGAGTTTTCTTTAGCTTGTTTTGTTTATTAACTGTTCGGAGAGGAGGGGGCTCAACACTTAAGTTTTTTGTATCACTATTTAGATACACCTCCGTTAGAAACGTTTGCATAACCAAGATTAGTTTGATTCATCTAGAAAACTTTTGTCTCGGACTAGTAATAAGTTTTCAGTTACTGCTCTCCACTTATTTTCTCCTGATTTATCTTTTTTAGGAAGTTATAGAAGTACATCAATATCATCTAGTGAAATGTTGCAATTTCTTTTTCTCAATGCTGTTTAATTATTTGCTACTACAATGCTTTTTAATTATGTTATATCTTTTGAAACCTAACCTATTTATTTGTTCGTTGTTGATATTTGGTGGTCGATCTTTGTTAATAGATGTAGTTCGAAAGGGTTCGGTTTCAGTAAAGAATTATTAACAACACAGTTCTGTTACCAGTCCAGTTCTACAAAAAATTAAACCGCAACCCCGGTACCAGAGTTCTCGATACAAGTATGAAGTTCTCGGGGTTCGGTTCGGTTAGATTTTCCAGGTCTGTAACCTATACATCGTCATTTGTTTTGATTAAATTATATTTTGTTTATATCTCGTCTCAAAACTTGCATATTTACCTAAAATTAATTACCTTCCACCCTCCATTAAATAGTATAAATTTTATGCTATAAAACATCAAACCAACGATATATATAGGAACCAAACATTAAGTTAAGAATCGTAAAAGAATTGTCCTTCTCTAACTAAACTTTTTGGGACTTTCAAGCTAGAAAGAACATATGCCTACATTTCAGCTTGCTAATATGATGGCTGCCGACCTTATCTGCTACATTCGAAGATGAAAACCTGAGAACCTAGTTTCTTTATAAAGCTTGCGCTACCAGTTCTGGTACTTAAAATTTCCCTTTTAGGGTTTTGATTGAGGTTTTGTAATCTCAGTGGGGTTTCAGGGGTTTGGTTCGGTTTTCCAGCTCTGATTATAATGTTAATTGGCCCCAAACTCTACTTTTCATCTTAGAATTAATTCTCGGGAAAGAGGATAGGGCAGGTGAACTGCAGTGTAACCAGATTTTCGAGGCTCGCCCAGAGGCTAAAACAAAATTGAATTTTATTTAAATCCATTTCCTTAACTATTTGGTGGCTGGATTTGGAGCTCCTGTAACTTTCAGGGGCACATCACAACACATCACCGCGGGTGAAAAATAGTTTTGGAGAGTCTTAATTGAAATAATTATTTTCTGTAGCTTTGAAAATAAATTTAACATAAAGGTGTTCACTTATAGTCAAATTTTGAGATTAACTTATTGTTTATTATATCACGAATTATTTCAATTGTTGCATGTAATTCCAATGTAACTTTTCTACGCTTGGTTTTTAGTTTCGCTTTTTATCTAAGACTTGGTTGTTTGGAGAATAAGTGTAGGTCTTACGAGAAAGGATGCCTCACTATATGTGCTTTGTAGTTAGCTAAGCTATTTGTTGTGATTTAAATATCAACATCCAAAGAAAAATGTGCTTCCATAACCAGGGTGAGTTTGATGCGTCTAGATCTTTATTACTTAGCTTGAACTACTGTTCGTCATTTCCGTTTTCCTGCAGAAGCATTTTATATATCTTCTTTTTAACTCCGTTATCAAAAATAATTACATCTGTTTAAGTCAGTTTTTGTCTTCTTAACTCTTTTTTTGCAAGTGCTGTTAAGTGATAATTACAATTTTTCAAATCTATTGCAAACCACTGATTATCTTTTTTAATTTTTAAGGAGCAAGAGGACAGTCAATAGGTGAATTGGTAGCATGACGACTTCTTCATTCTGCATCAATTGCATATAATCAATCTGCACCGCACACCTGATTACAAACATTAACTATTTCGTCTTTATTAATAGCAATAAGGTTAATTTAAAAAGATATTGTACAACTACTGATACGGATTGTTTTTATAAAGATAAAATTAGTAACAAAATACTTTATTTTTGCTATTAATATTTTAAATTAGAAGAAATCAAGCGCATCGTCAAGTTGTCTAGAAAATTTGTATACAAACGGGATTTTATAAAGTAATGAATAATTCAAAGTACAAAAGTAAACTTAAAAACAAGTTTTTTACATGTCGGGATTCCACTTGCGGTCATCAACCAAGTGATAACCTTTGCATACTAAAATAGGAATGACACAACCCACAAACGACCAACTTAATAGAATTGGAGCATTTCAAAGCTTATATTTATGCAAGTATGTTTTAACGAATGATTATTATGTATTTCACATGCCTCCTACTAATTTTTTTATATAATCTAACTCCTATTATTAATTTATTGAATGTTTAACTCTTTAATTATGTGCAACTATACATCAACTTACAAATATCAAATAACAAAGGGATGATGAAACTGAATTATTTGTAACAAGACCTAAATGCACTACAGTAAACTCGTTTAGTACAACCCTCATTGTTATTTGACTGGTGGTCACTTAACCTGATACTGATTCAGGGTAACCAATTTTACCACCCCATTCCGCACATTTGTACCCAATTAGCAATTAATAACAGCCGGAAATTTCTCTAAACACATTTTTCCATTCACAAAAAGTTTCCATTATTTGATTTCTTTTATACATCCAGTTAAATGTTTTTATATTAGCATATAATAAGTTTAAAATTTCAGTACTTGTTATAAATGTTTTATTTTTTATGGAATTTGCTGCATTTTCTGAGTAAAAATTCTTTTATATTAATTTAATAAGTTTGTTAAAACGAGCATATTCTTGACTTTGAAGTTAAATGTTATTAATTGATTAAGTAGTTGTACTACAGATTATTATTCAAAGCGAAATCATGTTCATTAGAGGATGTGGAAAATTTTATGTCGATATTCGATATAGTAGAATATGTATAGATAAGAAAAAATTTTTGTATTATTAAATATGCATAATACAAAAAATTAGAAAACAGCAGTAATTATAAATTTTTTCAATCAAGAAGTGAAGCAAAAGCAAATCTATTTATAAATCATTTTAAAGTCCTTTGTTTTGCTCGTAACTATAACTTTATAGAAATTTAAATCGTTTAATAACTAATTGGAAATAAATGTAGTGCGCTGTTTTCTTTCTACTTTGCCCTTTTGTATGCATTCAATACCTTAATCACCTTAGGCGATTTTATTACCCATTCTATTTTCAATCAATTAATTAGTGTGCATGGGCGTCATTACATGCTTTTGTAGGGGGGGTGCAAAGGGTATTTTTTAAAAACTTTATTAAAAAATTTAGTGAACACAATTAAATAACAAAATAATTCAAAATTCATAAAACAGTGCAAGCGCACCCCCCCATCAGTTATTTATTTTTGAAAATAAATAAATTTATTTGTGCATCTGATAAAAAAATTGAAAGTAAAAACTTCAAAATGTTCTAAAACTAAAACAGTTTTTTGTTAAAGCTATCATAAAGGATACGATACTAATTAACCAATATTCTTGGTCATATTGTCGACGTTAATGCATACTGACATAACTACTTTTTAGTAACTTTACAGGAGCGCAGTTTAAATGCTTATAAAAACTTTATTACAGATGATATAAATTTAATTCTTTGAAATGTTGTACTAGCAATGTATAGTTCTTTAATAATAATTTAAAGATTATGAAGCTTTTTTGTCTGATATTCTTTTTATATATTATTTTTTGCTCTATATTTTGTGTCATTGTTAAATATGTTTTACGAAGTGCTCGTCTTGAATTTCAAACTCTAAATATATTAACAAAAATGAATTACTACAAGATTGTTATCCATAATTGTGGTATTAGCTCATTTTCTAATAAATTACTATGTACATACGATAGAAAATTATATATTTTCTAAAATTAATAAGCTTGTATAATTAAAATTCTGTAAAATCAACTTACCGCAGCATCAGGTGCATGTGCATTAGGGGTTGTTGGTTGTGCAGGTCGACTTGGAAAATTCTGAAAAAAAATTAATAAATGACTGAATTTAATATAAGGTATAGATAACAATGAAACTCATGCAGTCTTTAATTGACACTAACTGATTACACCGTGATTTTTAACTTTTTCAAAACTCCCGAACGGTTTAACAGATTTTATTTTTTGTGGATGATTGCTAAAAATGTATGTTTCCTAATTAATTATTATAGTTTATTACTTATCTTTTTATAGCGAACAATTGTTTGAAGTGTTTTTAAATTCTATTCTATTTTTAATTTATTATTAAATATCTATTTATCTTTATTTCAGGTTTTTAATAATAAATTGCTATTTATGTATGCATTATTTTATTAATGAAATGCTCGGTACAATGACAGATTAATTTTAATTATTATTTGATAAATATAATTGTATTTATTATCGTATTGTCATATATGCAACACAAAAACATTTTTTCCTATTCAAAGTTGTGAAATATCTATTTAGTGGTAAATGTATATTTATAGAAATTTCATAATTTATATTTTAAATGCCATCCCTCCAATTCCTCATTCCAGAGCAGATGACTAGTATTGTATACTTAATTTAACAAACAAATGTCTGATATGAGCTTTTTTTTTAAATTCATTAGGACCACCAACATCTTAGGTCGTACGGTGATCCAAAAGATTGATAACGGAGCAGAAAAATCTTTTCTCGTCTCATGTTGCTTCAGATGGCTTTGCTCAGTAAGTATCATTATACTCTATACTAAAGAGTAGAATGATGGGCATCTTCACGTCTAGGTCAGACAGACCATTGGATACGAGAATTATATACATTTCAGCACTGCAGGCTTCAAAAGTCCATGGCTTTTTCAATAATGTCTCTTCATTGTGTCCTTCCTGTTCTTAACTATTTTTTCCCAGTTTGCCGAATTGACTTTGTTCAGGTCCTTCTTAATGTACTCCCACTAACTGTTTCTTGGCTGTCCTCTGATTACCGTTTAGAGTTTTCTACTTTATTTATTCATCATGATTACAAGCATTCGTCTCATTCATCTACAATCAGATGTTGATACAAAAAATGTTTCCTAGATATTTCTCTCTGATGTTTTGACTCCTAGATGCTAGAGTATTGTGAAAATTAATGCGAACACAGATACTTGTTTCTTAAGGTGGCTCCCCCAATCACACCGGAGTCGTTGAGAGAGAAAAAAAAAAGTTTTCGATTCACTTTTTCTCCTGAAATAAAATTAATTAAAAATCACTTTACTAATTGAGCTACCGATTTAAGCACAAATCGTCAAAGATTTTTTAATGCAAGAAAAAATGTGTCTCTCAAATGACTAGTGTCCGGAAGTCGACATTTTATTCTGCTATCTGTCAAATTGCGGCGGTTTGCAATGGAGCCGAATTCAACGTGTACATAATTCCTTCACGTTCAATATCCAAGTTGGCTTCTGAAGTTACAGGTTTGCGATTGATGAACGGGGAATTGTATTTACACAATAAACGCTTGCACGCTGTTTCAGCTCGTGAAGCGTTTACACAATTTATAATTTTTTTGAAATCTGTCAGTGACACTGGAGTTATTTTGGTAGCGCATAACGGGATGAAATTTGACGTTCCTAGAATTATAAGATTAGCTAGTAGTCTAGAGTTAAAAGGAGACCTGAAGTCGATAGTTAAAGGTTTTGCCGATTCCTTGCCTATATTAAAAAATCATTTTATTTTGTTCTTATTTATCACTTTCAAAATCAGATTTATATTTACATTTTTCAAATGTCCGAGTATTTTCGCGCGCTACAGGGCAGATCACGTAATTCGCGTTCTCTAAGAGCAGACAAGGGAAGTTGATTTTATTTCATTAATATCTTTTCAGATCTTCCGATAACCCCACTCCATCAAAACGGCATCTTATTTCTCAAGTTTCCTTTTACCTGTCATCAGTTTTTTGTGAGAGTGTATGATTTAGTTAATTAAATAACCCCCGACTTCCGGTGTTAAAAAAACAACCTCCCATAACCACAATGTTAAAAATTCAAATTTCAATTGCAAATTTCTCTTTCATTTCCCCGATAACCCCTTGTTTTCTCGACGGGAAACGATTCAGTGACCCTCAAATTATAAATTATAATAATTTCAGATCTTTGGCTAATATTGAAAAATTTGGGGGAGCCACCTTAAATAATGTTAATTTGAAAGAAAATTGTATTTAGCTGCCATTACAAAGTTCTTTTACTGTTATTTAATAGTAAATATGTCCTCCTTTGGTTTTAATGACAGCCTGGACTTGTTTTGGCATGGAGTCAATTAAATCTTTTTCAGAAACTTAACTTTCGTCCAGAAGAGTAACCTCTTTTGTCCTTGTAATACTTCATCATCAGCTTGGAGACGTAACACAGAGCTGATATAAATCTTCTAGTTCCCATATATGAAAAGCAACCCCAAAACATCTTTTTACCAAAGTTTCACTGTCTAGACCATACGAATTGCAGTTAGTGTTTTATCTGCACTCTTTTGTACGAACTTTGATTGGTTCCCTTGCACTAAAAAGTGCGTTTCATTGGTGAACAAAACTTTCCTCCAGTCTTCTTCAGTGCAATAGGTAAGTATAGTAAGTATAGCTTTTTGGGCCAACCCAGCCTCTTTTCAATTATAGGAGCTGTGACAAGCTGTTTTTTCTGTCGTCTTATGGCTTTTCTTCCACGGTCTAAGACTTATCTACAAACTGTGGAATCGTGAATTTTTACTCCAGCCTTTTCTAAGTCTTGCTGAAGATGTATTTCATAAAAAAAATCTTTCATGCCAAGGAGTTTTCCTTCTTTTTTTTCCAACTTTTCCCTTTTGTTTTAGTGCAACTGATTGTCTCCTTTTTCTAGTTACTTTATTATCATATTTACAGCTCCCCGACTCACTGAACACTCTCGAACAATGTCTGTCTGCATCATCAACGTGTATTTACTAAATGCGATAAGCTTCTTCCTTTTCCTCAGCATGATATCCATGACATCCGACAATCATGGAAAACTAATAAATATTAATATTTTTTCTCAAGACGACAAATACCCATGAACATCAATCAAAATAACCCATAGTATAACTAACACTGGCACTGATGAAATGCTGAATTAGAGGTTATGTGATTTGTGTGGAAACAACTGTCAGAATTGACAACAGTGTTACCATCACAAGAAATATTAAAAAATTCAAGGTATTCACATTAAATTCTGCTGTATGTAGAGAAATAATTTTACAACAGTTATTTTTGCTTTTGCAAATAAAAAAATAAGAACCATATTTTTTTCTAACAATGGCGATTTCAATATTTCTTCTACTCAATTGTCTTGATTTTTGAAAACAAATGGTCGTATCTACTACTGGAATGGCTTTTTCTTTTTATTTTTTTCTTCTGACTTGATAAAATTTTAATAAAATATGGATATTTTATTAAAATTTTTATCATTTTTTTTCTGTGTTATGTTTTCCAAGTTGTTGTCCACTACAACTTGGAATACATAACATACAGAAAAAATTCAGTCTTCATATTTCACTGCGTATTTACTTCAAAATGATCATATAATAAAACCATTAGATTTTCGAAATCCATACCATCATCTTGTTTTTCGTTTTCATCTGCCTGCCTTCTATTTTTTCTATGTTAAATATTGACCAGCATTGGTTGCTTTCGATATACAGTGTTCCAAGTGTATGTAAATTTGTCCGTGTTTTATTTTTGGAACACCCTGTACTGACATGGAAAGAGCATTAAGTGATGATCGCTGATTCAAAAGCTAACATATGCACTATATGTACTATCGCTGGATAAATTCATCGCTGTAATTTATTTTTGTAAATGTCCAGATTCTGTCACCTAAACGATCAATCAAAGTACGTCCGAGCCCAAGAGAACACAGTACTAAACTTCATGAATAACAAAAAAGTCACTAGCTTTCACTTTAATGTTTTCATGCAGACTTTCAGATTAGACTCTTTAGACTGATTTTTTTTGATAACAGATAAACGGCTATTAAAAAACTGAATGCAACATTTTTTTTGGGTACTAAAACTTTTTTTCTAATCTATAAGATCACAGAAATCAGACATTCACAAAAATGAATTACTTGAATGAATTTGTCCCATCAAGACATTTTCGGATTTTGATTTGGCGATTTTTTACCTGACGGTCTTCTCTTGAGATGTTCTTTGATTTATTCTCCCTTTATCATTCCTTCTTGTCAAAATGTTAATTGAATCGATCATTAGAGAAACTATCCATGTCCACCACAGCATAACTTGAGAAAAGAAATAAAGATTGTCTTGTAGTCCTGGACATGTGTTTATCACTTGTTTTTAACTTAACTCAGAATTTTTAACTTTAGAAACAGATAGAAGTTGTTGAGTATTATATCAGGTGAATAGGTTGGATGGGTAATTCCCAGCACAATTATTTAACTAGTGATCGGTTATTGTAACTTGTCGTGTGTAAGTCGCAACATTTTAGTTAGCCGCAACTTGTGTAAAGAGTATACGTGCCTCATTCAATGCTCCATAGCAATTGTAGTAAACCTGCCTCTTGTTTCTTAACGTTTTTTTTTTTTGAAAAAAAAAACTTTTAAAGTTCTTAGATTGGTAAAGGTGCTATCTTATCTTGACCTACACCTTCCGATTATCTTTCAACATTACTTGTCAAGGTCTAAGATTTTTCCTTTGGCATTTTACTCTGCCGTATCTCTAAAATTCAGTAGATGTTTCCAAATATTGATAGTGCTTGATAAGTACTATGGAAATTCTTTAATTTTACTGTGGACTCCAAAACTTTTTTATAGTACCATTTACTAGATATGGAAGATTTTGCAAGCCTGGTCTTGGTCATCAGTTTTGGGCAACAACCAGCACCAGTGCGACATGATCTTTATTCATTGTGTTGAATAAATATACAAAAATAATTATGGTGGTGAAAATTTGGTTAAACTTTGATTTCTTCTTCTTCTTTTTCCTTGTACCCTTTCAGGGTGTCGGATCACTTTGATTTCATAACCTTAAATTCTCAAAACTATAAGAACAAATGCAAATGTTACTTTTTGGACAGAATATCTTATCGCAACCTTTATGTATAGTAGCTGTAGCTCCAGATGGAGCAAAGGGCAGTGTCTGATGTTTCCGTACCTACTTGGTTATCTGCTTATTGCATTTCTATATCTTGCTTCTTTTCATGTTATGTCCAATTGCTTTAATTTGTCTTATATCGTTCGCTTCCACGTATTTCTCGATCTGCTTATTTTTATTTTGCCTACAATGTTGTAATTTAAAGTTTGTCTTGTTATATTACCATTTTGGAAACATTTGTTGTTAAATGTTTGTAGCTGTTTCAAAAGTTTATTGGATTCACACCATGTCTCAGATCCATACAGTGTTGTACTTTTTACATTTGTTGTGAATAATTGGAGTTTGCTTCCTTGCTGATGTTGGTTAATTACTTTACTTTGTTAAGCATATTAAAGGCGTTGCATGCTATGTTTAGTCTCCTATTTGTGTTGTTCTGTGCCTCCTATTGCACCTACTGTACTTCCTAAGTAACAAAATTCTTTGATTTGTTCAATTTCTTTTCGGTCTATTTGTATACTCTCTTCATGAATTAGTTCTTTCACTAGTAATTTTGTTTTCTTAGTGTTTATACATAGGTAGTCCGGTTTGTTTTGCCACTTCCACCAGTCTTGATTTTAACCTTTAGTGTTGAAAAAATCTGAAGAAACTACCAACCAAACTTTGGACTAAAATCATTTTATCTTGATTTAAGCCAAATGCAAATGTTACTTTTTGGACAGAATATCTTATCGCAACCTTTATGTATAGTAGCTGTAGCTCCAGATGGAGCAAAGGGCAGTGTCTGATGTTTCCGTACCTACTTGGTTATCTGCTTATTGTATTTCTATATCTTGCTTCTTTTCATGTTATGTCCAATTGCTTTAATTTGTCTTATATCGTTCGCTTCCACGTATTTCTCGATCTGCTTATTTTTATTTTGCCTACAATGTTGTAATTTAAAGTTTGTCTTGTTATATTACCATTTTGGAAACATTTGTTGTTAAATGTTTGTAGCTGTTTCAAAAGTTTATTGGATTCACACCATGTCTCAGATCCATACAGTGTTGTACTTTTTACATTTGTTGTGAATAATTGGAGTTTGCTTCCTTGCTGATGTTGGTTAATTACTTTACTTTGTTAAGCATATTAAAGGCGTTGCATGCTATGTTTAGTCTCCTATTTGTTTTGTTCTGTGCCTCCTATTGCACCTACTGTACTTCCTAAGTAACAAAATTCTTTGATTTGTTCAATTTCTTTTCGGTCTATTTGTATACTCTCTTCATGAATTAGTTCTTTCACTAGTAATTTTGTTTTCTTAGTGTTTATACATAGGTAGTCCGGTTTGTTTTGCCACTTCCACCAGTCTTGATTTTAACCTTTAGTGTTGAAAAAATCTGAAGAAACTACCAACCAAACTTTGGACTAAAATCATTTTATCTTGATTTAAGCCAAATGCAAATGTTACTTTTTGGACAGAATATCTTATCGCAACCTTTATGTATAGTAGCTGTAGCTCCAGATGGAGCAAAGGGCAGTGTCTGATGTTTCCGTACCTACTTGGTTATCTGCTTATTGCATTTCTATATCTTGCTTCTTTTCATGTTATGTCCAATTGCTTTAATTTGTCTTATATCGTTCGCTTCCACGTATTTCTCGATCTGCTTATTTTTATTTTGCCTACAATGTTGTAATTTAAAGTTTGTCTTGTTATATTACCATTTTGGAAACATTTGTTGTTAAATGTTTGTAGCTGTTTCAAAAGTTTATTGGATTCACACCATGTCTCAGATCCATACAGTGTTGTACTTTTTACATTTGTTGTGAATAATTGGAGTTTGCTTCCTTGCTGATGTTGGTTAATTACTTTACTTTGTTAAGCATATTAAAGGCGTTGCATGCTATGTTTAGTCTCCTATTTGTTTTGTTCTGTGCCTCCTATTGCACCTACTGTACTTCCTAAGTAACAAAATTCTTTGATTTGTTCAATTTCTTTTCGGTCTATTTGTATACTCTCTTCATGAATTAGTTCTTTCACTAGTAATTTTGTTTTCTTAGTGTTTATACATAGGTAGTCCGGTTTGTTTTGCCACTTCCACCAGTCTTGATTTTAACCTTTAGTGTTGAAAAAATCTGAAGAAACTACCAACCAAACTTTGGACTAAAATCATTTTATCTTGATTTAAGCCAAAAAAAGCATGTTCAAACATCTGTTTAGACTGTTGTTTTGGTGTCATAAAAAATGACTGTCAAAATCAAAAAATGACAAAAGTGTATTTTTACCCACATGTTTAAATTATGAATTAGTTGTTCTAAAGAAATACTTTCTTCAAATGCTATAGCATCCAAAAAGAAGCTAATACTAATTTTGATAATATTAATTCATTAATTATTGTTGTTAGTATGGCTGTTAATGTAAACTCAATAGTTCAACTTACTTTACATTTCTTGCAAGCTTTTTATCAAGCATTGCAATCTCGCCAATATAGGAACCAGTCAAAGGAAGTAAAATCAGAAGCAATTTAAAAAAGGTTGAATTTTATTGTACACATGGCGAAAGCTGGTGAATACCACTAGCGAAAAGACCGTCAGGAGGGCATTTGAAAATCCAAACTTTCTAGCAGAAATTTTAAAGTTAGAATGTGAAATATTCCGCAACCTTAGGAACATTCTAATTGTGATGTAAATGATTGTTCCATGTCAAGTGTTGATTTAGAAAAACTTGGACCACTGTGAGGATTTGGATTCCCTCAGTGCATACAATTTTGGTGCACGAAAGAGTTTTCCTGATCAATTCAGTTCTACCTTTGAAAATGATAAATGAAGAAGGAGCTGCAGTCAAAACTATCATAGGGATCATACCCGAGAGATGTCACAGGAGGCAAGTCTTGCAGATTTGATTATTGACTTGACGGAAGATAAGATCTTTGGGATACAATATTAGCCTGTGCGCAATTAAGGCAAGGTTGAAGATATGGTATATGAAGTATGGTATATTACAATAGAAGTTGGGAAAAATATTATAAGTGGCTATGCACTAGGGTGGCCGATATTTTGGCAAAGTCAAGATTTTATCGATCATCCTAAAATATGGTTTAGTTTGTTGAAAAAATGCGATTCCCAAAATATAAAAGTTTTTAAATGGATGGAAATAGCCTAAAAATGCCTATGTTTTTTAATGAAAATGAATTTGACAGCTCTAATTACAGCTGTCATCTGTCAAAAGTCATTTTTGACACCGAATTCGTGTTCAGTGACCCAAAAACCACAAGGTACAAGTTTTGAAGTCAAAACATTGAAAATTCAAAATGTTATACATTATGTTCTCTAAAAATGCTAAAATCCCATTTAAAATACATGTAAAAATTCAACCTTCTAGCGGCATGGGTTATTTTTGTTTAAAATTCTTTATATTTTGGGAATCTCATTTTTCAACCAACTAAATCATATTTTAGGGTGAGATCGATAACATTTTGACTTTACCAAAATATGGGCCACCCTACTATGCACCCGAGACCTACCAACCGAGTGGGAAGAAGAGGTTAAAGATGAATTTTATGAATGTTCAGAAAATGTTTTTGAACAAATAAACCCTAGCCAAACAAAGATAATCATACGTGGGTTCAATGCCAAAACTTGAAAGGAAGCTTTTAGACCCACAATAAGCTAACAGAATAAACACGCATAGAAACAAATGAAAATAGAACAAGATTAATAGGCTTTGCAGCAGGAAACGACCGTAAAATTATAAGCACTTATTTTAAAACACAAACAAATACATAAAGGTGAATGCATAACCCTGATGGCAAGATGATTAACCAAGACGATTAACCAAGCGGATTATGTGCTGAAACAAAGCAAATTAATAAAAATGATGAGAGCTGTAAAATCAAGAAGAACAACAGATGTGAAATCTGACCATTACTTAGTAACAGTTATGATGGAAGCCAATTAAGAGATAAAAGAAAAAACAAATCAGTGGAACAAGAAAAGTGCAATATGTGTGGCAAAAATGGAACTGGAGGAAAGGAAGATGGAGAAGAATATGCAAACCAAAGAAGAAAGACAAAAGGAATTTAAAGGGAAGCAAAGACAAATCTTTGGCAAAAAACTAAGTAAAAAACTTACGAAGAAATAAAGCAAACTAAAAAAGCACCAATAGCTTTTAAGAACGAGAATGGAGCTAGAATAATTGATGAACCAATAAATAATTAAGGGCCGGAAAAAAATATTTTTAAGATCTGCTAAACAGAGAAGAGGAAATAAGAAATAACCAAAAAGATTGAAAGGGAGAGTATGAAAAAAGGAAGTGCCCAGAGGAAACAGAAGAGGAGACAGTAAACGTAGAGCCTCCAACATGACATGAGATAACCAACACATTCAATAAAAGGTGATTCCAAAAGAATGGAAGGGAGCGATAATAACCCCTATTCATAAAAAAAGGAGTGAAGGCAGTCTATAATAATAATATAGAGGAATAGCATTACTGCACAACTTACAAAGTAGTAGCTACAATCTTTAGAAACAAACTACAAACTCGTACAGAGAAGGAATTGGGAGAGTATCAAGCAGCATTTAAACTGAGCCGTTCAGTCACTGACCAACTGCTTATTTTAGAAGAAATAGAAGAAATGTGCAGAGAATGCAATAAAGAGATCCAACTTGTTTTCATTGATTTCCTAAAAGCATATGACTCCTTAAAGAGGGAAAAGTAATACAAGGCTATGGAGAATTGAAATATTCTAAAATAATAATTAAACTAGTGCACTACAGAACACATCAAACAAAGGAAAGGAAAGACTTCCGAGAGCTCCGTAGTGAAAAATCAAGCCAGTCAAGAAGATTCCTTTCAATAATCCTATAACATAATTCCAGAAAGTATGTAATAAGAAGAAGTAAGTTAAACAGATCAGGAAGTATAATCAGCAAAAGATATCGATATACACATATAGCCTACGCTGACGATTTAATGTTAATAACGAACAAGAAAGAAGATCTAATAAAAGTAACAAAGAATGTCAAGAAGACAAAGCAAGTAGGGCTACACATTAATGGCAAGAAATCAAAGTATATGGTGATGAGAAATCGGCTTAGTAAAACAGAAAACTGAAACCTAATAACGGTCTGACAGGGTCAAGAAGCACTGGAAATGGAGTGAGCAAAGGTATTTACGTATGTGGTGGTGCAAATAACAAGAGGACAAAATAAAGAAGAAACTGATAACAGGTAATAAAGCAGTAGGAGCATTTATGCCTATACTGTAATCAAAATATGTATCATAACAAGCAAAAATACAGATTTATCAAACAGTTATATAGATGCGAAGTGTGGAAGTTATGGGCAGTAGAAAAGCAAAGTTGCTGGTTTGAAAATCATAACAAAGATGGAGAGTGGCAAAGTACAAATAAAGAGATAGCAGAACTATACAATGAGCCTAAGAATCATGTAAATATGAGCGTCAAGATTCTTGAGGTCAAGTCTATACTTTTTTAACACAATATTTGTCCGAAACACCCTGTATATTGTATACATATAGTAAGTATGACTGTGATTAAATAAAAATTATTTTTAAGATTTCTACATAATAAAATAATTGTATTTGGCTATCAGTGTGTGAAAAACTTTTTCTAGGAAAAGATATTAAATATTTTATTTGCGTGGAATGCTTAAAAGATTATTATTGGTGCCTACTCGGAAGTAACAATTGTTACTTTTATCTTTAGAAATTGATCATATGGTATCTCAAGAACTTTTATTTATATCCAATGCGTAATTTAAAACTATAATCATAAAATGTTTTGTTTTGGGCGTAAGAATGGGCAATAAAATTGTTTCAAACTACCTTTATACAAGTATATAAGGTTATCAATGCCATTAATTGCCTATACAGAAGTGAGTTTAAGAAAAAAGAGAATAAACTTGGATCCACCATCAGTTTGTTTATTTGCATTGTATGAGTCTTCCCAGGAAGTGAACTTTAGTTGATAATTATGCAAAACGAGGTAATCTTTTTCTGTATGTTTGTCTGATAAAATTTCCTTTATCAAGTTGCTACTTTTACGATGTGATCGATTATATAAATTTATGATGCTGATTGATTGAAAGCAGTTCAATGGTCAACTAACTTAATTAAATCGTGTCTACTTTCAAAGTATGTACTTCATAATCACAATTTTAAACGAATTTTGGATTGTTACAGCTTCCTTCTTCTCCATCTGTCTATTCTTTTTATCTGCTGGTTTTCCATTTGATTATTATCTTGACATGTCTTTGTGTGTTGCACCTTGCAATGTGTCCAAATCATTTTAATCCCAATAAAACTTTTTTGCTTTCCCAATTACTTCTTAACTATTCTACTATAACTATTTGGTACTTCAGTAACTTTTGGTAGAAGTATCTCTATGTTTTATCAACCTTTTCAAAGTTTGTTCCATTGAGTTTTTTTATGTTTGAAACCTCTTGCTTATAACAGAAATGAATTTCCGTGAGTTTTATTTATTGCTAGGTTTTCAACTGTTCTGATTTCTTTTGATCTTCATTGCTTCCAGATCTTAAGTTATTTCATTCTTGTTACGTTGTCGTGTTAAGCAAGAATAAAACAACTAAAAATTTTAAGACCAATACAAACTTCCCATCTCTATTCTAATCATTCGCTGTAACGAGGAGAAGTTTCCCATTTAAAATGCACACTTTTTTCAATTCCTATGTATATATTTGACCACTGGGACAAATTGTTGAGAAAAAAATTGATTTTTTGGAATTAACAGTGTTCGATACTACTTTTAGGTGCAAAAAAAATTATATGGAGCATTCTATTTTTTCCAATGATTTACAAATAAATTCTAAATAATGCACCATTCAATTAGTGTTGAAGTGATGTAGAATGTCCCAGATAATTCTTTTTTCACCTAGAAGTAGCATCGATGCCCGTTAATTCTATAAAATCAATTTTCAAATTTTTTTCAAAAATTTGTCTGTCATCAAATATATGCATAAGAATTGAAAAACCCATGTATTTTAAGTGGGAAACTTCTCCTCGTTACAGCGAATGATTAGAATAGACAGGAAGTTCGTATTGGTCTTAGAATTTTAAATTTTTTTTTTAATCACATGGTCACCCGGCAAAACCGAAATTCCAACATGACCCAAATAAGAACCACCCTAATATGTATCCAAATACACATCATGTGTTTGGTTTTTAATAGCTTCTTTCTAGTATTCTTCCTTGCCTAGTTGTGTGTGTGAGACATAATTCGTCAAGTTTAGGGCGCTATATCTTAATTTTTTGTATTGTATACTTCTTGGAGGATCTCACAAACAGGTTTCAGTTAGTGTATTAATATAATTGTTTACTTGCATTTATAAATTAGATCACAATTCCCAGAATTTGGAAATAATCCTTATAAATAATATTAATATAATTATTTTTTTTTATTTTAATATATTCTTTTTTATTGATGGATTTTACTGCATTATGTGGCGTGCTTTATTAAAGCATTGGGTGTTTTCCTCTTATATTTGTGTTGTGTGTGCCCAGTGATCACAAGTATAAGCAATCTACAGCTTAAGGCGGATTCTGAATCATCCCAAGTACATAGTACTTGGATTTTTTAATTTCAAGGAAATTTCCTGGACACACTATACCTCAGTGATTTGCCATTACCTTCCTAAGGGAGAAGCAATTTTTAAAAATTCGGTGATATATTGGCTGGGATCCCTTGGTTGGTAGTCCTGCATGCTAGTAACGAATCACAATCGCTTACATTATTATAGTTACGTCGATGAATTGACAATTCAAAGTGCCTTTTGAATCATTGTTATCCACCTGCAATTAAGCTCGTCCTTATTTTCCAAGTGTTTGAAGTTGTTGGAAAACAAGTGGTTAGATTGATTTGACCTAACTTTGGACTACCCCTCAGCACTATTTGCAAGATCTAGAATTCTCTCCTTGAGCATTTTACTATACCATATCTCCAAAGTTTTTGATAAGTATGTGTTATGAAAATTTATTAAGTTTATTGTTTTACCAGCCTTGGTAGTGTAAGCAGCCCGAGATCGACTCCCGGTGTAGGCAGATTTGGTTAAGGTTTTCTGCAGTTTTTCTTAGCTGTGACACAAATGTGGGATTTGCGCTGTTCCATCTGTAAGTAGGCTGCAGCCGCACGTAGGGCCTACGTAATAATAATAATCGCACTTTGCTTATTTCGTGCACTTTGCTCTGACTGTTATAAGCTGAAATATAATGATACACTAGTTTGTCCTAGACAATTTCTTCACTTTAAAATACAGTGTGATAATCTTTCTTGTACAGCTGTTACAGCTGTGCTGAATTTGTTTTAGATCTTTTAACACTACATGTTTCATTTTACCAACTTTTTTTTGGAAGTAATGTTCCATGTATTGCAATTTTGATTAATTTTCATTTGTTAGTGTTATTCTTTTTTCTACTTTTCAATTTTCAGATTTTTGTCTGAATTTTGTTCTCGTTTGCTTTGGTTTTTATCAACTTTTTTTTTTTGGAGTGGGTTCTTTTTTACTTAATTGCTGTTTCAGTGGGAAGTTCTTTGACAAACTCAGTGTCCATATTTTTATTTTTACTTTAAATAATTTTTAGTTTTTCGCTTTTTGTTCCTTTTTGCATCTTCAAAGATACCACTGATGTAGTTTGCTGCCTTACATTGCAAGTCATTTATGCTTTACATTACATCATTTATTATAAGTTTAATGCTTTTTATGATCACATGCTTTCCAAATTCTCTGTCTGCAAACATAATATTACACTAATACTTCTCTATTCTTTATTAATTCTTTATTTGTGTACTCTTTTTTGATTAAGTTTGCATTACTGCCAACTTTGTTATTATTCAAGCCAAAAAACTAAGAAACGTACTTTTCCAACAAAACATCCTACGTATTTAATCAAGCGAAACGAAAAAACAAGTTCCTGAAAAAGTGTTTTTTTTTCTAGTTCTAAAAAGAATTTTTATGTTCAGTGTGCAATTTTTTTGTTATGTTAACTTATTGTATTCTTTAAAATTTTAATTCGACATAAAATAATATTTTCGTATTAATATTTGCTTTTGCAATAACAATTACTGATATGAGGAGATAAAAAGTACAATTAATAGAGACATAAATATGAGGAAATCAAAATTACATAACTATAACACTTCCGAGATAAAAATGAGTCATACAACAAGCTTGGCTAGCATTGATAAGAAAACAATATTCTTTCTTGGCCAACTAAAATGTTTTTATGGCCGTGGGATAATTATTTATTATGGAAGGATTCTTCTCACTTTGTTCATTAAAAAGTCGCACAGTCGTAATTGTAATTGTTAATTACTTACTTGATGTTGTGACTGCGGGGGATTTTGATGTTGGGGGCTGGGGCTTGGGGGTAGTCCAGGACCAGGCGAATGGCTTGGTTGTTGTGATGGTTGCGGGGATGGTTGGCTAGCTGTGGCAGTTGCCGAAGGCGGACCTGGACTACCGGGACCGTGTTGACCCGTAACGGGAGGGCCGGGCCATCCCGCTCGTCCTTCACCATAACCAGGACTCGAAGCAGGCGCTCCACTATACGCAGGCGATAACTGAAAAGAAAATTGAAATGAATTCTTCCGTCTGTTTTTACCTATTCATAATCTCAAAAGTATTAAAATAAATTTTAAATGAATTAAATTCGTCTGAAATAAAAAAGTTTTATGATAGAGAGATAGAAAAGACATTCATCAATCTTAAAATTAAAAATGTTGTTCAAATCTGGACAAATAATTAATGAAAATCAATAACGGTAATAATAATAATTTAATAATAACGCCCCATTTTCAATTAAATAGAGTATGACGATGTTAAAACGACTTTATTGTCCAAAAGTTTCTCCCAGAAATGAGGGTAAGCTATTCTTGGAACGGAATTGCAATTAAAAGGGATAAGCATCAGGTAGCCGATAAATTACTATTTATAGAGCGCGGAACCCGCAACGGTAAATTACGACGGCTGCGGAGGGTCATAGAATGACAATACTGATAGCTGACCTACGACAACGCAGTCAGCTCAGATTAGATAAATGGAGTAGCCAACAGTGTTACTGCAATTGTCTTTGTTTCTCTTACATCCTAGAGTATTATTCAATTATTGCCGCCGGCTACGAAAAGTTATTTAACGTTCAAAACAAAACCATTTCATGTTTACCACAAATTCATATTATAACATTCTTGGTTCTTCAGAACGGGTGCAACGCAGCGTGGTTTGAACGTTATTTCGTAATATCCAATCGAATTTTACCAAATACAATTAATATGTGCGCATTAGCGCATAGGTTATAATCCACAACAGCGAGTGTTTCGTAGAAAAGCATATTGCTAAATCATATGCTTTTGATGTAAATAGCAACAATAATCAAAAATTTTGTTATAATCGCCTTACAATTCCATTATTGAACGAGATTTTTATTGAATACTTAACAGATTAATTTTCAGCGGCGTTTAGTCGTGCGTTATAATCAGGGCGAAGCAGACCTTTGCTAAATGGGTAGTTATGTCAACGGCGCCCTCAGGTTATAATTAAGTGCATATTATAATAGCTAAGTGCAAAAGCAAATTAAAAGCGCGAAAACGTGTGAAAAGTTTGTTTCGCACAACAGAGGGGATAATTTATAGACTTACGGAGACATTGGATAAAAAGTCATGGCTATGTGTTAAGACCGACACAAAAAAAGCATTTCTTTTACTTTGTGTAAGATAAAACTGCCTGAAATATAGGGCTCAACTTAAGGTATTGTAGAAAAACCTAGTGATTAATATTACATTTGCTAATATCAATTGCACAATTTCTTTCACCTTTTCATATTCTGTTCTAGTCGGTTTCAAAGATTGTTAACCATTAATTCTACAGTGATTCTGTCTTACTAAAGTACATAAGTATCTGGGCGCTGATAACCCTGGATTTAATTTATATCAAGAAAGCAAAGTGGGCAATATACCACACATCTCAGTACCACCCAAAGAAGCAAGAAGGAAAAGTAAGACTTATGTAAGTCTTACTTTTACGATAACCAGAGAAAACTACAAATAATTAAACTTGAGGAGAATGCAGAAACAGACAATCCCAATTATATGCTCTGAAAACATTTTTCGCAGCACAGTCATTACTACCCTAGCTACCCCATCCTGTGAAATCAATAAATATGTCTATTGCATAATGAGGTGAGGTTATTATGTAATGTTTGTATGAACCTAAATCTAAAACACTATGTTTAATTCTAGTTGATGCAAAAAGTACCGAAGTACACAGCTGTACAAATTGTATTTTATTACAATGGTTATTTAAAAAAACATCTCCAGTTGTTATAAACATTGTTATCTCGGCAGAGCAAGCAAGAGCAGATAGTTTAAATTTTGCACTTGCTGGTTCTGCCTAGATAATGTGTAACATTTCTACTCATCTCAGGCTTATCAAATAGAACACTGTTGGATTTTTGGCAGATGGTAGTCAAGTTAAATAAACAATTAAAATGATTTGCATTGCTGTAATTTTGCTTTTAATCAAAGACTATATTTATATTTTTTGTTTTACGCCTTCCTAGATCTAAATACCATGTTTAATTTCAGGTTTTGGTACAAAAATGCAGTAGCATTTAATTTTTTGTGGTAACGGTTTACATTAACTGAATGTGTTGCAACTATTAGTATAATAATAATAATAGGTCCCATTATTCTCTTAAGGGCCATAGGGTTTTAATATAGTCCTTCCAACTCTTCTTGTCTATTGCTATTTCTGCCAGCTCCGAAATTGTCATCTTTGTTTCCTTTTCCATTATATTTCTCCAGGTACCTTTTGGATGCCCCCTTTTTCTGCTTCCTTCAGAATTCCATTTTAGTATCTTCTTACAGATTTCACTTCCATTTTTACGCAGAGTGTGCCCCAGCCAGCCATACTTTCTCCTTCTTATCTCCATATTTATATCAGTTTGGTTTGTTCTTCTCCATAACTGTTCATTTCTGATGGTTTCTGGCCACCTTACCTTCAATATACCACGCAAACAACGATTTACAAACACTTGTAGCTTCTGTTTTATTGCACTGGTAACCACCCACGATTCTGATCCGTATAACAGCACCAGCTTCACCAAAGAATTAAAAATCCTCACTTGGGTTTTGATATTTAGATTACTTGCACGCCACACTTCACTCAGTTTTATATAAGCACTCCTTGCGTTATTAAATCGACTATACACATCTTTTTGAGCACCATCTGCGACCGACACCACACTTCCCAAATAAATGAAATCGTCTACTCGTTCTATTTTTGTACCATTTACTAACATGTTCTTCGGTTGATCCACATTTAGACACATATACTTTGTTTTACTAATATTAATTTTTAATCCCACCTTTGCTGATTCCTCAACTAAATTATTCAACTTTTCTTGCATGGACTTGCTCGTTTTTGAAATGAGATATATATCATCTGCAAAGTCCAAATCCTCCAACGTTTCTGTCATATTCCACCTTATTCCTCCATGTTGCCTTATCATAGTTTTCCGTAAAACCTCATCTAGCACTAAAATAAATAACAGTGGAGAGAGAATACAGCCTTGTCTTACACCATATGTTGTTTGGAAGGCTCTTGACAGAGTTCCATTATGTTTGACCTTACATTCATAATTGTTATACCCTACCTTAATTAGATTAACTATTTTGGATGGTATCCCTCTGCTTCGAAGGGTATTCCATATACATCCTCTGATAACAGTGTCAAAAGCTCGCTGAAAATCCACAAATACTAAGTATAGTGGTGCGTTGTACTCCAAAGATTGCTCTACTAGGATTCTTAAAGTTATTATGTGATCTATACATGATCTATTTGCCCTAAAACCACATTGCTCATTTCTTAATTCTCCATCTAATGCTGTCACTATTCTTTCCTTTACAATTCTGTAAAATATTTTGCTTACACTGCTGAGTGGGGTGATGCCCCTCCAGTTTTGCACTTTTTCAAATCGCCTTTCTTTGGTAGTTTTACAATCACCCATTCTCTCCAATCTTTTGGGAACCTTTCCTCATTCCATATTTTAACTATCAGTGGTTTTAATATTTTGATTGCTACCTCTGTATCGATTTTAAGTATATCCGCTGAAATCTGATCAATACCCGGAGCTTTGTGATTTTTAGCCAGGTTTATAGCCCTTTCAATTTCCTCACCCGTAGGCGGGTCCATTCTAATGTTAAGTTCTGGTCCCAACCTTATATCTTCCTCGAGAGACTCTGTGATACCTGTTTGTTCTTCATTTAACAACTCGTTAAAGTATTCTACCCATCTTGCCATCTGCTGTTCCTCAGTACTTAATAGTTCTCCACCTTTATTTTTAATTATTGTAGTTCGTTTTCTGCTATTACTTAGTTTACCTATATTTTTGTATAGTTCTCTCATGTCGCCTCTGTATGCAGCTTGCTGTGCTGTATCAGCTATGTCTTCAATATACTTTCGCTTATCCCTTTTAATAGCATTTCTTATATCTTTACTAATTTTCTTATAATTTTCTTGTAGTTCTTCTTTCTTTCTTTCATTTAGCTTAGACAATCTTTTATGCTTAATATGTCTTCTCTCCCTAATTAATTCTCATGTACTATCACTCATCCATTTTTTCCTGATAGTTAAAATTTGTCCTATTGTACTCGTACATGTATTATGAAACGCACGTTTGCAGTCTATCCGTGCATCTTCAATACCTGTATTATAATTATCTTCTTACTTTTATCTAGCAGAGTCTTGCTAAATTTATCCTTAATTTCTTTATCTTCGACCTGTTTTATATCATATTTTACTCAGGATCATCAAATAGAACGGTATTGGCTTTTTGACAGATACCTAGTTAGGTTAAGTAATCAATTAAATCAATGAAATGTAATCTTATGTAAAATAAAGCTTGTCTAAAGATTTAACATTAGTTTAACATAAAAGATATTTATTGCTCTCTAGTATACAACAATATAAAATGGAATACAGCAAGACTAAATCATAAAAAGTCCTGACCTGCTCTGCTACTATCTGGACGGTATATCTCTACTAAATTTTTCATTCAGAAGTTAGAATAAAATTATTAAAGATGAAGATGCACATTAACAAGTGAAAGGTAATAATCAATTCACTTATAACAATCTAGTAAGTATATTACCATCCATTTTATTAAAAATGTTTTTGTTATTTTAATTTGTCTTTTTCCTTTGGACAGTTTTGACATAGTCGTAAAAGCTAAGATATTGCTCGATATCTAAGCTAAGATATATCAACATTAAAAATGAAAAAGAGACATAGTATTTGTAGCTATACAACTTAAAAAAACATGAAAATGTGTTGTAGTTTTCATTTTAAAAAATTCTAAATTGTAAGAGCTTTTATTTTGCTAAAATTCAAATTTTGCTCGAGTTATTAAAAAAACGCCCGCATATGCCCGCTTTAAAATTTATATCGAAGAAAGAGCTAAAGCTTCCTGGTTATTTTCATACAAAAACCAAATCCAACTCGATCCAACTTAAAAAGTTAAAACCTGTTATTGTAGGCACTGCAAGAAATATTTACCGGTATTATTTGTATTACTCCATGCATAGTGTTGTGATGCAACATTGTGTTTTTGCACCTTATATCTTAACAGTTAGAAACAACTAAATACCAACCCTTAAGAAGTTGTCTTTTTTATGTTTTACCATGATCCCTACCTACGCAAAATGAGGTTTTTCTAATAACTGCAATAAAAATTTAACAAAACTGAAAGCATCATAACAAACAGCATGATTGCAATCTTTTAGTGAAATGGAGACTATTTATGAATGAAATATTGGCAACTATTGTAAAAAGTTACAAACACTGTTCTTTCGTAAGGGATAGTAATTCCTTTATACATACCGACTTTAAATATTTTCTAAGTTCTTTCTTAAATATTCAAATCTCTCATTGTAGTATAAAATTCATAGCGAAGTGATTGAAAATTGAATTACGTACTTTGAAAAATTCATGTCACCCTTATTAATTTCAGAACGTCTTCTCATATACTTCTAAAAAGATTACAATAGAGATATTACAGAATACCTTTGCTGGAATAACATAAATCCTCTCACTTTTTCTAATAAGCTGCAGGTATAATCAAGAAAATAGATACACTTCCCCTAACTAATATGAAGCATAATGCTATGAACTATTAATTGCACTTAACGAATAATGCTCTAACATTGTTATATCAATTCCTATAACTTAAAAAGTACATATGAACAACAAAAATCGGTTAAAATTATTTATTTTATTTCATTATAGGCCTTGCGCGCTCTTCCCTATTTTTCGTCCCACAGTGCGGCAATTCAATCAGTAGCCGCAAAGCGTGCATTAGAAGTGCTGGTGTAAGCATGGAGCCATGTATGGTTCTATTGCAGTACTATCATCCTACTTAGATGAATTCCTCTGCATACACAATTTAGTTTGGGAATTACTAATTGTAGAGCAGAGCTTTCATAGTGTAGAAGATAATAAAAAATCAAAATAAATAAATAATGAAGATATACCTCACTGCTTCACTAAATTCACTGTCCTTTATAGACAACGAACAAAATTTGGATTAAAAAATAAAAGTCTATATTATTAGAAGTTCAAGTGTATGACTGTTACTTGTTTTTACCATTTTTTTAAGAAAGTAAAATTCAAGATGGAAACAAATAATGATAGTTATTTATACTGTGCTACAGCTTTTATGTTTGAAATGAACTTCCTCATTACCAGTGAAATATAATCGATGCAGTAATGACAATCTGGAAGTATACTATAACTATCCATTCTATTAAAAATGTTTTTGTTATTTTAATTTATTATATTGCCAAGTGAAATAAGCTAATATATTGACAAACCTATACTGCTACTACCTAGGTGATGGATCTATCTTTGGCTGATTTAATCGCATTTCTGGATAGTGGATACATGGTTATGCAAATCTTCATATATGTTGTCCCCTGAGAGAAACTGAAAGAATCCAGTTTTTTTTTTAAAAACTCCCATTCTTCATTTTCACTCACTGGACTTTATATAATTACTCCATTCAACCACAAAAGCAATATTTTTGAAGAAGGCAAGACTAACTTTATTTCTGTTATTTTCGTTTTAGTTTTTTATTTATGTTGTAATTTGTAGTAATGTTGTTAATTTGCTTTTTTTCCTTGGGCAGTGCTGCAGTAGTGAAAGAAGCTAATATATTGCCTAACCTGTCCTGCTACTACCTAGGTGATGGATCTATCTTTGGCTGATTTAATCGCATTTCTGGACAGTGGATACGTGGTTATGTAAATCTTCATATATATTGTCCCCTTAGTGATTGTGAAAGTGTAAGATTTTTAAACAACTTCACTTTCACTGTCACTGGGAGGACGTTATATAATTACTCCATTTAACTACAAAAGCAATTTATGAAGAAGAAAAAATTAACTTTATTTCTGTTATTCATGTTTTTGTTGTTTTATTTATAATTTTAAATTGTTTTTTGCTTTGGGCAGTGCCGCAGTACTGGAAGAAGCTAAGATATTGTGTAACCTGTTCTGTTACAACCTGGATGCTAGGTCTATCTTTGGTTGCTTTGATCATGTTTTAGGACAGTAGTTACATGGATATGTCAATTGCCAAGTATGTTGTTTTCTGAGTGACGGTAGAGGTAATAAGTTTTTTTGAACAAGTAATTATATCACTGTCACAAAAGAGGACTTTATACAATTACTCCATTCAACACAAAAGTAATACGAAGAAGGAAAAAACTAACTTTATTTCTGTTATTCTAGTTTTTGTTTTTTATTTATAATGTTGTTAATTTGCTTTCTTTCCTTGGGCAGTGCCACAGTAGTGGAAGAGGCTAATGTATTGCCTAACCTGTCCTGCTACTACCTAGGTGATGGATATATCTTTGGCTGATTTAATCGCATTTCTGGACAGTGGATACATGGTTATGTAGATCTTCATATATATTGTCCCCTTGGTTATAGTGATAATGGTAGTTTTTTAAACAACTTCATTATCACTATCACTAGTAGGACGTTATATAATTACTCCATTTAACTACAAAAGCAGTTTATGAAGAAGAAAATATTAACTTTATTTCTGTTATTCATGTTTTTGTTGTTTTATTTATAATTTTAAATTGTTTTTTGCTTTGGGCAGTGCCGCAGTACTGGAAGAAGCTAAGATATTGTGTAACCTGTTCTGTTACAACCTGGATGCTAGGTCTATCTTTGGTTGCTTTGATCATGTTTTAGGACAGTAGTTACATGGATATGTCAATTGCCAAGTATGTTGTTTTCTGAGTGACTGTAGAGGTAATAAGTTTTTTTGAACAAGTAATTATATCACTGTCACAAAAGAGGACTTTATACAATTACTCCATTCAACACAAAAGTAATACGAAGAAGGAAAAAACTAACTTTATTTCTGTTATTTTCGTTTTAGTTTTTTATTTATGTTGTAATTTGTAGTAATGTTGTTAATTTGCTTTTTTTCCTTGGGCAGTGCTGCAGTAGTGAAAGAAGCTAATATATTGCCTAACCTGTCCTGCTACTACCTAGGTGATGGATCTATCTTTGGCTGATTTAATCGCATTTCTGGACAGTGGATACGTGGTTATGTAAATCTTCATATATATTGTCCCCTTAGTGATTGTGAAAGTGTAAGATTTTTAAACAACTTCACTTTCACTGTCACTGGGAGGACGTTATATAATTACTCCATTTAACTACAAAAGCAATTTATGAAGAAGAAAAAATTAACTTTATTTCTGTTATTCATGTTTTTGTTGTTTTATTTATAATTTTAAATTGTTTTTTGCTTTGGGCAGTGCCGCAGTACTGGAAGAAGCTAAGATATTGTGTAACCTGTTCTGTTACAACCTGGATGCTAGGTCTATCTTTGGTTGCTTTGATCATGTTTTAGGACAGTAGTTACATGGATATGTCAATTGCCAAGTATGTTGTTTTCTGAGTGACGGTAGAGGTAATAAGTTTTTTTGAACAAGTAATTATATCACTGTCACAAAAGAGGACTTTATACAATTACTCCATTCAACACAAAAGTAATACGAAGAAGGAAAAAACTAACTTTATTTCTGTTATTCTAGTTTTTGTTTTTTATTTATAATGTTGTTAATTTGCTTTCTTTCCTTGGGCAGTGCCACAGTAGTGGAAGAGGCTAATGTATTGCCTAACCTGTCCTGCTACTACCTAGGTGATGGATATATCTTTGGCTGATTTAATCGCATTTCTGGACAGTGGATACATGGTTATGTAGATCTTCATATATATTGTCCCCTTGGTTATAGTGATAATGGTAGTTTTTTAAACAACTTCATTATCACTATCACTAGTAGGACGTTATATAATTACTCCATTTAACTACAAAAGCAGTTTATGAAGAAGAAAATATTAACTTTATTTCTGTTATTCATGTTTTTGTTGTTTTATTTATAATTTTAAATTGTTTTTTGCTTTGGGCAGTGCCGCAGTACTGGAAGAAGCTAAGATATTGTGTAACCTGTTCTGTTACAACCTGGATGCTAGGTCTATCTTTGGTTGCTTTGATCATGTTTTAGGACAGTAGTTACATGGATATGTCAATTGCCAAGTATGTTGTTTTCTGAGTGACTGTAGAGGTAATAAGTTTTTTTGAACAAGTAATTATATCACTGTCACAAAAGAGGACTTTATACAATTACTCCATTCAACACAAAAGTAATACGAAGAAGGAAAAAACTAACTTTATTTCTGTTATTTTCGTTTTAGTTTTTTATTTATGTTGTAATTTGTAGTAATGTTGTTAATTTGCTTTTTTTCCTTGGGCAGTGCTGCAGTAGTGAAAGAAGCTAATATATTGCCTAACCTGTCCTGCTACTACCTAGGTGATGGATCTATCTTTGGCTGATTTAATCGCATTTCTGGACAGTGGATACGTGGTTATGTAAATCTTCATATATATTGTCCCCTTAGTGATTGTGAAAGTGTAAGATTTTTAAACAACTTCACTTTCACTGTCACTGGGAGGACGTTATATAATTACTCCATTTAACTACAAAAGCAATTTATGAAGAAGAAAAAATTAACTTTATTTCTGTTATTCATGTTTTTGTTGTTTTATTTATAATTTTAAATTGTTTTTTGCTTTGGGCAGTGCCGCAGTACTGGAAGAAGCTAAGATATTGTGTAACCTGTTCTGTTACAACCTGGATGCTAGGTCTATCTTTGGTTGCTTTGATCATGTTTTAGGACAGTAGTTACATGGATATGTCAATTGCCAAGTATGTTGTTTTCTGAGTGACGGTAGAGGTAATAAGTTTTTTTGAACAAGTAATTATATCACTGTCACAAAAGAGGACTTTATACAATTACTCCATTCAACACAAAAGTAATACGAAGAAGGAAAAAACTAACTTTATTTCTGTTATTCTAGTTTTTGTTTTTTATTTATAATGTTGTTAATTTGCTTTCTTTCCTTGGGCAGTGCCACAGTAGTGGAAGAGGCTAATGTATTGCCTAACCTGTCCTGCTACTACCTAGGTGATGGATATATCTTTGGCTGATTTAATCGCATTTCTGGACAGTGGATACATGGTTATGTAGATCTTCATATATATTGTCCCCTTGGTTATAGTGATAATGGTAGTTTTTTAAACAACTTCATTATCACTATCACTAGTAGGACGTTATATAATTACTCCATTTAACTACAAAAGCAGTTTATGAAGAAGAAAATATTAACTTTATTTCTGTTATTCATGTTTTTGTTGTTTTATTTATAATTTTAAATTGTTTTTTGCTTTGGGCAGTGCCGCAGTACTGGAAGAAGCTAAGATATTGTGTAACCTGTTCTGTTACAACCTGGATGCTAGGTCTATCTTTGGTTGCTTTGATCATGTTTTAGGACAGTAGTTACATGGATATGTCAATTGCCAAGTATGTTGTTTTCTGAGTGACTGTAGAGGTAATAAGTTTTTTTGAACAAGTAATTATATCACTGTCACAAAAGAGGACTTTATACAATTACTCCATTCAACACAAAAGTAATACGAAGAAGGAAAAAACTAACTTTATTTCTGTTATTCTAGTTTTTGTTTTTTATTTATAATGTTGTTAATTTGCTTTCTTTCCTTGGGCAGTGCCACAGTAGTGGAAGAGGCTAATGTATTGCCTAACCTGTCCTGCTACTACCTAGGTGATGGATATATCTTTGGCTGATTTAATCGCATTTCTGGACAGTGGATACATGGTTATGTAGATCTTCATATATATTGTCCCCTTGGTTATAGTGATAATGGTAGTTTTTTAAACAACTTCATTATCACTATCACTAGTAGGACGTTATATAATTACTCCATTTAACTACAAAAGCAGTTTATGAAGAAGAAAATATTAACTTTATTTCTGTTATTCATGTTTTTGTTGTTTTATTTATAATTTTAAATTGTTTTTTGCTTTGGGCAGTGCCGCAGTACTGGAAGAAGCTAAGATATTGTGTAACCTGTTCTGTTACAACCTGGATGCTAGGTCTATCTTTGGTTGCTTTGATCATGTTTTAGGACAGTAGTTACATGGATATGTCAATTTCCAAGTATGTTGTTTTCTGAGTGACGGTAGAGGTAATAAGTTTTTTTGAACAAGTAATTATATCACTGTCACAAAAGAGGACTTTATACAATTACTCCATTCAACACAAAAGTAATACGAAGAAGGAAAAAACTAACTTTATTTCTGTTATTCTAGTTTTTGTTTTTTATTTATAATGTTGTTAATTTGCTTTCTTTCCTTGGGCAGTGCCACAGTAGTGGAAGAGGCTAATTTATTGCCTAACCTGTCCTGCTACTACCTAGGTGATGGATATATCTTTGGCTGATTTAATCGCATTTCTGGACAGTGGATACATGGTTATGTAGATCTTCATATATATTGTCCCCTTGGTTATAGTGATAATGGTAGTTTTTTAAACAACTTCATCATCACTATCACTAGTAGGACGTTATATAATTACTCCATTTAACTACAAAAGCAGTTTATGAAGAAGAAAATATTAACTTTATTTCTGTTATTCATGTTTTTGTTGATTTATAAAGAAAAGTTAAACCCATTGACTAATTTACTTAAAAGTTAAAAAATAATTTACCTTTTTATTTGTATTTGTAGTAGTTACAATAGAATTTAGTAGTTTTTTTTCTGCAAACTAATTGAGATAATTTTTAACAAATACTAGCTTTGTAATAAATAATCATAATAAATGTACGAATCACCACAGTAAGTTGATATGAGCACATTCAATTTAGTTTGTAAATGGCTAATTATTTCTTTATTATCATATACTTATACATTTGTTTCAAATCTAAGTTCTTAACAGTATTGTACATCTAAATGGTTATTTGATACTAGTGAGTTAAGTAAGATATTATCTACGAATGAAAAAGTGACCGACCAGGGCCGTAAGCCTGAGTTGGTTATGTTTCTGAGTGGATAATATCATTAACTCACGTGTGCGATACAACATTTTATCCAACACCTAATTATATTTCATAAAAACATAATTTATTGAAGATTTTATACATTATAAAAATATTATTTCATGATGGTACATGTAATAGTAGGTGGCTGTGAAAGTAAAAAGTAGTAGCTAGTTTGCAGGTCTGGGTTTTACGAATGAAAAATAATTTGTGTTTGACGTTTCTTCTTTTAGGTTATAAGAGCGCATAAACTGCTGCATGTAATAAAGTTGTGCCAATCACTCTTATTATACTGTTGTTGATTCTACTGTATCATAAACAAAATATAATACTTAACATTTTCTATATTATAAGAGAAATGCTTATTAAAATCTGAATTTTATATCTGATGAGATTATATCTATGAAATTATAATAAGCATTTTACCCCACAATTTAGGTAATATGGAATTTATTTTATAAACTATGAATTAATATTTTATTTAGGATAATAATAATTGCTACAACCCATAACCTGGAAACCAGGCCCCCAGAAGCTATAAGCTTGTGCGGGAGGGAGGGGGCAATTATTATTATTATTACGTAGGCCCTACGTGCGGCTGCAGCCAACTTACAGATGGAACAGCAAATCCCACATTTGTGTTACAGCTAAGGAAAAATGCAGAAAACCTTAACCAGAGTATTAACCTTAAGTATAACCGACAACAGTGTAGTAATCAATTCCAGCGACTTTATTAAACATAGTTGTTATGATCAATGCGCATTGGGGAGCCCAAAACTAGAACATTACCAAATATCTATATGTTTTAAATAACTATTTCTTATTATAAACAAACGGAAAATTGATGTGTCTGGTCCTATCAACTTGTGGTGATGACAACAATTATTTGTGGAATGAAACGATAGGTTTGTTTCCAGGAAGTGAGTGTTTCAAAAATAGCTCGCGTTGCCCCTAGCAATGTAGGTTATAGTGCAACAAAAGAGTAAACAATCACTTTCATTATTTATAATAAACACAGTAAACATGGTATTTATAAAGAGGTGTTGGATAAAGTGTATTTAATGAATGTGTAATGGGTTACTATAACAACGGGTGCAGTTGATTATATGTATGTAATACAGCAACTATTTATTATTAAGATATTTGTTTCTATACCTTCTCAACTTCAATTTCAGACAAAGTAACATTAATTTCTGAAAAGGTAAATACAGTTTCAGAAAAAGTAAATTTAATTTCGGAAAAGGTAAATACAGTTTCAGAAAAAGTACAATTAATTTTAGAAAAGGTAAATACAGTTTCGAAAAAAGGAAAAATTTCAGAAAAGAAATATCTAAGTTACTTGAATTCAATTAAGTTGTATATAATTGGTTATGTAAAAAGAGTTTCAGTTTAAGAAGAACACAAGTGAAAGGACAAATTAAATGTGTCTTCATGCATACAATCGTGTACAATGCCACTATCCAATCACAATAAAAATGGACGACATAAATATAAATTGAAGTGTTTAAATTAAATAAGTTTCAATCGTCCTTTAACTTGTGTTCTTCTTATACTGGAACTCCTTTTACATGCTAAATACAACTTAATTGAATTCAAGTAACTTATTTAGTTATTTAGATTTTCTGAAATAAAATTTACTTTTTCCGAAACTGTATTTACCTCTTTCGAAACTGAATTTACTATTTCTGAAATAAAATTAACTTTTTCTGAAACTGTATTTATCTTTTCTGAAATTGAAGTTGAAAAGGTACAGAACTCATTTTTTGGGTAGTAGTAACTAATTAATTATTATTAATATTATTATGATACACTTAGCTTCCGAGTTTCTTGTCTATAATAGTATTGTGGTATTTTTTACTGTTAAGATTTATTTGTAGAAATATTTAGTGGAAGGGAAAATGTAAGTAAACAGATATTAAATCAATTGTAATTTTTTTTTAATTTTTGCTTTACATTTCTTTAATTCCTTTACTTTAAATTGATTAATTAGTATTTGAATACTCAGTATTCTGAATCCTATTCAAGCTACTTTTGCAGGCATTCATATACAATCAATAATTTAGTATTCCTATTCAAACAACTACTTTTTTTTGGGTGATAATCTGTATTCTAGTTAGTATTCTAGTAAAAAGGAATTCTGGTATTCTATTCCCCATATTTTAACGAATGTGTGGATTCATATTGCAAATGCACAGATTCAAAGATTAAAATAATAAAATATCTTTACAAGTAAAATCAGGAATAAACATGTTATAGAATAGTGATGAATGGGGTTGCACAAACTGCAAAAACACTGTTCATTCCAGTCACTTATTACATCGGGAATATCTCAATTGTTGAATTTATTTTGTTTGTGTTTTAGTGTTGCAATATTAGGGGAGAGTCGCCCAAATTGAACCAGTCGATTATCTTTTTAAAGACCATTTTGCTACGCCATCTATCGTTGAAAATAGTAACAGGAGGACTACAGAATGCTGTAGTTTCAATATGAGTACGGTGTTCCCGCGAATATCTATGTAATTGCAAATTGTATGTTTATGCCATCATTTATGTAATTTTCTCTGTATGTTTCGTAAAGGCTGGTGCAAAAAACTGCGGAACTGTTTGGAAAGCGGTAAATAACATTATTTTGTTATACTATTTAAAACAGTCTGGCGCGATTTCGGCGCTAATTATAATTAAAAAAAAAATTGAATAAAACAAATGATTTTTGCCTAAATTGAACTTATTAGTGTTGCCAAAATTGAACTGGTTAGAATCATTAAAAAGACAAATGGTAAACAGTTCTTCTGATGATTTGATAAAGTCGTGTTCAGAAGATGCTTCATGTCTTTATTGTAACGATATAACTACCTGAATTCACTTGAAAATGAGTGCAGGATGCTGAAGTAGTGCATAGTGGGCCTACGAAGAATGTGCTGGGGTAGAAGATGAGGATTTCCATGTTCCAGTTGCTAGACTTACAGATTTATTGTGATTTCTAGTATAGTATTACCCAGTTTCATAATAAATAGTAAAGTCTTTTTTGTTTTATTATTTAGTTAGCTGTTTATCTAAATCTTCGCTGGTGGTTCAAATTAGGGAACTCTTGGTTCAATTTAGGCAACTGGATCCTTAAATTGAACTGATTGCACATTTTTGAAATTTTTTATTTTAATAGAAAATTTGTTTTTTCAATATATTTTTTAATTGAATATATAATAAACATTATAAAGTATGCCTTAGTGTGAATTTTAAATTAAATAACCAACAATGATCTGAAATACCAATTTTTTTCTAAAAAAGGTTCAATTTGGGCGACTCTACCCTAATTGGTGTCAAGTGAATGAGTCTGTTAAAAGGTAAGTTTGGTAAATTAATTTTGAAGTAGGTATTAGTATTATTTATTAAATAAATTGTGAACTTTTTGAAAAAGCATTTTAAATTTATTTTTATACAAAACTTTTCTTTTGGCGATCTGATATTTATTACATATTTCTAGTGGTGTGCTGCCAAACTTTTATAGCCTGGCTCATTAGTGACCAAATTTTTCCAACTAAAAATTAACTTTTATACAATACTCTTTTACATTTAATTCAAATCTAAGCACTTTTGATTTATTTTATATTAAGTATGGCTAGCATCAAACAAAGTAGAACTGAAATATTGTAGTTCTTTAAGTTTAATTATTTTATTAATGTTATTTATTTTTATCAACTTACAAATTTGAATTAGCATTTTAGTTACATACTGTTGTGTTGGAAATTAACTTTTTCATTGGAATTGAAATATGATTCATTAATTATTACAATTTCGTAGATACATAACTATTTTTATAAAAAATCTTTAGTATATAAAGGTGGCCACAGACGTTCTTTTTCAATAGTTTTAACAGCACGAATAAGAACGTCGAATGAATTCCTCCACACACAATGTGTTTTAAATTAGTGATTTTCAGTTGTTACTTAAGCCATGGTATGAGAACGTTATATTAGCACTGGCAGTGACAGCGGTTATAAAGTTTATTAAAAATCAAAAAAACGAAAATGTTCTCGGTGGGCAAAAGAATGGGCTTTTTAATTTTAAACAATTTTTTCTTATAAATATATTCCGATGATTTTACTTTCTGCAGACACTCATATAGTGTCCGACACTTAATAGTTGAAACTTCACCGCCAATGAAAAAACTGAATGTACTTATTCTTGCACAGTCCACACATGGACCAAAATGCAGGAACACGTTCAAGAAGGACGGTTAAAGTCAAGCCGCAAGATTTTTTGGAACACCGGCAAGAAGGGTGGTTTTCAGTCACACACCTCAGTTTTACATTGATTTCGGACGAGTAAAAATCAATACAACTTTTATTTAAAGGATAAATATCTTGGGATAAACTTAACTGATTTTAATAAATTAGGACTTATTTTTTACAAAATTAATTTTGCAATAATAAGTAACTTAAACAATTCCACAATAAAATATATTATTTTCTGAAAAAAATCCTGAGTTAACTTCAAGTAGAAAAGAGCAATTTAAAACAAGGAAAACGAATTAGAAGAGACTCGCTAAGCAGTCAGTGGCATTAAGAAATTTAGCTTGTATCATACTTTTGAAAGTTTCATATAGGTAATTGTTTCAGATAATTATTAATAGTTTACAGTAATTGTAAGGTAGTTTTCGAAAAACTAGTGTTGGAAAAAGATGATGGAAATATGTATGCTGCAAGTTACCTATTGTTATATCAGAGCAGAATTAAAAATATATTAATCTGAATTTTGTGATGACCGATGGACTAGAAGTTACCTTTTTATAAAACTAACGTACATATGTAAAATTTTATTGAACAATATTTACATCTTGTGGGTGTGCAAGATCAAGATAGGCTTTGGTAATGCTTGTAGGGAGCACACTCTCATATTATGTATTTTTTTTTGTAAAAAAATTAGGTGTTTCTAGGACACAAATAGTATTAGGAAATTTTAGGAATAAGCGCAGGGTTTGGTTTTTCAGATCTATTTACCCGAAGAGCTTGGTTTCTATAGTATCTGTTGTAGCTACAGCAATAAGAGCTAAAAGAATCTAAATACTAAACGCAGTACTAAGATGTAGAGACCTGCACGGGCTTGGGGCTAATACTCGAGCCTAGACCTGACCCGGCCCTGGGTCAGGTAACACAACGTAATCTTGTGCTCCGGTTGGGGTCGTATCGTTTGAAATTAATATTATTTTGGACAGTTATGTACGAGTTGTTTTTTAAAGAGAAATCCAAGTAAAGTAAAAATAATTTTCATATAAAAAATAAGTTAGTAATGCGTTTTTGGTGAGTTGCGTTTTCTTATAAAAATAACAAATTTATTTATTTATCTATCCATGGTTAATGTCCAATTAAGATATGCAAAGTATAAATTTAAAGCAAAATATAATATAATTTTGGTTGTATTAAGTATAGGCACTAAAACATAGTATGAAATTAAATAATTATATTTGAAATTAATTTATTATTTAAAAAGATTTTTGGTTTTTTAATGCAGTTACAGCCTTGGTAGTGTATTGTCTAGCGTGCTGGACTTTCACCCAACCACCCCAGGTTCGACTCCTGGTACCGGCATTACCTGCGTAATGATGATAATTGCCTCCGCCCTCCCACACAAGCTTCATCATTTATGGGGTCTGGTTCGCAGGTGATGGGTTGTAGCAATTATTATAATAGTATTGTATGGCTAATCCGAACAGAAAGTTGCCAGGACCTGTTCGAATTAACAAAACGGTCGGATAACACCATTTATATATAATGTTATCTGTAATTAGAACTAATTTTGGATTATATATCACATCTCATGTTAGTCAAAATCTACCAATCAAAATTAGGAGACATTTTAATAATATATTAACTACATGAAAACACAAAAGAAACTATGAAAGAATAAGGAGGGAATATATAAGGTATATGTAATCTTAGAATTCAAAAACATTTTGAATAAAGTTAAGCTATTATTTTGTGAAACAATTGGTAATAAACAGCACACTAAAATAAACTGTAAAAATGCTGATATGCTTTATAATTCCAAGAAATATTATTTGTCAATTCTGTAGAACGCTGATGTTAACAATTCATACCGTGAGAAAGCTTGATATTCTGTTTTATATACAGTACCTACGTAAAGTTCGGATTACAAATACCAAATCTCGGACTGTGGAGATCAATTTACACAACTAGAATTGTTCGGACTACAGATCTGTTCGGATTATTCATACATTACTGTACTCGTAAAATAAACGTTATTACTAATTTTTTTAGTTATTTTCTATTATAAGAAATAAGGGCCTGACTCGGGCTTTATTAAAAAATAATTAGGCTTCAGATGGGTTCGGTAGAATTTTTCTAAGTAGTATTTGAGCTCGGGCCGGGTTCAAAATCTATCAGATCGGGTCGGGAAAAACTTCCAAGATCTGATCAGTGCAAGCCTCTACTAAGATGTTATATACTGTGTTTTAAGGGTAGAACTGAACCTGAAACGTCATTGTTAGTAATAATGTTGAATATGACATTGATAAGACAAGATAAATTCTAAATAAATTTAAATACAATTAAAAGCTTCAGACATTTTGAAACTGTATGGATAGTCTACTGAAATTAATTGTACAGTTGTGGAAACATATGACAAAACAAGCCCTGCACGGATATTATGATTTTCGTAGTGTAATTTTTCCTTACTAGAATCCAAACCCATCACATAGGCTTCCGTTTGTAAGATTCTATCTATCATATGTCATTTATTTCAGTTAATTTGTTTTTACGTATGTTAATGTGTGTTTACTTAATAAGTTTGTTGTATTACTATTAAAATTTAATTTTACTATTAAATTTTAATTAAATATTTGTAATGTTACATACATGTTGTTAAATAGTTGTAATTTTTGACATTATTGCACTTTTTCAATTAACATTCATAAGCATATTAAGCAACCAAAACCCCACTTAAGTTAAGAAAATTTATTAACAATGAACTAAGATTGCCTTGTATAATAGCTTATACAAACTAAGGAGCTAGAAAGAGAACAAGCAGTGTAAGTATTGTAGTGGTTACTGCGAAAGGCCAGTCA
This sequence comes from Agrypnus murinus, assembly GCA_929113105.1. NCBI lineage: Eukaryota > Metazoa > Arthropoda > Insecta > Coleoptera > Elateridae > Agrypnus > Agrypnus murinus. The sequence goes on along the minus strand of OV816023.1, from coordinate 37,997,550 downwards.
AATAAGATTGCATCCGACTATACATAGCATAAACAAAAATGAAATTCTGTTTTATATAAAGATAACAAATGAACCTGCAACTCTCTAATAATTGTTTATACAGTAAAATATGACTATAGGTTTGAATTTCCATGTGTGAGCAAAGGAAGAAAACGAATAGTAATAGTGATCTGAGAAAGACAGATACTTATTGTCTACTTGTCAAACATCACATTAAGAAACTTTTTTACAAAGTTGATATTATGTAAAAATAATTGACAGTTGTCATTTTGTCAACTCGAAATTTAATACCATATACTAACCTAACCTAAAATGTTTTTGACAAACATAAATTATTTTTAAAAATGTTTATCTAGCATCAACCTTGCAAAAAAAGTTATTTATTGTAAGGCAAATTCGCAAATAAATTGCTATTGGCTATTTTTTTTTGCTCACACATGTAAATTCAAACATAAGCCACATTTTCAAACACGCTCGAAGGGTCGGAAAAAGTTACTAATGTTTTGGGGGCATTTGAAATGAGAAGATCACAATAGAAAAATCATAATTGTACTTTAGTACAATTTTACTTAATATAAATTTAATTTAAACCAAATAATTTTAAACAAGCTATAACTATATTGACTTCAAGTTTTTGAGACAAAGCTGATTTTGTTTTGTATGTGTCTATACCAGGGCACGTAGATGTTGCAGCTTTAAAACTTCTAACCATCCTAACATGTGTTTGCAATAATCAAGATCCTTTAGTCTTTTGTAAATAGCACTCTTCCTCTTTTATAAAATATATCTTGTACATAATTATCCAAAACAAAAGTTTTGACTTGTATAGGTTCTCACCGATTGACAAAAAAAAAAGTATGTTTTTGTTCGGTCCTATTGAGTATGTATTTAAACCTGTTTTATTTATTTTATAATTATTTAAATAACACAAGTGAATGGATGACTGAATGGATGGATCCAAACTTTCAATAACAATATTTTGCTAAAAAGTAACAGTGTTGCCATTTTAAGAGTCATCGGAAAGGCAATGTTTTTACACTTTTAAAAATAAATTTTCACTGTAAATTGTGTTTAAATGATGTATCAAATCTCAAATGGATTTACACACTCTTATGTTATAATAATTATTTCAATTTATCAATTCGAATGTTGAAACGAATTTGCAGAATTCATGTCGAAAAATAAATTAATATTAAACTATACATATTTATAAAAACATTCTTTGATATCTTTTGCTCTAATTAGATTTAACTGTACTTTATTTAAAATATTTTAATTATTACATAGGCAACTTATTTGTAAATTGTGTATGTGGTATTTGACAGATATAGTAGAGATATTAATATCCAAATATCGACAAAGTTCCCCCACTGGTAAGTCAGAGCAAATATTAATTACTCTAGGCTAAGCCACCTAAATAATAGCTACATGTTAATTAAACACTGTCAAAACCATCGAAGCACGTAACCTACAGGTGTTTGAAACAAAGAAATCCCCACGGCACCCTAGCATTACCTAAGGCAGTACTTAGTTTTGTTTTGCCTATATTATTAAAGTTTAGTCAACTAAAAATTAACTATAAAAACAGTAAAAGAGAATAACAACTTTTGTTCAATAAGAACTTGTATATGCATGAGATTCATCACATGTCAAAATATTGTATGACATACTTTTAAACAATAATTATGGTTGTCATTTAATACAAATGTTGGTTTTCTTTTGGATTAAATATAGTGTCAAATCATTTCACAATTTCCAGATATTGGTAATGAAGTTTGCTTAATACACAGTTGATTTTACCAATCACTCATTCCTGGGATAAAATCACGTTATAATTGAAATTCTGATTCTCTACAATTTAATTTAATATAAACTGTGCAAATCACATGGGCTTGGAAGTTTATGTATCTAGCGTAGAAAGACAAAAAAATTACATTCTGGAAAGCAAAGGAAAAAGTATTCGCAAAGGTAAATATTTTCACAAGCTTAAAACTTATTTATCTTGAACCATTGCTTGTTACAAATACAGATACATACTATATTAAAAAAGAAAAAGCTAGCAAACCTTGCTTAATTATTAAATGTTAGCAAGAAAAGTTGTTGAAAATAATGATAAAGCTCTAAATTATGATTCTTGTTGCTATATTCTAGTTACACTCGTTTTAGTCAAGGTTACATTTTACTTATACTTTTATGATAAAAAAATAATGTTTTTTTTTCTTAATTTTGAACAACTTTGATAAAACACAGCCTCATGTTTTCCAAGTTTTCATTTATTTTTATTCATAACAGATCATGATTTACTTACTATAAAGAAATTTTAAAGTGTTTATCGAGTTTGTGTAACACATGATTTTGGTACTAAAATAATATTTGGTCAAAGCTCAAAAACATACTATGCTATAAGTGATTTGGTCCCTCTCCGAGTTCACAATCTGGGAAATGGATTTCTTGTCGTCGTACTACGTACTAGTACTAAGTAGATGGTATACCAAATTTTTGGTCAATGTAAGTGGTGCAGGAGAGTTCATTTACAAAGAAGTAAAAGTTCATGCGAGTAGTGCAGACTATCCTCCAATTCATGCCATAATACCACTTTTCCTAATTGCTCTAATATTAGATGTTAAGTAATGTTGTCGAAAGAAAGTTACCTTGCCATAAGCCTTCTTTGCTTTAATCGAGGCTGACAAAATTGCATTTATTTTGAATTTAATATAAATGCCAATTAGCTTTATCTTAACTTATTGTATTAGCTTACTTTGTATCTCCATTGCCTTGAGCAGCTGTGGTTTTCTTACTTTATCATACGCTTGCTTAAAATTGATGCAGAAGCACACATTTCTGTATTGTATTTGTTTTGACACATACATTTAATTTGTTAGTGACTAATTCTTTCTAAAAACTGCCCTGATATTCTCCTATTGTTTTTTTCTGCAAATTGCTGCAGTCTGTTTTGGATAATTGTTGCTAATACTTAGACTGAGTCTAAAAGAGCAATTATCTTTATAGTGTTGTAAAAATGGAAGATTAACACAACAGTACATTATTAAGAAACACACCCTTAGTATGACAAAAAAAAGCAAAAATTCTTTCTTTTATATTTTTGAAAATATGGACTATGGAGCTCCAAAGTTTGTATAATTCTATGCTAATATATAATACTATGAACTGCCAAAAATTAACCACTTCAAGTTAATTGTGCAGAAAATAAGAGTTCTGAAATGTTTTTGGTCCAACTAAAAATTTTTTGTTTCGGGTCACGTCAAAAATTTGGTGTACCAGACTCCTATCCAAAATACGATGAGTTATTTTAATGCATTCAAGAAGCTTTTCAAGCAATTAATCCAACTGTGGTTTAAAGAGTTTTTAGTAATTCAATTAGAAGAGCTGAAGATTGTTTGTAACTTTGAACACCTTTAGTTAATATGTTTTTTGTGGTAATTTAAGTTTCTTATATCGTTTTATTTAATTGTTTCAAATTCATATGATTTTGATAACAGATGTAAAATTTAATTTCAATAAAACATTATATCCATGAAAACAATGCCACTTTAGTGCTTTTACTTACACTTAAACAACGATGCCAGATTCGTTGATTTTTAAATCACCATATCTTCAAAAACTTTATGCAAAGAATTTTTTTATTATTTTTTTCATAGTATTAATCCTTCTTTCCACCAATTTAGTAACTGTCTGACAATTTTATGTATTTGATCAATCACTTATACTCACTGTACAAGTGCTACAAGATATGAAGATGGAAATAAATATCAACAAAACAAGATGATAGTACATGAACACCAGAGAGAAGATAGTAAAGAGATTAAATGTAAGAAAACAACACTTGAAAGTGTAACAACACACAAATACCTGGTACAATACTGACAAATGACGGAAGGATAGATGCAGAAATAACAAACTGTTCAAATCAATCAACAAGACTGTATTATACGTTAAAAATAACACAATAATAGGCCACAAAGAAATAGATTTAGAAGTTAAATTAAAAATGCATAATATAATAACTATTCCAATAATTACATATGCAATGGAGAACTGGACATGGCAGAAAAAACAGGAAAGTAGAATAAACGCAATGAAAATGAAACATTTCGGGAAGATAAAAGGTATAACAAAATAGGATCGGGTGGGAAATGAAGCTATTAGGGAAGATATAAAACAAACACCAATTTTAGAAAAAATTAAAGAAAAAAAGTTAAACTGGTACAGTCATGTTACAAAACTGAAAAATGAAAGATTAACAAAAAGAATAATGGAAATGGGCATCAAAAAAAAAAAAGAAGAGGGAGACGAAGAAGAAACTGATTAGAACAGATAGAGGACATTGAAAGATCAAAGGGGAAAACAAAAGAAGAGATGAGAATCGGATAAGACACTCATTCCGATGCCTGAAAGGCATAAGGAATGTATAAGAAGAAGCTTTCTGCTTTCTCTAGTTTCCTTATTCAAGATTTTCTCAACATAAAAAAGAGTTGATTCAATGATGAATGCTGCACAGCACGAGAAAGCTGCAATCTGGAGCGCGCAAACATAACTGGATCAGCAAACACGAAAAAAATATATAGCGTAACAAAAAGGGCTTTCCAAACAAGCAATTTAGAAGAGATAATACAAGAAATACAATTTTTTTTACAGGGTATAAAAAAGGCTTCCAATAGAGAACACTCTTTTGTAGAGATAATAATAATAATAATGTTTATTTCCAAATAAAGAATTTCCAAAAATTCTCAAAATACAAAATAAAAAAAAATCCAAGATACAAAAATAAGAAACAAAATAAAAAAAAACATGTTCATTCACAGCATTATATCATAAAAGAGAACACAGTATCAAATGCATAAAATAAAGTAAAGAAATGGAAATCACAAGGATATAATTCAGCACTGCTGATCTTACATCATACCTTGAAATAAAAGTTTTAATACATTGTTAGGTATGTTGACGCCTATACTAAAAAGAAACTTAACTTAATAATTAATCTAGATTTAAATATAATATTCTGCAAATAGGTGCAATACAGTTCAGCATTTTTTAACTGTATAAAGTGTAAAATTACAAATATACAATTAAAAATAAAATAGAGTAAAGCAGGCAGCTGCCATCCACTGAAACATAGTTTAGGTAAGAGATATCAGATATCAACATGAAAAAGATTTAAGAAAAAGATTTAAAAGATTTAAATTTAAATACCAGATACTTGATTAATATATAAATATTCACGTACGTGTCGTTTAAAGCAGTTTAAGGAGTAGCTTTTAATATAATCTGGTAAAACATTGTACATTTTATAAACGTTAAATGTAAATGATCGTTCAAATAGAGCTGTATGATGAGTAGGTGGAGTGATGAGTCCTTTAAACCTTAAATTTAAGTGGTGAACATCATTTCGGAACGATATTTTTTTGTATAAGTATATAGGAATCTTCTGAGTAATAATTTTATGATAAAGACATGCAGCCTGTAACAGCCTTCTGTTTTTCATGTTCAACCATGAACAATCAGCTAATTTATGAGATATGTGATCATATTTTCTAATGCCAAATATCAGTCTCAAACACGAGTTCTGTACTCTCTGAATTCTGTCAGCATAGTCTTTAGTCATACAAGTACCGTAAACTTCACTACAATATGAAAAATTGGATAAAACAAGGGCTTCACACAACGTGGTTTTTACCTTGGGTGTTAGAAAGCACCTATATGGGTAAATTAATTTTAAATTTAAGTAGGCTTGTCTTATGTTATTAGTAATGTGAGTAGTAAATCTAAGAGTATTGTCAACAACTAATCCCAAATTCCTTGCTTCGTTTTTTATTGGTATTATAATGTTATTGATTTTTAGTTTTACACGAGGTCTTAACTGCTCTAACTTTGCAGAATTTCCAAATAATAAAACTACTGATTTTGATGGATTGATCGATAAAGAGTGCTGTAAAGATTTATCAGAAATTGTATTTAAGTCGGTTTGAATATTTTGCAACGCCAGCTCCCACTTATCATAATCAAAGGAAAAGTATAGTTGAGTATCGTCTGCATACATGTGGATAGAGCAGTATTTAACAAATCTATGAAACAAATGTACATATAAAGTAAAAAACAAAAGACCAAGAATTGATCCTTGAGGCACACCAGATGTAATAGGATGGAATTTCGAGAAACCGCTGCTCAATCTCACCATTTGTTGTCGATCACTTAGATAACTTTTAAGTAATGCAATTGCATTATGGCCTAGTCCAATTGATTTGAATATTGATAAAAGAACTTCATGGTTGATCATGTCGAAAGCTTTGCTAAAATCCAATAAAATCAATACTGATATCTTATTTTGGTCACTAGCCATCATTATGTCGTCAGTAATTTTTAACAATGCTGTCGTACAACTATGTCCAGCTCGAAATCCGGACTGGTTATCAGGTAAAACTTTGTGATTATCTAAGAAATTTCGTAATTGATTATTCATTACTTTTTCTAGAAGCTTAGAAAGTATTGGAAGTATGCTAATGGGCCGTAACTGCTTATATTCACTAGGTTCGGCGATTTTCGGAATAGGAATGACAACTGCTTTTTTCCAGGAGGAAGGAAAAATATTAGATGTTAAACAACAATTAAGAATGTGTGTAATATAAGGCAACAACATTGGACAGCACAGTTTAATAAAAGAAGCATTTAAATTGTCCCAACCAACAGCATTACTCTTAACTTCATATAGAAGTTTTGAGACCGTAGATATAGTTACAGTAGAAAATTCAAAGGAAACATTGTTGTTTAATTCATTGTCTTCATAGAAAGCAACGGTTTCTGTTGGATCAAAATCTAAGTTAGCTGATACTTCTAAGAAGTATTTGTTAATTTCATCAGGATTTTGTAAATTTAAAGGTAATTCATTGTTTTTTTTGTATGGAAAATTAATATCTAGTTTTTTTATTTCTTTCCAGATTTGTTTAGGTTCTACATTTTAAATACATGCTCAAAGTAAGCTATTTTTTCCTGTCTAATAGTTTGGTTGGTAAGATTACGCAGTTGTTTGTATGATTCCCAATGAGGTTGAAGTTTCGTCCTTTTATATTTTTTATAAGCACTATCTCTTAATTGCATTAAAAGTTTGTTGTTAGCAGTGATCCAAGGTTTATCTCTTCTTTTTTCTTTGATTATTATATAGGGTACATGATTGTTGACAACAGTCAAGATTTTGGAATTCAAAAATTCGACTTTGTCATTAATATCAGGGAGATAAAAAATATGTTGCCAAGGAATTCTCTGAAGATCATCCAAGAATGAGTTTAAATTGAAGTTTTTGAAATTTCTAATTCTTCTAGGCTGAAACTCAGTGGGAGGCTGAACTAATGACAGTTGACAGTAAATGTTATCATGATCCGCGAATTTCATTCCTTCTATACCAAAGTCTGTAATTAGATTTATGTCCGATGTTATTAAATGATCTAATAGAGATTCCCCTCTAGTTGGCTCTGTCATGATTTGCATAAGATTAAGAGAAACTAACATTGAATTATAATATTTAGAGTCAGACTCGTTAGATTTGAGAACATTGATATTGACATCGCCTAAACATATAAGCTTATCAGACATAACAGGCTACTTCAAACTGATCACAAAAAAATTTATAATTTTGGCTAAGTGGTTTATAAACAACGCCTAATGCTAAGTTTAATTTATTAAATCTAATATTTATCCAAATTTGTTCTATATCTAACTCAGAAGTATTAATAAGACAATATTTCAGGGCATCAGTTATGTAAATACATACCCCACCACCACGCTCATCACGATCAGATCGAATAATCCTATAACCCGGAATATGTACCATGTCATTATTGATATTATTGTTTAACCAGCTCTCGCTTATGACGATTACGTGGTACGTATTCTGCTCAGCAAATTCCTTTAATAAATGTAATTTTGGAAAGAGAGCTAATGTTAATATGAGCAATTTTCACGGTATCTCTAGTCACCTTCGGAGTTCAGTAGATAACAGTAGCGCTACAAAAAAAAGAAATAATAGAAAAACAAAGAAACATTATATAAACATAATTATATATAAGATTAGTTATTTAGTAAATAATAAATAAATGATTTTCTCTTTTGTACAGTAACAAAAATATTATTTTTATATGACAATCAATTATTGTTATCTTCTGATAAAAACAGAGCCTTTTATGCATATATATTTAGACAATTGCAGCACTTTTACTTAAAATCTGAAATTGAAAAAATATGTTTAATGTTATTATCAACTTTTATAAAAATCTTCCCGTTACTACTCCATGCGTTATTGTTTCCAAGTTTTTTGCGGGCTTCTTTAAGGAGGCGATTTCGATGTCTAGTCAGATCTTCTGTAATTATTATTTTTGAATTTTTTAACTTACTTTTTCTGCGATAGATCAATTTCTTAATATTTCTACTCGTAAATTTAACAATGATTGGTTTAAAACCACCTTCTTTGCCTGGAAGTCTATGACTTATATCAATCATTTGTGGACTAACTTCAATTCCTAATTTATCTTTGCAGATGCTGATTACTGTATCATCTGTGTTCTCATTAGTTTTGTCAGGAACCCCGTAAATTCTTAGGCTGTTTTGTCTTGTATACTGTTCTAATTCTTCATTTTTTTTCTTAGTTAGGTTTAATTCGTCTTGCAATTGAATGATTGTGTTGTTAGATTTTGATAGTTGTTCAGTTAGTGGAGTCAATAATTCCGGTAGTTTATCTTTTAAGATTTGAATAATTGTAGGGGAGTTCAACACTTTTTCTACAATTTTTTGTATGTTGGCTTCATCCATTGTTGATCTTGTAGTCATCGTACCGGGCATTTTATGTTGGTCGGAAACACATGCAGAATTTTGCAGGATTTAATGTATAACGTATTAATAATACAGGTGAAGTACTTGTTGCACGCACCATAAACTGATCTATTCACTAGCGTCGCACATTGCAGAATCCAGATAAGAATGGTAACTTGGTGGGAGTGAGAAAGAGATGGAAAGAATAATTTATTTCTTCTTATTACTTCATAATTTTCCTATTTCTTTAGAACTATCAATTTTTTCTTCTAGTTTTTGTTGATATCTAGCTCCTCTCTGATTTTAAGATATCTTCAACATTATAGTTAGAGTAGATTTTGTAGAACTTGAGAACTCTTATCTATTGGTTTAAAGAAATTCTTTTTAAAGCAGGATTTTTCTATTATCCCACAGAATATTTTTTCATTGGTATAACAATTTGGTATGAATCACAGAAATTGATGTACCAGATTTTGTTCATTTGTTGATATTTTCAAGCAATATCAAAACATGAATAACTATGATATAGGTTGTTTCAAGTGTATTTTGAATATAGAAACAACAATAAAACTGGTGTCGAAAATCTTTTCTCAATAGAGTGCTGGCTTATAGACAAACTTAAGAGGTTGGAAGCAAAGAGTTTGGCCTAGTTAACATTATCACATGCCCTTTAAGAAATATTTCTTCTAACTACAATTTTCTGAATCTACTAATTAAGCATTTCAATCAAGCTGTAAATGAAACAAATATATAGGGCAAGCTGAACTAGAGCACTAAGAAGATATAGAAATACATGATAAAACTTTGGCTTTTTAAATTATTAATCAATAGCGAATGTTTTAATTCATTTATTTCTCGATCTTTGACCTTGAAAACGATAACGTATTACTCATTAAAGACCTTTACTTGATACACGACACGCCCTTAATTATAACCTGAGGAGATTATTAACAACGTATTGAGGGTTGAGCATTTGGCAAGAAATAGTTAATGAAGTAGTTATGGGGTGTATAAAATCTTACAAAAATCAAGTTGCCACTTTACAGTAGAAATTTACTGTAATACTTTCATGATAATAATTTTCTGCAATAGATCGAGTTTAATAAGTAGTGCTCAGAATGATGGTAGGTTCCTCTAACAAATTTTATGAATTTTATCTAAACTTTTCAGATAATGGCCATGTTTAATAGAAATACCTTTTATGATTGGAGTGAAGAAAACCTTAGAATTATAAGAGAGGAAGAGTTTTCAAAACAGATTTAGTGTAAATGTTAGGAACAATATTCTAGGTAACAGGATCCCGGGTATTTCCTCTTTGAACTCAACTTAGCAGCAGCAAGTTATATTGATCCTTTGTAAAATCAGCTATAAAAGTAGGTATTTTCAAACAATTCGTGCACTTAAGTACAGTGTGGTCCAAAATGACTGAGGACAGTTTGAGATTCGCGCCATAGATTTTAATATTTTTCACGTTATTAGTGTGGCACTATTAAAATGTGTTGCACCACTCATCACTTTCTTATTTACATCGTGCAGTGCTACATTGTTGCCAATTTGTATTTGTGTTATTATTACTATATTTTCATTTTTCCAAAAATAATATTAATTGATAATTAATAATTGTTAATGTAATTTTGTAATATAACTATAACACTCCTTTTTGAGACGCCACTGTAAAATAAAAGAAGGATAAAAATGTGTGGTGGTAAATTCAAACCGACCTCAATCATTTTAGATCACATTGCACTTTCATATTCCAACAGGTTGGACCTCTCTCATGATACCCAAATTAATAGAAATCTTCTCAGGTTAATAGGTAGATTGGTACCTATGCATGGACCTTTTTACTGACCACCATGTTTCCCAGTGTGAAGAATTAAGTTCATTCAAAACTATCTGATAAGAAAAAGCTATTGAAAAGATTTGTATTTTAATAAAGGCCATTGTTAACACAAGTGTCAAAAGAGTAATAACTAGTAGTACCAAAGGATCTCAACTGTACATTGACAATGACGTTAAGAAGTTCTAAATAAGAAAATGTATACACATCACTCATATGAAAATTTTTAAAAATGATATGGGCTGGATTTAAAATCATGGTTGCAAATAGAACCAGCAATTATTGTTTAAGTATCTTAATATTGTCATTTGAGTTATCCAGAAAAAACTTTTAATCCTGAATTCTTGTCTTGAGCCTATGAAGTGGCTGCTTTTGTTGTTAGAGTGAAGTACTAAGCCTGTACCTACTCTATTCCCTCACCAAATCGGTTGCATGACTTAGCGCTATAGTACTGGTCAAACAGTATTTGTAGTTAAGTTACGTTGGCTCGGGTCAGAAGTTGGATGGGTGACCCCTATAGTGGTAGGAAGATCGTAACCGGTCGTGCTTTCGGATGGCACGTTAAGCTGTCGGTCGACAAAGGTTAAGACCAAAAAGAATCCGGGGTAAGGTTTGGAGGGGATGTACTTTTTGAGACAAGTCTCTATTGTTTGATAGTTACTGGGATTGAAAAATGTATTACTAACAGAAAGAAGCATTAAGTGCTGTTTCACATGAAGCATGTGGTCATTTCTGACTACCATGAAGCAAAAGAGTATGGTGTGTTTAAATGAACAGTTTGACATGGAAAGCGTAAGATCAGTTCAAACCATCGGACATGTTAAGCCAGGGCTGCAGTGAACTTTTACGGGGCGGGGTTCAAACGGTTCAGGTGACCTTTGTTACGATACAAGAAAAAAGATGTGGTGCAAAATTTTTAAAGGGGCTGGGGAGAGTTTGAAAGAATATTAATGAAACTTATGGTGTCAACAAGTACTCAGAAGCATTGTGTTAAAAGAGCTATTGCATATGTGGGCTGATGTATTGCAGGCCAGGTGCAGGTTTGAAGCGGTATTCGAGAATTTACAACAATTTCCTAGTTTATGATGTAATATTTTTATGATTATTGTTTGATAAATTTGCAATTGTGGGTTCTGTATTATGAACTGTATAAAGTAAATGTCGCAGGCAATACAGTTAGTGTTTTCATTAAGTTACAAATGCTATTAGTTTTTGTAGTTAACTTCAAAACAAATGTAGGTAGGTATTAGGGCGGTCGTATATCAAAGAAACTTGAAACAGAAAATGTGAAACAAGAAGTATGTTTCATAAAATAATAACGCATCATTTTAAATTTGAATCCGCACATTAACGAAACATTTTATGTGACGTCATAGTGAAACATCCTTGAGAAACACGTGTTCTATAGATATCTTTTTGTTTCTGTTTCGCATCGTTTCATGTTATTTTTGCTTTATTAATAAATAGTACGGCAATTTTGGTAATAAAACGAAAGATGATCCAAACTTAGATTCTCCTTTCTAATAATCGAAAAATACATCGCGTTCATTTTTTCTGTTTGCCAATAAAAGTGTTGTTATAGACTCCCAGTTCCTTAGATAAAAGTGACAGCTCGTCATCGTACGCACATAAGAATAACATAGGGATTGATGACGTGTCACTCACCTTCTCTAAGGCGTCCATTGTATATCGAGTAAATTAAGTTGATTTTGCTTCTTCAATTAGTAGTATAGGGCTAATTTCACGCCAAATCGACTAGAGCCGTATTTCAATGTCTCAGATTTTGTCCTTGCATAGATACATATGAAATGTCATTAAATTTTCTTTTTCAGATTTTTTGGATTAAAAATGGCCAAAGTAGAAGTTCTTGAGAATTTCGTTTTTTGGCAAATTCTACTACCCGTCACTCTACATCATTTAACTGAACTTGTCATAACTCCCCTATTTCTTGAGTTATCTGGCTCATCCAGGTGTCAGAATAAAGCTAGTTGGATCTTTCTTTGGAGTATATCAAGAAACGTGCAAGCACATTGCACAGTAAAAAAGTAGCAAGCTTCGAAGGCAAATTTTAGTGTACAAATTTTGACATTGCTCCTGTGTCACAACTATCACCCTTTTGAAACTTTTTTTTATAGAATCATCTTAGTATATGCTTGGTATAGTTAAAAAATAGAAAGGGTGTTTTTTGTAGTTTTGGAAAAACTTGCTTTCAGGGCATGCTACCTTTCTATTGCGCAATGTATTTGCACGTTTCTTGATATACCGTGAAAGATCCAAAAACTAGCTTCAATCTGACACCTGAATGAGCTAGATAACTAAACAAATAAGGATACCAATTTTAGTTAGATGATGCAGAGCGTTGAAGAGCAGTATTGCATTATTGAAATTCTACTATGCAACACTACATCATTTAACTGAAATAGTCATAACTACCTTATTGTTTGAGATATCTAACTCATTCAAGTGTCATAATAAAGCTAGTTTTTGATCTTTCAGAGTATATTGTGCACAGTAAAACAGTAGCAGGATCTGAAGGTAAATTTCTTCAAAAATGATTTTTTTCCAAAACTACAAAAAAACACCCTTTTTATTTTTTAACTATACCAAGCATATACTAAGATGATTCTATAATAGTTTCAAAATGTGATAGTTGTAACACAGGAGCAATGTCAAAATATGTAAAAACACTAAAACTTGCCTTCGGAGCCTACTTTTTTAGTGTGCAATGTTGTTGCACGTTTCTTGATATACTCTGAAAGATCCAAGGACTGACTAGCTTTGATCTGACACCTGGATGAGCCGGATAACTCAAAAAATAAGGGATTTATGACAAGTTCAGTTAGATGATGTAGAGTGACGGGTAGCAAAATTTGTCAAAAACCGAAATTTTCAAAAACTTCTACTTCAGCCATTTTTAATCAAAAAAATCTGGAAAAAATAATTTAATGACATTTCATATGTCTCGATGCAAGGAAAAATTCTGAACAAAATCCGAGACATTGAAATACGGCTCTGGTCGATTTGGCATGAAATTACCCATAATATAAAGTGAAAAAACATTTCATGCTTCATATTTCTTTTTATTAAAATGATTATTGGGAAATTAAGGTTCTAATTAAAGTGTAATCAATTTAAAACAAATTTGCCTTCATACAAGCATAGCTTAAGGTGTTATCAAAGTTTGTCAGAGCAAACTGTTAAATTCTCCAAGTAAACATCAACGGTATCATCCGTAAAATCACGAGTAAATATAGAAAATACTTAAATTTTTCTCCTCACACTAATTATATAACGATAGTATATGGCGAAACACATACTCAGGAATTCTGAGAAATACTAAAAATTAGACAAAATCCCTTTGTATCTCATTTGTATTCAATGTCTTACACTGTTTCTAACTGCTTTTCAGACTTCTATCTTTTTCAAATCCTGTCTGTATCTCCTTTTTTACATACCAGTCTTTTCAACTGTTTAAAAATTCAAATTTAATGCCATCATAAAGAAGGAAGAATACGAATAATTTTTATAAATGAATTAAGAACAGAATTTCTACTTCTACAATTTTACACAAAACCATTGCAAATAAAGGAAAATCTATCGATTTTCAAACCTCAACTGAATGAGTCTAAAAACCACCAACAAATCTCAGTTGAGACGAAGAACCAATTTCAGAATTCAGGTCACAGAGAGAAAGGGGCCAACGAACTAAAAACTCGGCTTTCAACCCCTTGTGAGGGATGAGATGGAACGCAGCGCGAAGTTGTAGAGATGTGGGGAGGATAGGTGGAGGTGCACCCCCAGTACATGTGAAGTGTGGTTTGCGGGAAATGCTTGACGTCACCGGCCGTTTGCGAGACATCAGCTGATTGCTGCATAATAACAAAGTGGGAGGTTTGCAATGATCATATGTTTATTCAAGTTCAAGGACGAGACTTCCATGTTTAGATTTGACTAAACAATTAAAATGTGGGCGATATTATGTTATTACAATTACTATTACCAAAAATGCTGCGTAACATAGTTGGTTTTTTATCGAAATCGGTTAATTCATTACGCGGATATCCTGACCACTGATACTATGTTTCCGTTAAATGTGGCTATAGAAGGGAACGCTTTTTTTTGCTAAAACGTATATAATGCGAGTTTTTATTTTTATCTTTGTTGCACGCGTATTCTACACACGTTTCTGTTTCAAAGATAGAGTTGATGAATCTATTGAGCTTGCTAGTAATACTACTACTAGCAGGAAAAAAATAACATTTTTGGATTTTAGGTGAAAAAGAAATTTTGTAGCAATTTGAGCAACAAATTCAATCAAACGTACAATGGCGAATTTGTGGTAACAAAGAGATGAACAACATAATGAAGTTGGTATAAAACATGTGCTGTGTTTTTAAGTAGCCAAGACTTAAAAAATTAGAACGGAATATACCAATGTCGAACTGATTGATTTCCTTTGTTCAGTAAGTTTAGCTTTTTTATTTCCTTTCATTCTCTAAAGTTTAATCAAAACGGTTTTGATCCAATTCTATAAACAGTACAAAATGATAAATAGCCGACACAAGAAAAAAAAAAGTTTAATTTTGAAAGTTGCAAAAAAAGTAGAGTACGATTATTTATTTGTCTGATAAGGGCTGATCGTGGATGTATATATAACTAGTAATACGGAAAAGTGGCCAAATCTGGACGGGGTCTTAATACTAGCTACTCTGTAAAAAAACTGTATTTGCAGTGCTATTACAAATGCTTGGCATCACTGTATTCTTAGCCGATCAATCTTGTATATACAGTGTTGTCAAACATTTAGTAGTATCGTCGAAAACATAATAGCAATGAAGTAACCAGTTTTAAACGCCCAGGTAAAGTTGAGGCCAGTATTTCTTTGTCCCGCGGCCTTCTTTGTAATTCTGAAACAATTACAGAAACCTAAACCGCATTTAAAAAATATGTTTACGTATAATTTTACTTTAGGCTAACTTACATAAAATGTTTTTGTGTTTGTTTATCGTTCATTTAGTTTTAAAAACATTATTATTCATGTAATGTCACATTATTGTAATAATTGTTGAATACGTTTACATCATTTTGTTGTTGTTTATGTTATAATTTAATGGTATGTTTGCAGCGTATAAAAATAGAAATGTTTGTTATTACCGATAATAAATTTAATATAAAAATAACTATACATTCTATTCATAAAATCGGAAATCCGGTTATGCAGTAAAAAATATATTTTTTATGTAACAGAAAAAAACTATACATCTTTCTCTTTTTATACTTTTTTGAAAGGTTTAATTATTTTCCCAGCAGATATTTGAACTGGTGAACTATATACCTACTACTCGAACAGAAAATGCAGAATTTTTTGTAAACAACCCTCAACGCTTATAATAAAGAAATCTATTTATTAATCATATTCAATTAGTTAGTGAGTTACCGGCACTATTAGATGGCGTACAAATATTTCCTACAAAGACTTCTGTTCAATTAAAAAGAAATTTGCGTTTATCAATATGATTACGAAGAAATGTCGAGGGCGCAGAAATTATATTATTCAAAAGTACGTACAGGTTTATCTCTTCACTTATCTCTTTAAAATCCAAATAGAGTAAATATAAAGATAAATTATTGATTAGTCCTTAGCTGATAAAACAGTACAAATTAAACTTTATAAATTTTAAAAGGTACTTTTTAAAGATTAAGATAAACATAAACTTCACAAATTTATTAACCGTCTAAAAATTGAGAATAAATGTCAAAATGTAATAGTTTTGTACCTGAAGAAGGTACAACATGAAATAAATAGTTCGAGTATCTACAAGTTAAAACGCCCGCCATTATAATTAGGGAATTTTGAATTACTCTTATTATCGGCATTGTTTATTAACTTTAAGATATGAACTCACTAGAGTAGTGGCGGGAAATCTAACGTCTAGACTTCGATATAATATGAATTCACAGAGAATTTACAGTCGATTGACGACACCTTTAGGTTAACTTAGGTATCAATTGACTCAGTTTGATGAGATTTTCCTTTTAGATAATAATGATCTAACATACACGTTTATCCATATACCCTCCCTCCCGTCGCTTTCTACACCTTTTAATCGATAACCACATCTTTCGACTTGGGTCATAATTACCTAAATTCTCCCCTACGAAATTTTCCTTTCTTTACCCTTGCAAGAATTGTCACATACAGAGTGTAACAAAAGTATCAAATAATGGCTGAAACATTTAAATTTGAGGAGTTACAAGGAAGTGTTAGATATAAGATTTTTACGAAACAATGCAGTTACGTCATATAAAACTGCGCCATGCTGCAATGATTGTCAACACTAATCAGTCATTTTAAAAAGTGAGGGTAGACACACCAAAACGGCTATCCACGTTTAATTAATCAATTGTACCTACATATTACTTATGTATTACAAAATATTAAATACTTAATAACCGAGGTAATCTCATTTATTTAGTTTATTTTTCAAACAAGATTTTACCGTTACATTTATCTATAACATTTGAAATGCGTATTTTAATAATCATGAACTGTAGTTTATTATATTCTTTATTATTACCTATAGTTTCTTAAAGTATTCAAATACGGAAGCAATCAAAGTTTTATTAGATTGTCTGTGCAACGGTGGTGCATGAAAAAAAAAACTATTAACTATAAGTCGAAATAACAAAACAATAAAATAAACTACAAAAATTACCAATTTATTACAGAACAATTACAACAATTTAAATTTGACAGGACAGGTATTTGTAAATGTGTCAACGTTGAAAATGAGCACCAACCTTAATAATATTTAATAATGCATTCATGTAAAGATTGACTGTACTGTAGTGGCAATTCTGTTTGCATTGTTGACGACTTCTGTTGGCATTGTTGATGACGTAACTGCACTGTTATCGTAAAAATCCTATACAAAAGTTTTTTCTTTTATTCCGATGCATTGTGACGTTTTTGGTTTGTTCGTATCTTCTTTTGTTTTGTTGCTATAGCAACTAACTTGTTTTTTAATGGCATCCGTATCTTTTTTGCATTTCTGAAAAGAGTTTATTTTTCTCTATTTAGTAATGCTAATTTATCACAATAAAGGTTAAAATTAGAAAAAAAACCCATAATGAGAACTGGCTTGTAGTAAAATTAATTTAGTAAAACTTGATTATCAGTTTTGCTCAAGTATGCCATGGAAATTTGAAAACTAAAACTGTAACTAGCAAACAAACAAACAAGTTCATAGTTATTACCCTATTAATTACAAAGTATTATAAATTATTGCAAACGATTACTTGAAATTATTGTGAAGACATGGCTCATTTAAGTGAGATGCAACGCATTGAGATATTAATGATTTATGGGTATGGGGATTGCCCAGCCAGCACACCGACGTCATAATGTCGCCGTTTTTTCGGCAGTATCGACGTCAAATTGTTGTAAAACTGACATCATTGTCACAGCCCAAAGAAGTCATTAAAACGTCCCATACTAGGACTAAGACAGGAATTATAAATAAATAGTTGAATATTGGAAATAACATTTATTATATACTACAGTCAGAACATCTCTATATTGTGACGACCTGCTTAATATGACCAGTATTCCTTGACCCCTGCTAAAATAATATCGTTTTAATGAAACTTGTACGTATTGTATTGTACGTCTAAAAGACGTCGTTTTGAAAACGTCTACGTACGTCCCATTATATGACGTCTTATGGACATCATTTATTAGTCATATGACGTCGTCGACCAATAATGACTTAAAAATAACGTCATTATAACCTCAATGTGCTGGCTGGGTGGAGGAAGACTCAAAGTGAAGCAATTTATTCAATCAAATCTATCCAGATACTCCTGTTTCTCAAGGCGCGATATCTCAATTAATTAAAAAATCTCGTGAGATTGATGGTGTTAAGCTAAAGGTATGCAAAAAAATGGCAGACCGAAAACTGCAACAACTACAGATAAAGCGTTGGATGTTTGATTAACAATCGAAGTAGTAAAAAATAATAAACATTGTGTTCTCCGATAATATGACATTTATTCTGAACGGTTCGATAAATCGACATAATTGTCAGTATTGGACGAACGCAAATCCACACAATATCCGCAAAAAGAATGTATGGACAGGCATTATAGGAAGACATATCAAATAAACCAAAAACGTAATTTTGAATGCATCTGGATAAACAGAAAAACTTTTGCATTCAACATTTGTTTGTAACTCCTCAAATTAAAAAGTTACGGCCATTATTTGATACTTTTGTTACACTCTGTATATTTTTAAACATATAAAATGTCATTGACTATACACAGATAGTTTCGTTTTACTATAACTGAAGTGGACTTACTTGGTTTACCTTAAAATAAAATTTCCCGAACCGTTGCGACAATCTAGGTGCAGTGGAAAATCACCGAGTCTCCAAATCTCAGTTTCCCGCATTTGGTATCTACGACCTCGTCCGTGACAGTAGATGAAAAGTCATGAAATTGTTCGATATATCTTATCAATAAGTACCAATACGATTGAAAAAGTCAGCTTCCAGAACAAGAATACACTCTCCGCTTGTTACCTCTCACACCAAGAGTCGCGGAAATAAAATGATTAGCATAAGGATGAGTCAATTATCTGGAAAATGTTGCTCAAAACTCTTGTCAAGAAAAATGTGTTTATTATTACGAGGATAGATCGGAATGTTTTTAGAATGAACCACAAGATGGCGTTATGCGCGCGTGCTGAATAGTCACTGCATCTAGTCACCTAGGCTAGCTAGTCGATCAGAGTACCACAAACCGTCGCCATATTGGGGCAGAGAAGGGCGATTTTTAATAATATACAAATTAAAACCACGTTTTACGTGTTTGACATATAAGAGGTTTGATCTTTCACAATAAGAAAAACCTTTTAAGGTAAACGTGGATTTGATTAAATTCAATACAGAACAAATAATGAACAATTTCGTGCTTCGTTTGCCGCAATATGGCGGCGGTTTGCGTTACTCTGGTCGACCAGCTGGCCTAGGTAACTAGATGCCAGTGACTCTAGTGCTGAACACTTGTTTTGAAAGCGCCATTGTTTGTACAATAGTTGTCAAATTTTCAAACGGATTGATTGGATATAAACACACGCCGTTACTATTGATTCAAGTAAACAATTTGTGCATTTTCTTAATCATGAATAAAAAACGAGTTCCGTACAGTGATAAACATTTCTTTTTTAAAGACTTAAATGCTAAAAAAATAAAAACGAAGTTAGATGGAAGTTCATGGTAAGTCGTCGCCTTCGTATGCAACAGTTTCAAACTGGCTTGCTGAATTTAAACGCGATAGAACAAGCATAGAGGATGATGCACCACGTTCGGGCAGACCAAAAACAGCTACCGATGAAGAATTGGAAGTCATTGAAACCGTGATGTCGTGACAATCGACCAAAAGCGAGTTCGAATGACCATTTCTCAGCAATGTCTAGACATCTTCAAACGTAATGAAAAAAGGTTTTTTTGCGACGTTTTATAACTGTTGGCGAAACGTGGATTCACCACTACACTCCGGAGACCAAGGACAGTCAAAGCAATGGAAAAAACGTGGTGAACCAACTCCAAAGAAGGCAAAGACGATTCCGTCTTCTGGGAAAACCATGGCTACCGTATTTTGGGATTCCCAGGAATAATTTTTTATTGAGTACTTGCAACACGGGAGGACGATAATGGGCGAGTATTATGCGTCGTTATTAGACAGACTGAACAAAGAAATCAAAGCTAAAAGGCCTCATTTGGCAAAGAAAAAGGTCTTGTACCACCAGGGTAACGCCCCATCGCACAAGTCAGCAATTGCGATGGCGAAACTGCACGAACTACTATTCCAGTTAATTGAACATGCACTCTATTCGCCAGACTTTGCTCCGTCGGATTTCTTCTTGTTCCCAAATCTCAAGAAATGGTTGGCTGGAAGGAAATTTTCATCGAATACTGAAATCATTCAAGCTGTAAATGGATATTTTGAAGGTTTGGATAGTTCTTATTTTTGTGAAAGGTTAATGGGTCTTGAAAAGCGTTGGACTAAATGTGTAGAGCTGAAAAGAGACTATGTAGAAAAATAAACACGATTTTCCCCAAAAAGTTGTTTTTTCCGTCTTGTTTTAGAAACTTTTCGATCTATCCTCGTATTTTCGTGTTATCTCCCTATGACCAACCACAGGAACCAAGTTTGGGAATATGCTTGCTGTAGAATGCAAGAGTTTCTCAATGATAGCCATACTGATTGGAGTCATGGGAGAGCATGTAATGCCTCACGATCTTTAACCTCCTCTATAGTAGTGATATCTAAACATTTTGGCGGGGCGAAGAAATTCACAAGCTCAGAGGGAATGCACCCCTAAAAACACACATCAACTTCAAAATAGCATTCGGTGGCTTCATCCTACCTACCCTAACATTTAAAATCTTAAATAGAACCCCTGCATTCCTACGGTCTACGCCCCCCACACCTTGATATCAATCTAACGGGTTTTGCAGTTTCTCAGTGTATATTCGTTTTCAGAAGACACTATGGTGGAAATATTTAGAAAATAATGAGAAATTAATTTATGCTGAAATACAGAAAATTTGGATTTTTTATAAAGTGTAACAAGACTGCCATTTATAAAAATGTTGAATGAATATCTGCCAAAAATGTAAAAAATGGTAATACCTAGAATAATTTCTCGCGGAATCTACGTTACAATGTAATTTGACATTGGAAGAGTCTTTTAACTTCATTTAATTTCTAAAACTACGCGACTAATTTTGTAGTACCCAAGAATGAAAAGGCTACGCGATTCATTAATATATAGTGTTTTAAAACTAGTTTAAATTTACGACACTTTGACACTTCCACAGATGTCTATTTTGAGGTTAGCGCGATAAAAAGTGCCATTATTAATAAAATTTCCGCTCATTTCCTTTTTTGATTCACTAATAACTTAATATTACCTTTACCAAGAATACTTTCATTTAAAATGATGCCAAGTTGACTCACTGTTTTCTAATTCGCTGATTTAGCCATTCAATTAGAATTTTGTGGCCAGCTTAACAATTCTTGAATAAGATGATTTCAAGAAGTTATATTCTTTTATAAAATAATATTTTTTGGGTTAAGTGGAAGAACTAGTTTAACTACTTAGTTGAAAAGATCTTGAAAAGATTTTAATAAACGGCATGCCTGTATAATTTACTTTATGGATATTAATTTTCTTAAAAATCTACCAATGCAATGGGTACAGTTAATTAAATGTTGTAGCCTGCCATTTAAACTGTGCCAAGCTACCTCGAGTAAATGGAACGAGTTTTTTGATAATCTTATTGGATTATGTGGAGGTATCGCCGATTTATTATGCATTCCACGTGTGCATTCACTGTTCGAAAGAACTCTCACTGGAACTGAAAACCAATGCTGCGTTCAAATTCTTAAATTGTTACCTACAGACTCGTCCAATTTACAATATTTAAAACCTTTTAAAGGGGTTATATACATTTTGATGTTATTATTTTGAAGTTGTTAATTTAACCTGGGATCTGGAATGTCTACTTATCATGAAACGAGAATAAAAAAAGAGAAAGTGTTGATTTTATTTTTTGAACAGCAACACCGTTATGTTGAAATTTAACTATTCGTTTTTTTTCTTTCTAAATCAATATCCCCAGAGACTAAATTATACTAACAAAAGGTCGTGAACATGTAGACTGAAACTTGTTTGAAGCAATTTTAACAAAGAAAAATATTTTGAATAAAATAAAAATGCCACAAAATTATGCAAAAGCAACTTATTTGTAAATCCTAAATCTTATTTTAAATTTGTCCCTTTCGTATTTCGAAAGATATAAATAAGGCACAAAAATGATTAAACATACGTAAAATGACAAAACACTTACGTATTCAGAATGGAGGTCATTCTACTTTGTTACTCATAACTTGTACTTTCATGTATTTATGCAAAGCAAGCTAAGTTAACCTTCCAACGTCAATTTTACTGTTTTAAGTTTATAATGCAACCATTTCTTGGTAGGAAGTTTATTCACATTATTGCAGTTGTCAATACCATTTTACAACCTAATATTTATCATTTTTATAGAAAATGGCCGTCATTTGGAAACGACCTTTTCTCCAGGAATAATTTCCGTGAAAAATAGTCAAAACAAACTGTGACATCACTTAGCATCAATGTATCAGATAGCACGTTAAAGAAGCAGTTCGGTATATCCAGCTCCAACTGCTTTTGTTAAACCAGTCATAGCCAACCCACTTTTCAAAAACAATTCTTTGCTAGGTTATTATAAAAGATAGGCACTAATGATATTAATCTTCTTTGTTGCGTTTTATGTGTACTATCACCTGTTCAGAGGATACGAATCTTGTACGAAGTCAGTTTGTTGGTGGTTCCTTTGTCGAATTTTTGTACAGGATCAGTCACCACATCGTTTGCTCTCGTTGGTCACTGTCCTCTTCCATCAACATCTTCACATGTGTTAAGTTTGTGTAAGCCTGAACGACAATTATTATATAACTAATATCGTTATTCATGGTCGATTTTATAGTACCAGAGATCTCACTACACAACATCGTTAAGTTCAACCCTTGGCGACTATTATAGAATACAGATGCCAAACACCGTTCAACAAATTATGATATTCCTGAATGTTCTATACCATTACCTCCGTGTAAATCCCTCATCACCAATTGACGTACATTTTTGCGAACTTCCCACTTTTGAAGATTACAAAGCTGAAGAATTCGCCATTCTAATTTTTATGCCATTCTGTTTTTAATCTATTAAATCTCATACCCTTCAATTTAGACTCCAATATTTTTTATAAATAACAAGCCAGAATACAATCTTACCACCAAATTATGTTAAATACTTATCTTTTACCCTTTTTCAACCAGTTACGCATTTCTTATTATCGTTTTAATTATTTGTATAGCAAAAATTGAATAAAAGAGCTGTTCACCACTGTCAACCTCGTTATCATTAGATCTACGAAGTCGGTTAAATTAGCAAATCAGCAATATTTTTCTGCTCATTAACATGGCGAAGACAAAAAACAATCAAACGTCGCGTTTTCAAGTTATTTTCAAAAGTAACATTTTCTTAAATGGGACACCCTGTATACTTTTGTAGAAGTGGATTGACAGCGACGTTATAAATTATGTTCATTACGTCTTTAAAATGAAAAATAAAGACGTTGCTTGGCTGCAGCCGTTATAGATGAAGAAAAAATGACAAAAGTTGTTAAATCCAAGTTGAAACATTTATTAGATAGTAGTAAATAATCATACAAAATAAATATTAACAAATAATATAAAGGAATCTAAAATAATCGTGCCAGAATAATTAAAACGTCTTTTATAATAGGTACTAGAAAACTCCTCCTTGCTCCATACATCTTCCAGTTCGGAATTTAACATGACGCACCGTATTTCAATTTTCCTAACATTAATTTTATTAGTAATGTGGGTAATTCTGTCATGCAACTCATTTATGTTCTTGTATACTTGCTTGTAAACTTCATCTTTAAGGTACCACCAAAAATAAAAATCAAGAGGCGTGCGTTATATCAGAACGGGAAGGCCACTATATTTTGGTCTTTACGTTCCTATCCATTGGTTATCGAAAGATTCTGTAAGTAAGTTTCGTGCTGCATTGGAATTGTGCGCAGGGGCTCCGTCCTGCTGAAAGTAGATTCCTTCATGTCTGTTATGAATATCAAGGTTGTCCAGGAAATGATCTAATATTGTTGTCATGAACTTAACGTATCACTGGGCAGTTAAAGTCTCCTCATACAAAATATGGGCCAATAATCTCTGATCCAAATAAACCACACCAAACATTTAAACTAACGCGGGCGGCGGTGTGCATTCTTGGTAGACCGATAATCATTTTTTTTTGAACCGAAGTTTTTGATTTCGGCCCTTCAAGTTTTTGACCATGAATTAAAAAAAAAACATAAGAATTTACAAAAAACTAGACATACAGTTGCATATCTTTTAAATATGGCTGCCACATTCCAACCTGGGATCTCAATGGGATCATTAATAATAAAGGTTTTAAACATTTTAAGGATGTGGCTTATCCGGTATGTATGTACGTCCGTGTGGGCATGCTCTTTTATTAAATGACCGATTGATTTCTAACAGGTTCCAAAATATTTTTAATTTTCCAGGCTGCCCCTAGCTATCTTACATTTACGATATTACCCAGTTGGGGGCTACAATAATCGGTTTTCTCCTTATTTTCTCGGTTTTTTGACCTACATCTTTTTGTATTTCCCAGATCGCCTTGGGATCTTGATCAAAAAGACAGGGGAGGTTAAGATGGCCAAAAAATACCAGTAGGAGGTGGATTGGTAAGTCGATGGGTGGGCAGAAGGCGGAGGTAGGATAAATTCAATCATTCAAAGAGTGGGTGAGTCGGGGCGGCGGTAAGTTGAAAGGAGTTAAGTCGGGGGGGGGGGGGGTTAGTCGGATTCATGAAACAAAACTTTAATTTTTCCCAATATTGAAAATATTTATGTTAAAATGTTGAACATCGTTATTTTGTTAAAATAAAATCATTAAGATTTCAAGATTGAGATCAAAAGACCAAAAAACCCGGAGCAAACCGATTTTTCTAGCCGCCGACGGGTTAATATCGAGAATGTGACAAAGAATGGGGAAGCTCGAAAAAATAAAGAAATACTTTGGAACCAGTTTGAAGTTGGTCAATTAATAAAGGAGCATGTGCAAACAGATAGACATATTTACCGGATAAGTGACATCCTTTAAATTTATTACTTAGTAATGATTTCAGCTTAGTTAAGATCACAAGCTGAAATTTGGCACATACTTAAAGGATATGCAACTCTGTCTAATTTATTTCAAAATTCTACGTTTTTTTTTTGAAAAATTCAAGGTCAAAGATTTCAGGGACCGAAATAAAAGAAATCTTCAGCTTAAAGTATGCCATACGACCCATCATTTAACCAAAAGATGCACTTTAAAACAGTTTTTGTATCTTATTTCTGACAAAAATTATAAAGTAAAATTTTACTGGCAACATGGTCAAAATATCTCATTTTTGTATACTTATAAATTTTTACTTGTCTATAGGAGTACAACAGTTGTGCCAAATTTGAGAAAAACCAAAGAAGGTGAGTTACAACTCACTGGATCAATTGACATAGAATTACTCCGAAATCAAATATAGTGTCGCCATAAAACGACTAAGAAAAAAATAATTTTGAGGATTTATGAAAAGTCATACTTACCTTCAAGGAAAGGCTGCTTCATCTAAAGCAAATATTGCTGTTAATAAATCTTTGGTCACTCTAGAGAGTATAGAAAAAGAGTATACGTATAGAAATTCGATGGAAAGAAGGTTAAATTTATTGAATTCCTATTAAAATTGTAAAGAATTGAAGAGTCGACAAAATATAAGATTGCTTTTGTCAAAAGATCCTGTCATGCATGGTACATGGACAGTTGGTACTCCACAATAAACAAGAATGCTCGTTCAAATACACCAGATCAATTCACTATACTGCAAGGAACGCAGTTCTAAGAAATCTGTTGTAACGGTTTCCCCTTTTGCATAGAGTTAGACGCACTCTAAGGTAGCTTATGATCAAGAAAAAAATAGTCACATAATCTATCTAAATATAATACTTATCTAGGCATCTTCTTACTATTTATCATTTTGCACCACAGCTTGCAGTGACTGAATCTTCTCCATGCCATTCCTTATGAACAGCATAGATTTCACTTATAAACCTGAGAAACATCTTAATCTGTTCAGAAGAAGACGGTGATAGAAAAAAGTTGCCATAGGCAACCTGTATTAGCGAATTACATGTATATGTTGTCTTCTTCTTACAATTAGCACTCGTATAAGCAACTGCATGGACTAATTCAAACCAAAATATTTCTATAGGGTCTAACAATATACAAGCGTTACTGAGCCAGGAAGCAAGAAAGTGAATTTCTTAGAACTTCTTGCAGGACTGAAAAGTGAGCGTTTTGGCTGATTTCGTGTCAAAAGGTTAAATATAGATGTTTTTAATCCTAGTTTATGTACCTATTGACAGAAAAGAATTTGATGCTGATTTCAAAAGTACCTACTGTATAAAATATACCACCTATATCAGCCGTTAGTCAAGAGATATAAAGATTCAAGTTATTCAAAGTTCCATACACTAAAATCTCCTTTGTATTTTATAATAAAAGCGCCACAAAGGTTAAATATATTTTTAGAATCTATGTCACATTCTATTTCAACCTATAGTATTTATATTAACTGAGTTAAGAAGCATCCACATTGAGACTTTTGATGGTTTAGAGATTAGAATTAATTATTAAAGGTCTCCGACTCAGAAGTTTCATCAAGATCCATATCGATGTTCTTACTAGTATGAAATAATGTTTTGATACTGACTTGACAAGTCTAGAAGTCCTATGCACGTTATGGTACATATAATTATGGTTTACTTTAAAAGCTGAAACCGGCAAACAGTGCCAGAAAATAAGATGAAAGAAATTGTAAAATACTGGACAACAAAATTATTATTTAAAGTACACTTCAATTGACCTCAAACAATAAAGATATTGCCCAAGTATACAAATAGATGCTTCGTTTATAGCATTTCATAATGAATCAGTTGAGAAGAGAATTAGAATAAGCTAAGAATATTGAGATACAAGGAAGTATCCGTTTACTCAGACTCTATAATGGCAGACATTACTTTATTAGAACTTTTTAACGTTTTTGTCAGATACTCTGTTGGCCTCTTTATTAAGGTTTTGAGAAAACTTAGCATTAGGCCTTAAGATACTCTCAGCACCATCAAAGGCAAATTTTTTGCAAGTGTTCTTTTAAGTTTTAGATGAAACAGTATAACTTTTTCATAAATCTCAAACCTTTTCGGTCTAAAATCATTTCATAGACCTATCCTACTGTTAAGAGTTAAGTTTCAACGTCACAATCTGTTTTAGCAACATGTCAAGCTGTACAACCTCTTCCGACTTAAGATCATTTAGTATTTTGTAAATGTGATCAATTTGCAGATCAATATCACTTACAAATATAGATACTGCAAAAATGTTTATTATCTATTTTTTGTCAGTAGCTGTCAAAATCTTTCCTTCAAACCACAAGCAAAAACATGCCACCAAAATTAAAGTAAAATTAGTATATTTAGTTAATACAAAATAAGTTTTCATCCAAACATCCAAAGACAATAAATAACCAATGCCAACATAAAAAGAGATTCAAATAGTTCATAAACGTGTACAAAGCAAAACATGGCTAGCAAAATCTGCCGAAATAGTGAAAAATAAAAAGAAAACCTTATCCAAATGAACGGTACATCTATTACACTCAAATGATTACAAAAAAATGTATAAAAGCACCAATAAATAATATAAAATAACCTAGAAATTTAACAAATAAAAAACACGTATTCAAAAATGTATTTCTTTATTACTTGCAAAATATAGCAGTGGTACAAAGTATATATATGTTATTGCCAAAACTAATGCCCTTCGTTTAGCCAAAAATAGGCATTAGTTTTGGAAAAAATAAACAAATGAACTGCAAAACTTTTATTACATTCAAAAAGGTTATTGTTAAAATAAAAACAATGCAATGATAGACTAGAAAATTAGAAAAAGATTTAATTTGGTTAACAGTGATACCTAGTCCGAGACGTGTAAGTGATCGTCTTCTTGTCATTTCAATAAAAGCATCAGAGATAATGTCTCTGGTTCTGGATAAGCTGCATTCGTACTATTATTGGCAGCAGGAGAAATTTAAAAAGCAAATAAAAACAAAAAATTTTCTTCTTTTGAATTTCAGGTGTCTGAGACAGAAAAATAAATACAGGACAAAAATAAAATTATAAAAAACAACCGTAAACAAAAATTGTTTATTCTACATATATTTGAACAAACTCAATTTCAAATATGGTAGAATCGCAGAAAGCTACACATTCAAAGCATTCTAAAAGCAATAGATAGACAGTACGATAAGCAGTTTTCATGCAGCAGCGAAACAAAATGTTATAAAAAGCAATTTGAGACATTACAGAACTCAGAAGTAACAGATATATATGATATACAGTATCAACATTTTAGAAATATGTTTATGTCGCCTTGTGTAAAGTGTGTTGATTTCCAAAAAAGTGTTTGAAGGTAAAGAATTTTTCAATATGGGATAGCGGGAATAGTTTTGGATTTGGGTTTTGGTTTTGGAAGAGGAGGTACAAAGTTGAATTGGAAATTCTGTGCGACTCTTAGATACTCAAGAATTTCTCTACTATAAGGTAATTCAATTTTTTTACCTAGGTTTTGACTTGACCAAAAATGTTTTAGACACTTTTTGAGCAGAATTTTATCAAACACGTGTCGATACTTCATGTGCCTTTTATAAACTAGGAAATTGTTTTCATTCAGTTACAGCCTTGGTAGTGTAATGTCTAGAGTGCTGGACTTTCACCCAAGCGGGCCGCAGATCTGGTTAAGGTTTTCTTCAGTTTTCCTTAGCTGCGACACAAATGTGGGATTTGCGCTGTTCCATCTGTAAGTCGGCTGCAGCCGCACTTAGGGCCTACGTAATAATAATAATCGCCCCCTCCCTCCCGCACAAAGCTTATAGCTTCTGGGGCCTGATTTCCAGGCTATGGGTTGTAGCAATTATTATTATATTATAATTGGGCCAGTTCTTGCTTCTAGGTTACTAGTCATATGGTTTTCAGATTATCGATGTCCAGATGGACACATCTATAACACTCATCTCATCTAGATGTTAAAAAGATCGCTAAAAATCTTGTTTCTCTAAATATTAATGAAGTTGTGATGTATATGGTGAATGTTTCAGACGTGTCGTCGTAAGACGTCGCCAACATTAGCGAAGGGGCAACTCGCATATTCGCTAAGAAACCCCCCAAATTGGAATCATTTTGATCGATATATGCTCCGATCAATTCAATATATTCCAGTTTACTTTTATTTGAACTTTTCAGCTATTTGCATCCAATCTGGAAGCACAATTCGGGTTTCCCGCGCTAACTGAGGACACCCAGTATGCTTAGCAATCTGACATTCTGCAGCCCTATAAATTCTTTTTAAAGTGAAAACAGTCTTAAAAGCACATGAAGTTATCCTTCTTTCAACGAATACTTAAAATTGTCATCTCAGTGACCACACACTGACCCTATCAACTAGTTGGCCTTTTACTAGAAAACAGCGGCAAATCGTAAACGACGAAATGATTTATTATTCCAATAGATTTAAATTGCAGACTTCAATTATACAAATATAAAGTGCTTGTAAACAAAAAGCACGTGGCCTTGTCTCCGCCCATATATCGCGATTGGCCGACAAAATTATAATAATGTTGATAAATATGAATATTTGTAATTATAATGTTCGTGGATTTCTACAAGCTCGTAAAAAACGCTTGTCCCACGTGTAGAAACTGTTGTAAACAAGTCGAGACGGTCGAGAAACGAATTGGAGACTTAGAGAGCTCCCTTCGATTCTCTCAAAAATGTTCGTTATTACAAACGAAATTAAAGATTAATAAAGAAAAATACAGCGCATAAAAGAAAGCAGACACGTGGTTATAAGATATTAAATACCCAAACTACATGTAGTAACTATGGTAAAACAAAAGAGAACAACAAAAACAAAAGCCTGTAAAAACAACAACACAACGCTCCTTGGCTCTGTTAAGTATCTAGGTGCGCGGTGTCGCATTTAAAAAGAACTTACCGTCGACTGATTGCGGTAACCCCCAGGTGCAGGACCAGGAGCCGTGGCGGTACTGTAAGGTGCAAGAGTCTTCTGAGGGGGCCAACCCTGTCCGTAAGGCTGTTCGGGATGTCCGTAACTGTTTTGATACCGGTGCATAGGGTTAGAACTTTGAAGAAGTTGATTCAACGTGGGAGTCGGTCCCGTAGGTTGCGAAATCGTTTGGCCCGAAACGAACCGCTGCTGTGGAGGAAACGCAGTCTGCGGCTGTTTGGGGCCCCCAAAGCCTTGGCGCGGAGCAAACCCGTGTAAACTCCCGTCACCGGTGTTGTGCATGTCTCTACTACCAAACGGGAAACCGTAACCGTGTCCGTCGCCAACCGGTGGTCCTTCAGATGGTGCCGCCGGCGCGGGCGGGTAAAGGTTGGCCTCGCTGCCGGTGGGCCCCATCTCGGGCTCGTTCAAGCCCTGTTCGTTGCCACCGTCCTGTCGATATTGACTCATGGTGCCGGTAGCTTTAGCCTTTGTAACCACTACACTGCCACCTCCGCGAACGCCACTCTTATCGGTCCCATTTTGCAACAACGAATTCCGCACGTTCAAATGCTGATCCGGTTGCACTTTTTCACTATTCACGTCATTTTGTTGCTTTTCGGCCTGCGTTGCAGCCATGTTAAGAAAAACGGCTGCGATCTAGCACAGGCAATCGTTGCCAACACCCCGCCGTTATAGTCAGCAATCGATGCTTTTTTTCATTTTGGGAGCTCAAATCGCACCCGAAGCGATTCAAACACATAATCAAGTAGTCACTGTGCCACTATTTTACTCTGTAAACATTATAAAACCACAAAACTTTTCGCATAATCCAAAATGATGGACACATCTGACACACAACTTAATTCCGTAACTACTCCAATAACACGAAAGGAGGTTATGGGTGAAGGTGTTCGATTACTACGCCGGCTGTTTTCCTACCAGATCTCAACTTAATTTTATTTTATCTAACGAAATACATTACGTACACTTTTTACTATTTGTAAGAGTAAATTTATGAATATTATTTACGAATTTACGCCTCTTTTAAAAATTATTCGGCAATTACGAAGAGCGTGGTACTACTTTTCGCTGTAGTTAAACACTCACCATGAGGGCGCTTCGGTGTAGGTACACGACCACGGTAGTGCCACTTCTTTACTCTTTGCATGTTTTGACATGGAATTCAAATAAAAGAGAGGGAAAATTATTTTTCCAATATCGTTTATTAATAATCATTTCGTATACAAACTAACTATTTCATGATTTTATATTAATTTTATAAACAAAACGTACAATAATAGTAATAATATATAAAATACAAAACAAATATTATTTCAGAATACCTAGAATTACATCAAACAATACAATATATATTATAAATGCTAGAATTTCAAATTATTATTACCATGATTAATATGGATAAATACCTATAAACGAGATTATATAAAAAAACATCTTTTATCAAACTGTTGAATCACATATTTCATAACATACAGTGCCTCCCAAAACAATTTGTATTGTACAAAAATTTCTGTATGATTTGCAGTGAGCGGAATTTTCTATACGAACAAACTATTCCTCTTTTGTACATTTTCCAATAAATTCCTATTTACGTTATGAAAATTGGTATTTATTATTATTAAATTCAATAAACAGACAGTTGGTTAAATTAAATTTCTAATTCTAATTCAGATGAGCAATCGCAATCATGTTTACAAATATATTTATAGATAAAGAGTTCAAGTTTGTTAATATAAAGAAATTATAGTGTATAGATTTATTCGTACTCAAATTATTTAGCAATGCAAAAAACAAATCAAGTTTGCGTCTAGATACTTCTTTACAAACTGTATCGAAAAATGTTTCATGATAAAATTACGCTAACAATTGTGTAACTACATTTCTTCAGTTTCAGAAAACTTGCCAGAATTGCTAATTTGATGAAATTTTAAAAATCAGTAAGAGAATTTAAAATTTTCCGTTTTTAAACTTTAAAAAAAAAGTCTAAAAATAATAATTTTGTAGTTACTCAAATGTTAAGATTTATTAAAATTAATACAGTTTTAGGCTTTCCTTAAAATAGTAAAAAAAAAACATTAAAAGTGTTCCGAACTACGATATTTTCATCTTGCTAATTTGAATGAAAGAATTAAAATACCTCACAAATAGAATCTCTTAATATTTTCAATCTTATATTTACGTATAACTCTACAAATTATCTAATGTGAACATTTGAATAACAATTATTAGAAAGTTGAAAATCTTTAAGAACAAAACTAAAAAAGGAATTTTATATTCATACCAAGTACCTGACTTCGTATCAATTTAAAATCCTAATAATCCAATCTATTATATTCAATAAAATAATATTAATGAAGACTAAATTTGAAATGTCATACTCAAGGAATATTCCAAACATATACTAGAGATAATCAAACTTTTAATCCATTTTTTTTTTCTAATTTAAGTAAACAATTTTCCCATTTGATTTAAAATTATTTAATCTGTAATACCAATGTTTAAAAAGTAAACTTAAGAATTCTGTACATTATTTATGTGTAGTTTGATAATAAAACATGTGTCTTTGCAATAGCAAGCAGTTGATATTGTTAACTTGCTGAGTATCAAACAGTCGCAAATAATAACACACATGATTGGTTTTATGGTCTACAGTGTACGAAATATTGAAGTTTGTTACGTTATTTTGTGTTATTTACAACATGTAATAAAAAATTCATTTGAGCAAGTCACATATATTTGTCTTGTTGAATAAAACAGTTAATAAGATATAATACAAGCAAATACTTGTGACAAGAAGAGAATAACAGCAACTTATTATTGAGGTTCTGATAAAAAATTTTATACATGTAGGAAAATGAAGAAAAATGTAAACTAAGTCTAATTATGGGCAAGATAATAATGAATGCATATCAACATATTTTTGGTTAAACATTGTAAATGACTTGATTTTTAAAAACAAACTTTTTAAATTATATTTTATTTAGTTCATTTGTTGATTATGATGCTTTAGTTATTCACTTCTGTTAATTAAATACTGCTAAAACATTGTAAATGATGATTTTTACTTGTCTTGATAATTTTATGAAATGTTTACAATAACGTAAAATACTTATGAACTTTTTGAATTTTGTTTTAACTTTTATTTTACAATTTTTAACCTGCTCATTCCAATGAATTAAGCAAAATCTTTATATTGAAAATGGATGATTATATTGAAAAACGAGTCTAGATTTACTCTGCTATGGTGTATTGTTGACTAATTATCTCTTGCTTTATAATAACTAACCAAGTTTTGCATTCATATATAACAAAAAGCCAAATTGACATACTTTTGTGTAATATAAGTATGAAAATGTTTAATACACCTTGTTATTTATCTTCTAGGAATGATTACAAAGTAGTACTTAAAACAACAAGCAATTGAGCGATGTATTTGATTAATAATGAAACAAAAGTTTCGTTTGAACCGTAAGTGTTCAACTTTTAAGATTATTCTTATATTGTAGATGATAATTAGACACATCTTTTTATTGGAGAAAACCATGAAACTGAGCAACTCATGCAGCAGAGATAACATAAAAACTTACAAGAAAAATCTGATCATCAGACGAAGTTATGAATAAGATTTAATTAAAGAAAAAAGAAGTAAAAACAGTAATATATCAATTTAAGAGAAAACAACACAATACATCACAGCAGAGTTATTTACTATTACATAATTAACATTTCATTTTGTCGATCTATCATTTCCGGTTTATTACCAATTATTTGTGCAGTGGCAGTATAAATTATATATGAAATAATCAATCAAAACATAATTAAATATAGCAAGAAATAGTACTAAACAATATTGGTAAAGAATTATAAAGTTGCAAATGATAACCATGCTGGAAATTCTCAAAAAAATGAATCGCAAGGAAATAAAATATTTAAAATTATAATCGTACGTGCACCATCATTAGTATATATTTAATAACAATACTGGCAAAATTCTATAAATGCAGTCTCCATAAAATGAAACATTTATGCAAATTAACAGACAACATTTTCAGAATTAAAAGATACAACTTAAAAAATATTATATCATTTCTAGCTTACTGTCATTCTAGCTGTTGCTTTGCTATACTTATTTTAAATTTTCAACACAATTAAGTTATTATATAAAATCAATATAAATAAACATAATTTAAATGGAAGACAATATTCAAATAATTCTTATCAAGATGAACCAAACTCATTCATCCATTTATCATATTTATCCAAATCTTCTTTAGACACACTTTTATTATTTTTTAGAAGAGCCTCTTCAAAGTCTCTTACTGTAACTGGCAGATCTAACTCTTCCTTTGGTAACTGCTTTATCTGATCAGGTTTAAGCCCAAATATCTTTCTGCGCATCGACATCATCGAGGCGTCTCTACATACATTTGTTATATCAGCACCCGAAAATCCATCCAACTTTACAGCAATATCCACTAAATTTACATCTGGGTCTAATTTTACTTCTCGTAAATTTATTTTTAATAGAGCTTCTCTACCTTCTAAAGTTGGTAATGGAATATAAATACGTTTTTCCAATCTTCTCCTTAAAGCTTCATCAATGTCCCATGGAAAGTTTGTTGCAGCTAAAACCATGACCACCTTACCAGGTTCATCATTGTTAGCTGTAATTCCATCCATTTGGACTAATAATTCAGACTTAACACGACGAGATGCTTCGTGTTCTGATTCAGAACCTCGACGTGAACATAATGAATCTATTTCATCTATAAAGATTGTACTCGGAGCATAAAATCTAGCCTATAATAAAATTTGTTTAGTGTATATTTAACATAAATATATCAGTCTATCTACCATTTCAAATAATAATCGAACCATTTTTTCAGATTCTCCTCGGTATTTTGAAGTTAAAGTGGATGAAGACACATTAAAGAATGTTGTTCCACACTCAGTCGCAACTGCTTTTGCTAACATGGTTTTCCCTGTTCCTGGAGGTCCTACCATAAGCACGCCTTTCCATGGTCTTCGAATACCTAAGTTTAGACAACTGATTAATTAATTTTTAATTCTAAATTTACTTTCTATTATCTACCTTTAAAGAATTCTGGCATCCACATAGGTAACACTACTGCTTCCTCTAACAATCTTTTGGCTTCTTGAAGATCTGCAATATCATCCCAATGAATATTTGGATTCTTCTGCACAATGTCACGTTCTAATACATCTACAAGTTCTCGTTCCATTCCATGACATTCAAACTTCTTTTCTTCTTCTGCTTCAGTTTTTTCAGATTTATCATTTTCCGATTCTTTATGATCACGTTCTGGTTTATTAGGATCGGTTCTTTCAGATTTTGAAGAAGATGGACGCTCTTCTTTTTTAAATCTGGATGACCTAGCAGTGTCCAGTTTTTTGGATGCATTTGATGAGGTTGCTCTTGATGTACCTTTTTTCATGTCAGACTTTTTAGCAGCTACTGACTGCCTTGATTTAGAAGGACCGTTTGTTCTGAAAATTTTAATTTAAAAATAACTGAATGTTAAACATACTGGATGTCTAAAATTAGAGAATCAACATTGGTATCTTGGTAACAATAAGAGATGATATGAATTTGCTTTAGGTAGATGCTTAAGATATATTTTAAACAACCTGTGTAATATAAAATAGTACAGTAAAACAGTATTGAAAATCTAATCAAAAATTGAAATCAGATAAATGTCAATTTAATTATGTAATTTTGGTCAAGCCGATAAACGCTTTTGTTTACAAAATTGCATTTACAATGCAGACAACTTCTTCTGCTTGTGCCATCAAATAACAATAAAATAATTTAATTTAGTTTTTTTAGTGATACTGCTTAGTTTCATTCTATATTTCTTGAGAAGATTTAAAAATGAAAAATTAGAAAAAATGGAAAAAGCGTTTTATACTAATTTAACTTTAATTTTAAATTTGACCTTTGACCTTAGTGAGTTTGTGGTAGATAATGTGATCAAATGGATACTGTAGCCATTCTTGTCACCTTAAATCAACCATATATACATGTGTTACACATAAAATAAGTTTAATTTTAACCAATAAAAACCCTATAAATGCTGTTGGCAGTTAAATCGAAGGTCAAAGCTGACAATTTTGAATTCCCCAGAGTTGATTACGTATACCTACCTGTTGTCACTTTCTTTCCATCTGTCACAGTTTTTAAATTGAATCGGCATGACAGACAGACTGAGAACTCTATACTAGTAGAGAACTTTTAAACAATATTTATATTATATGTATATTTACAGTTAGTCCCACAATGCCATCGGGTCAATTTCTCAAAGAACCTGGGTTATTGAGCAATTAAAAAGTACTTATTACATACTAATATACTTTTACCTAGTACCTATTTAGCATGTCATAGCTAATATTTAGCATGCTGCCTACTAGATGTATAGCATATAAAGCAGGAAATGAGCGCTATATTTCCCGAATCCATTGTGACAACTTTTTACAATTACTATACCCCTTTGGTCATGCTTGATATAGGACCAGACATTGTTTATGAGAATTGCTTCGGAAGATCTGCCGATTCTAGTTTCTACACAACCCACAGTGTTTGTGATCGTTATCTTCTAGTAGCAATCAAGGTACATTATTTGCACTCGGTAACAGACACTCTTGATAAATCTTCACTGTTCTTCCTGTGTTAAACGTCTCTGTAAAGATATACCTAGTGTTCCAAATTCCCATTCACTGAAACA
The DNA here is from genome assembly GCA_929113105.1 of Agrypnus murinus. Lineage (NCBI taxonomy): Eukaryota > Metazoa > Arthropoda > Insecta > Coleoptera > Elateridae > Agrypnus > Agrypnus murinus. The sequence continues at coordinate 37,960,326 of OV816023.1, read as the reverse complement.
ATCCCAAACATGCAGCTTAATGGATTGTTGGGTTAGTTTCTTGCCATCTACAGATTAAACGTTCTTCAAAGAAGCAAGGAAATGGATTTGTTCTTTCAACTTGTAAATTTGTCTCTGCTTACAAACATTTTTTTCTAGTTGCTCTATTTTTTAAATCTTTTAAAACCTCTTCTAGCTTTCTCAGAAGAGCTTGATGAACTGCCAAGTCTTAATTTCTTTAAAATAACTGTACACTTAATCTTCCTTTTTTGACGTTGTATGTCTTTCCTTGATTTGGCAAATCGTCCACAACTTTTGTATTCCTGTACCGCTTTATTCACTTTCACCGAGTTCTAGCTTGCTTGACATATTAAAATAACCACGCTAGAGCCACCCTTCTGACAAATTGAGCTTGTAGGACTAACTGTATCATTGAAATTTGCTGATTCGACACAAGCTTGTGTTGCTATGTCTAATAAAAAACAATAAGAGACCAAACAAAAAGCTCTTGATAGGCAAGTAAAAAGTAAATAACAAACCAATGAGACAGAAAGATGGTAAAAATTCTATTTTCAACTTTAATTCTATTTTTATTTTTCTTAAAATCTTTTTTATTCTAGTAGAATGATAAAAAAATGAATTTTCTTTTTAAAAACAAAAGCAAAATACAAGTAACTGCTGCTTAAAGGTGCCGTTTTGCAGATATTTGTCCCACTTTATCAGACTCATTTTGACTTCCGATGAGCTCCTATTGCGTCCTTCGGTCACTGACATTAGCTTAAGAATAAAATTTTAAAAAACATCTAAATTGAACAACACATAAAGTGGGGATCAATATTCATAAAATGGCGACTTTAATAAATGATCTCTCTGCACAACTAGAAGTGGCAACATTAACTAAGAACTAACAGTAAGTTTGAAACACTGAAATTTCTTGAGAGATTTAAACTTGAATAACTTTAGCCTCAAGTATGTCCTAGATCGAATACCTACAATACTGAATAGCCTTCAGAAAATAATCCGATAGGTGTTTTAGTATAAAAATCTCAACTTTGAGAGCAGAAATTCTAAAACTCAGAAGTTGCACATTCCAATGTTTTAAAGCTTTAATTTGAGAGTTACTAAAGTTTTCAATATTCCAAACTGTAGAAGCCTATGTCTTTGAAATTCTAAAGCTATGAGCAGAAGAACTAAGAAACCTAGGTTGGTCTAAAAAACTGAATTTTAATGGAATTGATATCTCACAGTTGCCTTTTGTTACTGCTATCAGTGTTTGATATCATATAATTTGCATTTTGTGTGTGTGTGAGAGATTTGTTAATGATTAGTCCTGGCTAAGAGTAACTTTGTTATTTTTAATGTTATCCCTTCGATACCTGCGATACGCTGTTACAGACAGACGCTAACTTCTTTGGTTTGTATTTTTTCCGATAGTTCGCATAATGGTATTGGGTTGAGGCTTTTAGTACCTTCAAGTGGCGCAGTAATAAACGTTAGTACAGCATGACAACTGGATGGCTGTGTTAGTAGTGTTTGTTACAAAAATAATCGGTGGCGTACACCGAGGCCAGTATTTGTGTTGCAGAAATTGTGAACATAGTTAATACAACAAGGTAATGTTTTTAACATTTTGTTTTTTGTACATTTTAGTTTGATTAGCTATGAGTAACTACTATGAAAAGGAGCAGGAAAACTATTGCTGTTATGGAAAAAAGTAGAAGAAGATGAAAATCCAATATGACGATGAATGAGAAGCGACTAAGAATCACGTATGTAGAGGAACGTGATGGAGACAGTGATACAGAGCAAGAACTTGAAGATGATGGAACTGAATTGAATAAATTCAATGTCGGGCCATTTCAAGGGCAAAAATAAAGTGACAAAGTGGAAAAAACACTTACCAACACAAAATGTAACAACGTGCTCCAGGAATATTGTGATACAGTTGCCTGGGGTGAAACCTGCTTTACGAGCACTAAAATCTGCCTGCGTTATTTGAAATTACTTTATCGATGATGACCTGTTAAATAATATCTTGGAAAATATCAACAATGTTATTGAACGTATAAAACAAAACTATACAAGAGAAAGAAAAGCCAAACTAACCGATCCATTAGAAATTAGAGCTTTACTAGGGGTATTATATTTTTATTAATCATTATTTATTTCATGATTATGGAGTTCCGCAAAGTAAGGCTGAAAACAATAAACAAGTATTATATTTTGCTTGCGTGTGAAAGCCTAAACACGTGAATTCTCAAGATCTTTTTCGAATAGATGGATCATCAATTGTAATGTTTCGAATGACGATGTCCCTATTTCGGTTTCAATTCCTCTTGCAATATATTAGATTCGATAATAAAGCAACACAAGAATAGACCTCGATAAACTAACTGCAATTTGCGAGTTTTACAAAATTTGTGTAGGAAAGTCCAAAGGCGGTTATTCGTTGTTTGAATTTGCCAAGATTGATGACAAGCTAGACGATTTTATAATAAATACAGGAATAAATATAGAATAAAGATCTGTGCATTGGCTGATGCTAAAATATGTTATGCCTCAAATTTAGAAGTTTACATTGGAAAGAAGCTAGGACCATTTGAGGTAGACAACAGTCCATCTGCAGTCGTTCGACCTCAAAAACCTCAATTGACCTCAAAAACAGTAAACCTGAAATAATAACCACTTACAGAAAGACTAAATGCGGGGTAGATGTTCTAGACCAACTGTGTGCATTATACAATGTCGCACTCTTGTGAGATGCTGGCCTATGGTAATATTTTACAGCATCTTAAATATAGCTGGAATGAACTCTGTGATGATTCATACTGCTAATAATGGAGCTAAGAAGATTACTCGAAAAAAAATTATCGAAGAATTACCATTCTCTCTAATTGATGACTTGTTGAAGGTGCGATCCTATTCCAGCCATATTCCTCGATCTCTGCGATCTAGACTAAGTGAGAGGCTTAACATAGAAGCAGAAAACACTGTCTCAGATGTGAAAAAAAATACAAGTAGTCGTGCTTACTACGATTCTAAAAAGAATAGAAAAACAAAATACTGCTGCAAATGCGGCAAGTATATGTGTTTAGAACATGCAACAGTTGTTTGCGTGGAATGTTTTGAAAAGACATTAGAATAGTACCTCTGACCCCTACTTAATAAATTATTTAATATTATAATATTGCTATTATAGTAGAACAACTCTTTAATTCGAACCTATAAATGCAAGGCAAATTCGTATTAACGAGGAATTTGGATTACTGGATATTCAAATAAAAACATTGCTTTAGGCCATGGTACTTATTATACAGAACTTAACTTATATAATTTGCTTATAGAACTAAACTTTTATTTATAATTAAAAAAATCAGTAATTTTTTTGCTTTAAAAGCTTTCTTTCTCTTTTCTCCTCCATAGCGTGTGCTTGCATTTCTTGATCTTAATCTCAGTGTTTTTCTTTTTCCTGTACCTTTGTCAGTAGACGAGATGTATTCTAGAACTTTAGTTTTCTTTTTCTTTCATGAACTATAGGTGAACTATCGGTGACTGGCAATTTACCAACATCATGTTTTAAATCAATCGTTAAAACACATTTTGACATGTTTTAAATGAGATATGGACTTCTCGTATACAAATTGTGTATACTAACAAAATTAAAAAAAAGTTTTAAGGTAGATGATGTCATTACATAAACACTTTCGGCAAAACTGCAACATCAAAACATTTAGGGTGCCTTTGTGATGATATCAGTTACTATATTCAGAATTTTTATTACTTTTTATATTAAATGATAATAAAAGTGTTTGTTGATCTTTGCAGAATTTTTCTACACCCAACGGGTTGTAACATCTCATTTATAATATTCACCTTCCCGTTCCCCAAGAACGTTACATATTCAATTTTAGTATGTACTATTGCGAGATAAATAATTGGTGTGATTGAATTATAAAGTAGGTGGGTTTCTAAGAATTTTGGTATATTACACCGATGGAAGAGTACTATGGAGAAAGTCCTATTTAAACAGGAAAAACCTACCGTGCCAATTATCTCGCAATAGTACACAGAACTTTCTTGTTCAGATTAAAGAGATTTGTTCGAATTAAAGGAAATTTCAGATTAAAGAGGTTTGTTCAGATTATAGCTTGTAAATGTTGTTGTTCGGATTACTGGATGTTCGGAACACAGTGTGTTCGGATTTCTACTGTATTATGTTTCGTAAGTTCTGTGTACCGTGTGTTATATAATAAGCGCTATAGGCTGTTAAGGCCTGTGGCTCGTTGTGTTATCTTCCTCCATTTTTTTTCGATCAGTTGCTTGTGCCTGCCAATTTGTCACTTCTAGTATTTCTAGGTCTTGTCGCACCTGATCGAACCATCTGGTTTTTGGTCATCCCTTCCTTCTTGTGCCATCGATTAGTGGGTTTATTCTTGGTATCCTCTCCTCTGTCATACGTCGTAGGTGTCCCAACCATCTTCACCTCTGTGCTTTCACTATTCCTATAATATCTGTTCCTTGCAGGTCTTCCAATACCTCTCGGTTTGTTCTTCTCCAGATCTCTTCTTCTATTTTCCCTCCTAATATTCTTCTTATAATCTTCCTTTCCCATCTTGCCAGTTTATCTTGGTCAACTTTGTTTAGGGTCCACACTTCACTCCTGTACACTACTGTTGGTCTGATTATTGTTTTGTTTATTCACATTTTTGTTGCTTTTGTCACTACACTAGATTTTAACACTTTGTTGAATGCACTCACACATTTACATCCATTTGTTATTCGTGTTGTTATTTCTTTTGTGTTGTTGTTGTCCGCTGTTATTGTCGCCCCTAGGAACTTGAATTCTTGTACCTTTTCAAATATGTATTCTCTATATCCTGACATTCTATTTTTAGATTCCTTTCCTCGTTTATTTTTTTCTTCATGTGCATGTATTTCCTTTTATCTTCGTTTATGGTTAGTATTGTCTTGGCTGCTTTTTCCAGGTTAATAAATTGAGCTTTTAATGCGCTTTTTGTTCTTGTTAATATGGTGAGGTCGTCTGCAGAAGCAATGCACTGGTGTTTTTTATTTATGATGGTTCCTTGTCTATTTAATTTGCTAGTTCTTATTATTTTTTCTAGTACCAGGTTGAACAATAGTGAAGAGAGGGGGTCCCCTTGCCTCAGTCCTTTATTTGTTTCAAAACTATCTGAAAGGTTTCTTTGTATTTTAACCTTGCTGTTCGGTTTTGTAGCGTTATTAGAGTCAGTTGCATTAGTTTATTGGGTATTTTGAATTCTTGCATTATTTTGTATAACTGTTTTCTTATTACTTTGTCATAGGTTTGTCTGAAGTCTATGAAAAGCACGTGGATATCTGTATTATATTCGTAGCTGCTTGATTGATTGAGTGTTTTTATTTTTACCAAGAATTGGTCCAAATCATTGCCTGCTCCTTTATACGATCGTATGTCTGTAATAGTGTTAACATGTTGCGCTTCTATTAGTACGTGATTGATCTGATTTATTCTTTAACCCATTTGGTGATGTCCAGGTACCTTTGTGTTGCAATTGTGTGCTTCTGATTCTCATGTTTTTTTCAGTTGCAAATCCAATGATTCTTTCACCGTTATCGTTTGTGGTTTTATGTAGGCTTTGGTTTCCTATTGTTGGTGTATATACCTTTTCTCTTCCTATTTTTGCGTTTGTATCTCCTAATACTATTTTGATGTCGTGTTTGGGTATTTTTTCATATTCCAGATCTAGGGTTTCGTAAAATTTGTCTTTTTCCTCGGTTGGTGCGTGTATATTTTGTAGGCTAATTTTCCTGTATTTTCGTCCCATCCTCAGGTACCACATTCTTTCATTTGTTATAAAAACTGTCCCTAGTATTCTGTTTTCATCCCCGCTATTAAAAAATGTATGTTCCCCTATATTGTTGATCCAATTTTCTTTTTGTTTTGTCTCTTGTATTGCTATTATGTCTATCTCATATCTTTTTAGTTCTCTTAGTAATTGTATTATCTTCCCTTTGGCGTAAGTGCTTCTAATGGTCCATGTGCCTATTGTTATATTATCTGTTGTTGTCCGTTGTTCTTTGTCTTTGGTTTCCTCATTTAAATTTTTTTTTGTCTTTGTTTCTTTATTCGTGTGACTTTTCCTTTACCTTGTTGTTGCCGAGTTAATATTCTTTGTTAAAAAGAATACCCCTTTACTTAAACTAGTATTAAAATTTTCATTCGTATCCTTTTTCCTTGCCTTTTCTGTCCTCATTGATCTATCCTTTTTCTGTTTCATTGTCATTCGTTTTTTGGCTGGTATTTAACTACTTTTTGTTCTAGAGGATCCCAGTTCAACCTTTCATTATCTATGATTATTTTCTGGTATTCTATTTTAAGTTTTCTGTCCTTTTCCATTTCTTGTTTCATAATATCATGCAGTTTAGCTTGAACTTTCCTTTCTTCAAAAGTCGTTTTCTATGTATATTTTAGATCCTTTCAGTAAACTTTTCTTTTCCATGATCTCTTTCGTATTATCCCAGGAATTCATTTCTAGAATTATAATATCTTCTCCATTCTTTCCCTTTACGTTGTGACCATTTTTGATTGTTGTCGTTGTCTTAAGTCTTTCTTTCAGAAGCTGTTTAACCCCTTCTTTAATTTTACTTTTATCCTCTGTTATTCCTTTTATGGCCAGGTTATTCCTGCATTTATCCTTCTCTTGTTTTTCCATCTTTATTTCCAATTCTCTAAACCCGTAAAAATTCGTTAAACCCTTTAATTTCTAAATCGATGTTTGAGACCGTATGGCACGCATGCCAGTGACATGGAATTAAATTTTAATATTAACTTTAAAATTTAGGATTACGAAGTTAAAACTTAGCTTTTAAACTAAGGCCGTGTACAAAAATGTAATTTGAATTAAGTTGTGTACATTTAACAAGGTAATTTGTTATGTTTTGTCTACTTATTGGTAGACAAAAAGTAAAAGGGCAGGGTCAGACGTCAAAAGATAAAGTTAAATACATACGTGGTTTATTACGAACAGCTTTAAAAATATTATTTTATTTAATTATAAACAGAATTTATAAAAATATAAATAAAATTTATAAATAAAAAGAAAAATAAAACATTAAGAGTTACTTAATCCAATATAAACTGCATACTTATAAACTTTTAAACTGACCTTCAACCTTTTAACGTGAACCACTGGAAAGTGCTTAAAATACATTTGTACCTTTTAAATAATATATACACTCTGTGACGAAACTATAGCACGAACTGTTCAATTACTCTACAGGGTAATTCATTTTTTTTTTCAGGAAGCGTCACCAGCTTATTCTACTGCCCAAATTAATGAAAAAAGTTTATATATGGGTCATTCTTTCTGACCTCAACCACTGGCTATATCCAAAAATTGGTGCAACTTAGGAAGGCCAACGGGGGCTCATTTTAAAGCTTGAAAACTCTACTTTTGAATGTCACATGTCTGCTATACGAAGAAAAATTATATTTGACCCCTAAAACAGCGTAAACATATATCCAGTTCCAAAAAAAAAGAATTTTAAAAGTTGAGAAAATTAGAAAAAGAAATATTTTTTAAAATTTTTTTTAACAGCATCGCATTCTTCGTCGAAGAATACATAAATTTTGTCCACTGCATTTTTTTCCTAGAGTGCTTCAATTTCAAGCAAAATTGAGAGCAAAAATTTGCCATTTTTGAAAGTTTATCATTTTTTTCATCGAAAATGGCGTCAGATAGAAAAAAACTGATAAGAGTAAAAAAATGTTTATTTTTACTCGAGCAATACAAAAAAACATTACAGAACGATTTAAAGCGATTTTGAAAATTACGGTTATAGGTGTTGCCTATCTATCGGCATGTATAATATAATTAAATCCTTTTAAAATGACGAAAATTTTCAAAATCACTTTGAAAAGGTAGCTGTAATTTTTTTTTTGTATTCATCGAGTAAAAATAAGCATTTTTTGCTCTTATCACTTTTTTTTTCTATGTAACGCCATTTTCGATGAGAAAAATAATAAACTTTCAAAAATGGCAAATTGTTGTTCTCAATTTTGCTCGAAATTGAAGCACTCTAGGAAAAAAACACTATGGACAAAATTTATGTATTCTTTGACAAAGAATGCCATGCCGTTAAAAAAAATTTAAAAAATATTTCTTTTTCTATTTTTTTTTAACTTTTAAAATTTTTTTTGGAACTGGATACGTGTTTACCCTGTTTTAGGGGTGAAATATAATTTTTTTATATAGCAGACATGTGACATTCGAAAGTAGAGGTTTCAAGCTTTAAAATGAACCTCCGCTGGCTTTTCTAAGTTGCACCAATTTTTGGATCTAGCCGGTGGTTGAGTTCAGAAAGAATGACCCATATATACAGGGTGGTACAGACCACCCGTACACCCCTTTTAAAATGCGGGGGATTAGAAATTTTTAACAGGACGATGGGTGATCTTACTAATGTCGATGTGCTCTTTCGAATGACCCCAGAATCAAACCACCCTGATTCCCCCTTGTAGGGGGTAAGGGGGGCAACTTTGAAAATTCAAATGGGAACCCCTAAACTTTATTGCATATTTAGATTCTACTCATCAAAATATGAATAATTTATTTGAAACATTTTTTTATCTTCGCAACAGGTAGCGCTGTAATCGCAAAAGCCGACTTTTTGCATTTTCCGTCGTCTCTGGCATATTTACAGGTGCAAATAACAGCTTTTCATATTTTTTACTATTTTTTACTAAATAGTGATAAAAAAAACTTGGCTAATGTGTACTTTCATGAGAAAAAACTTTACGTTACAATGAAAAACGTAAATTCTCTACCCAAGGTGTTTTCTACAAACGGATTTTTTTTTCTAACGTTGTACGTGATAAGAATATTTTTTGCCTTAAATGTTGTTAGAATTTGTGTTCCATTCTAACATTTTCCAAGATTCTACTGGGAAAGATGGTTTTACTTCAAAACATGTGAAGCATTACAAAAATTTGCCGACGAGAATTTCACTTTGTAATTCACTATTAAATTTCGGTGGTTATCTTTCTTTTGGTGTATAGCAATGAATGATGAAATATGGATATCTCATTCACCCAGGCCATAAAGTAAGAATAATTTAAACGAATAAAATTTTAAATTGTGAAATAAAAATTTATTTGAACAGTTGATTTTCAACAATTACATACTATTTAAATAGAATTGCGAAGTAAAGAACTGTAGCAAGTTATTTTCTGTTAAAATTAAATATTAAATTAGTACGATTTAAATATTATTTTGCCATATCCAGAGCAGATTACAATTTAGAATGTTTTATCGATCATTTTTATTAATTACATATGCTTAAAATAAATATTCAGATAAAGATTAAAAAGATTAAGCAATATCTAAATAAGTAGACGTTAAGGTTAAAAAACGATCTAAAAATTTCAGAAAAAAATTGTTGTCACGTACAACGCAAGAAAAAAAAAATCTGTTTGTCGAAAACACCTTAGGGAGAGAATTTCCGTTTTTCATCGTAACGTAAAATCTTTTCTCATGAAAGTACACATTAGCAAAGCTTTTTCATCACTATTTAGTAAAAAATATGAAAAACTGTTATTTGCACCTGTAAATATGCCAGAGACGACGGAAAATGCAAAAAGTCGGTTTTTCGCGATTACAGCGCCACCTGTTGCTAAGATAAAAAATGTTTCAAATAAATTATTCATATGTTGATGAGTAGAATTTAAATATGCAATAAAATTTAGGGGTTCCCATTTGAATTTTCAAAGTTGCCCCCCTTACCCCCTACAAGGAGGAATCAAGGGGGTTCCATTCTGGGGTCATTCGAAAGAGCACATTGACATTAGTAAGATCACTCATCGTCCTGTTAAAAATTTCTAATCCCCCGCATTTTAAAAGGGGTGTACGGGTGGTCTGGACCACCCTGTATAACTAAAGCACATTTACAGCTTAATAAATTAACCTGGCAACAACTCTTAATGAAAATACATTTTAAGAATGGGTAGAACCTTTTTATTTATTAAGACTTCCATCATTTGTTTAAGTAGGGAAGATCACCGCAACAATTTTCTATAATTTTTAAGTCAGGCGACCGCGTTGGCCATTTCAAAATTATGATATTATTATCTATAAAATATTTTTTTGTCAGTCTAGCCAAATTAACTGCGCATTATCCTGTTGGAATATGTAGTTTTCTCCAGCGATGTCAGTCCCATGTTGCCTCAGTTAATTGTTAACTAAATCTACACAATTTGCACTGTCCATTGTCTCCTGTATAAGTCCTGTCTTTCCTTTATAACCGATTCCTGCCCACACCACCACACTGCCGCCGACTCAAAATTCTTTCATTCTTGCTCAAATTGTGGAAATAATATTGACAACCATCTGGGCCATCTAGATTAGATTCTTTTTGTCTGAGAATATTATCGTCTGCCTTTTCTTTGGCAGACTTATTTCTCTCCATGAAATATGTTCCTAGTGGTTGAAAATGTTCAACGGTTGAATTGACAGAAGTCTTACAAATAAAGAAGGATCTACTCATTATTAAAATAAAGAGTTGTTGCCAGGTTAATTTATGAAACTGTAACTGTGTGCGCTCATGAAGGAGCAAGATTTAAAATTATTTTTTATTGTATTAACTGTTTATGACATGTGTTTTCTATTATATAGTATATAGTTACTAATAAATTATTCCTAAAATTCTGAAAAAAATCGAAAGCACTTGAGTAGCTTATTAATCGTACTTCACTTTGCTTTTTGTTTCATTTTAATAGATGAATTAATAAGATCAGGAGATGAATAACTGCAAATCAATTTTCTTTGGATTTTTAGTTGTTATTGGTGTCAAAAGAAGCCACTACATTTGCTACATACTGTAAATACTAAATGTGGTTCGGCCTACTTTAGAAACATGTGTGCGATGCGATAATAGACCATATAAATAAAATGTAACAAATGCTTTTATTACATAGCTAATTTTTTTTACTAATTAAATATTGTATCTTTCATCCTTTATTAATAGAAGTAAAAACATTTGCTGCATTGTATTCATACCGCACATGGATGTAACGCGGTTTGGGTAATTTTTTCAAATGTAATATTAATAAAAAAGAATAATTACATAAAAGTATCCCTTACTTTTATAGTCATTAGGTGATATGAATAAAATGTAGTAAATGTGTTTACTATTTTAAATAAAAGAATGGAAGACATGATTTTTTTTAATTATTAAAAATGAGACAGATGAGACATAGTAAAAGCATTTACTACATTTTATTCATATCATCCATTGTTTAAATTAAACTATGTATATTTATGTTAACTGCAAATAAAACTAAACTATTAAACATACTATGATATATTTAATTGTAAAGCATAAATAAAATCTAACATCAGCTCTAATGGTACTATAGAATGTGCCGTAGCTCTTCAGTGTCTCAATGTCGAAGGTTCTTGCTTTGCAATTCATGTATCCAGTGTATCGCAGGATTGTTCCCAGCTCGGGTAGTTTTTTTTAAATTTGAACTTGTTAGTTCTTAAAAAGAATAATTATTTACTTAAATATTTGAATTATGTTTTTTAATGTTATTTGTTTTTTATTATTATATTGTTATTATAAAAAAAGCTACCGGACAGGGATCAATCTTGTGACCTTCAAGGCATAGGGGATAATTGTTGAATGTGCTAACGTGCATTGTATACCATTAGAGCTAATATTAGATTTTATTTATGCTTTACAATTAAATATTAAATGAGGTGATGCCGAATTCAAAAATTTCTTTTTTAAATGAATACGGGAATATGTGTTTCTGCATTTAATCTAATGCGACATAAATTAACGCATACAAGATGCAAGGTATTAACTTGGTACCTATAAAAGAATTCACCTAAGGGAAAGGCACGGCGGCTGAAAAGTACAGTATCCACCTTTTAACAGATTTCCGCAGGTTCTATTCCTGCCAGCTGTGTAACTTCTTTTTTTTTTTAGATTATTTTTAATAAAACTACATTCTGTTTAGAATTAGATTATTTTGTAAATTTAATTCAATAAAATCTTTGAAAGCAGAAATTTAAATCTGCGTTACGTCAGCTCCCCTTGTTGAACAATGACTATAAAATTAAGGGATAATTTTATGCATTTTATGTAATCATTGTTTTTGTAAATGTTATGAAGTATGAACAAAAAAAAAGTTTATTTATAGAATATATTAAATAATAATTATAAAAAAATTAAAGCATTAGGGATTTGAACTCTGGTTTGTTTATTTGAAACTAGTACGCATAGTTGAATAAAGCATTCGGCTACGGAGCTGTTGTCAGAAATTTCTTCTTTAATGAATGTCCATTTATTATACCTTTTTTATTATTAGTTGCATTTTAATTAGGAGAGAGATGCATGATTTTTACTACTCAATATGGGTATGTAATTTTAGCAAACGAATCCACCCATATTGCAGATGATTATTTCGAGGTTATGTCTAAAACGATAAATGCTCCTGCATGGTATAGGGCCTATACTATAGGTCCTTAAAACAAGCCCAAGATAAAAGTTCTACAATAATTAGGAGGTGGTGGAGTTATGAATTATTTTTGTTCACTTGTAAGCATAAATTTTATATTTTTTATCATGTTTGCGACCCGGCAGTATGAATACCGAGTATCACTGAGGGCTATAACTTTACATATATAAGCTAGTTTATGTCCTCTATCCTCCTACCAAATTCTATGAAAATCTGGGATGGTCGGGTGGAAAGTTCATTTTTTGGGACGAGTTGGCATGAAATGATCCAATCTTGCGCATTTAGATCACAATTATTCGTTACTGTATTTTTATTAAAGTATGTGTGAATGTAATCATTTTTATTTACGAGTAACAAATTTTCAATGATGTGTATTGTCCGTCAAATGCACCTTGGCCGGAGGAATGCGCAGATGTGGAAAAGAAAGAGTCAGTGTTCGACAAAGAGAAAGTACAATCTGTGGTGCAAGTATTTTCAACTCACAAGAAGGGTGTAAATTGGAATTTACTTTAGCGATACAAATCTTTATTATACCCGTGTGTAAAATTGAGGAGCTTCTTACAAAAACAGCCATAGTCCAATAATTCAAATTTCGTGGTGAGTATCGTTATATATGTATGTTTATGAGGTTGCCCGATCGATTGGTTTACTCGGTTTCTGCAAAAACGGCCCTAGTCCACAGTTAGCGTGGAAAAGTTCCACAAAAACAATCATAGTCCGCTTGGGTTTCTGCAAAAACAACCATAGTTCTGGACAATGGTTGTTTTCACTGAAAATCAGTTGTTGAAGCATAAATCATAACCTTCAATAATAAAAACAGATTTGGTGTTAGTTGGTGACAAGTATGGCCAGTTTAGATAAACAGTCTTGTGATAAAACAAATGTTACAAAGTGCACGAAAAAGAAGGGTAAATGTGTAAAAAAAGAATTAGTCATAAAATAAAAGAAAGTCAACGGTCTTGCACATATAAATCACATGGGAAAGCAAGTTCCTGCCAGGCGTACAGGTCCAGACTATAGGTAAGTTTAAAATAATATTACCATTATGTGACAGTCAAGTAGTTACAGTTTTATTCTGTTATTGTAATGTTCCCGTTTCAAATGTTTTACAATTATCACTGCAAATATGCGGCACGATTTATTAAACCAGTTTAATTCTATGTTATCAAAAAATGAACAAGATGCTCACTTAGTTGGCTTAATTTCCATGAATGCTCCACAGCGTCGTCGACCAAGACGAGTACGCAAGGAAAACGATGTTGATCCAAATTCTGATGACGATAACACTGACAGTATGAAACCGTTTAGCAACAGATTCTTACAAGGTTAGAACAGAAGGCAATGAACATCCAGTATGTTACAAGGCATTTTTGGCGTGACAAGATCAAGAATTCATAGATTGCAGCATCATCTTGTGCTACAAGGCAAGTCGCCTCATGACAAAAGAGGCAAACATGGATGGATTTAAAAAACACCTGATCCTGTAGTTGAGTTGATAATATCCCATATTCAATCTTTTAAAGGTCGTCAGTCACACTATTCTCGAAGAAAAAATCCAAATCGTTTATACCTACCCGAAGTGCTGTCTATTAAAACAATGTATAAGATGTTCCTAGAGAAGTACGGCATCGATATTTCTTATAAAGATTATTGGACCGTTTTCAGCACAAAATTTAATATGTATTAAGTATGAAATTAAAAAACAATGTAAGATTAATGCCAAGCAAGGGCTTATTATGTGCATAAGCTTTGATTACATGCAAAATTTGCCTTTGCCTTATATTCAAACTGACGACGTGTTTTTTGCAAGTCAACTATGGTATTATGTCTTTGGGGTGCACGATTTAGCAACTGATGATGCGACTATGTTTGTTTATGACAAAACAGTTGGGAAAAAGGGTCAAAATGATGTAACTTCATTGCTGCTACATTATTTTAATAACACAGAATCATACGAGAATCTGGTGCTATTTAGTGACGGATGTCCAGGACAAAATAAAAATGATTTAATGGTTAGGTTTCTTTACACATTAGTGCACATTCTTAAAGTTTTTAAGACTGTAACATACTACTTTCACATTCGGGGACGTTCTCGATTGCCAAACAATCAAATACAGCAGAAGTTCAATCTGACTGGGACTGCCTAATACTAGCTTCAAGAGAAAAACCTTCTCCTTTTAATCTGGTAAAAATCACACAAGAAGACTTTTTTAACATCTCTGAAGCCCTGAAACCATACTTTATGTCAAATCCACAACCACCAATGAAAATAAAAGGAGTAAGAGTCATTAAAATAACTGTACTATATACATTTACGGAACAGAAAGAAACGGATTAGTGAATTAACACTGTTTCCTTTGCAACAAGGAGAAATTCAAATAAAACCTCAAAAGCTAGGTTTTCTGAGGAGTTTGGCTAAGTGTCTGAAAGTTCCTGAAAATGTTCAATACTATCTAAACCTACAATCAAGTATTGAACAATCAGGTGCAAGTTCTGGGCCCATCGATGTGGAAATTGATGGAACGACAATAGTAGTGATGCTGACGATTAAACAGCTGAATACTTGACATACATGAACCTATTACTGATGCTGCTATTTCTTTTTTTTATAATTTAAAAAGGTTTAATAAAGTTCTTTAAGTTTTTCCTAAGCATGCGAACTTTTAGATTTTTTTTTGAAAAAATAAATCGAAGTTTAAAACTAAACTACCTACAGAAATGTTATTTCCTAATCCTCAGTTATCAATTTTCTTGATTGGTTTGATCTCACACTATCTGCTTCCATCGTCTTCTATTTCCTGCCAACCTTTTCAGTTCGGTATAGTTATTGCATTGCAGGTCATTCAGTATATATCTGAGATATATACTGAAGTGTTGGTCTTCCTCTTGCATTTCTTCCATCGATTGCTCCTTCCACAATATTTTTTAGTATCCCCTCACTTCGTAGAGTATGTTCCATTAATGTGTCTCTTTTTTTTTCTTTTAGCATTCGTCTATAACACCACATTTCAAAAGCTTCAATTATTTTCTTTTCACTTGTGGCAATCGTCCATGTCTCGCATCCGTAAAGCACTATTCTCCATACAAACGTTTTAATTAGCTGTTTTTTCCTCTTTAGTGATATTCTATTTGATGTTAGCAAATTTTTCTTCTTAAGAAACGTTACTTTGGCTTGTTGCAACCTTCGTTTGATTTCTGTTTTGCATCTTCCGTTTCTTGTTACGGTGCTTCCTAGGTAGCAGAACTCTTCTACTTCCTCTATTAAATGTCAGTTTAATCTAATTTGTCTGCGTCCTTGCCCGTTCCTCCCGCATACCCATACCTTTGTTTTAACCTAATTTATCTTCATGCCATACTCTCTTATCAGTATATCGTCAATTTCATTTATCGGTGTTTCCAGGTCCTGTGCATTTTCTCCTAATATAGCTATATTGTCTGCATATCATATCATTTCTATTTTTTCTCCTTGTATTTTAATCCCTATGTTTACTCTCTCTCTGAATTTATTCAGTGCGTCTTCTATGTACGAGGGTGGTCCCAGAAGTATCCGACCTGACTAAGAGGTGGCGGTAGTTGTTTGAAAATATCACTGTATTGGAAAGTACGCAGTCTACAAATCAAATGTTTCAAGTTTGAAAGCGTCACATTGTTCAGTATTTGTTTGGCAGCCATCAATAGTGAATGTTGTCAGTGAATTTGTGAAAATGGAGAAAATTGGTCATCGTTATGTGGTACAATACTTTTATTTGAAAGGTCTCGGCTCAACCAATATAAAAGCTGAACTGGATTCTACTCTGGATGAGTCTGCTCCTTCGTTTACAACAGTTAAATTTTGGGTAGCTGAGTTTAAACGAGGCCGTACGAGCTGCCAAGACGAGCATCGCAGTGGTCGACCAAATGAGGTGACGACTCCAGAAATGGTGAAGAAAATCCACAAAGCGGTACTTGATGATCGTCGACTGAAAGTGCGCGAGCTAGCAGACATTACGGGCGTTTCAAAAAGTGCGGTACATCGCATATTATCTGAAAATTTGGACATGAGAAAGCTGTGTGCAAGATGGGTGCCGCGTTTGCTCACACTCGAGCAAAAACAGTGTCGTGAAAATGTTTCAATTGAGTGTTTAGCGAAGTTTCACAGCAACAAAGCAGAATTTTTGCGCCGTTTCTTAACAATGGATGAAACATGGGTCCATCATTTCACATCCGAGACAAAAGAACAATCGAAACAATGGACTCAAAACGGAGAACCGGCTCCAAAGAAGGCGAAGACCGTTTCATCTGCAGGCAAGGTTATGGCGTCGGTTTTTTGGGATGCGCGTGGAATAATCTTTATTGACGAAAAAGGAAAAACTATCAACGGCCAGTATTATGCAAACTTATTGCAACGTTTGAGCGAAGAAATCAAGCAAAAACGGCCGCATTTGGCTAAAAAGAAAGTGTTGTTTCATCACGACAATGCGCCAGCTCACAAATCCGTTATTGCAATGGCCAAAATTAATCAATTAAAGTTTGAATTGCTACCTCATGCACCATATTCGCCAGATTTAGCCCCCTCGGATTATTTTCTGCTCCCAAACTTGAAAAAATGGCTCAGTGGTCAAAGATTTTCCAACGATGAAGAAGTGATGTCAGCAGTTAATGGCTATTTTGAGGAGCAAGGGTATCGAACTTTTTGAACACCGCTGGGAAAAGTGTATAGAGCTGAAAGGAGATTACGTTGAAAAATAAATAAATCTTTTTCCAAAATTTCTGTGTTTTCTTTGTTGGGTCGGGTACTTCTGGGACCACCCTCGTACAGGTTAAATAGCGGTGGCGACAGCGCACACCCTTGTTTTACCCCTTTATTGATCTTAGCAACTTTGTTTACGTTTCCTAAGTTTATTATCGCTTTGTGTTACTTATACAGGGTATTTTACTCTGCCGAAGGCCTTTTCCATGTCGACAAATGCAATGTATGTATCTTTATTTTTCCTTATTCTCTTTTCTATTATTAGTCTTAGGGCTAGTATCGCTTCTCTTGTACCTGAGTTTCTCCTGAACCCAAATTGATCTTCTGTGATTTGTCTTTCTGGTTTTTGTTCTATTCTTCTGTAAACAATTTTTGTTAGTATCTTCAATGCATGTGCTGCTAAGCTGATTGTGCGATAGTTTTCGCATTTATCTGCTCTTCTCTTTTTTGGGATCGGTATTATTATATTGTTAGTGAAGTCTTCCGGTACTACTCACGTTTCATACATCTCGCATACTAGTTGGTATAGTATCTTATGATTGTTTCCTCCTATTTGTTTTAGAATTTCGGAAGGTATGTGGTCTATCCCTATGGCCTTATTTGACCTCTTTTTCATACTCTGCTTTCATTATTGCATCTCACCTATCGTCTTCGTTGCTTTCCTCTTCGAGTTCTACTTCATCATATTCTTCTCTTTCTTCGTTTATTTAATATATTAATCATATTTAAATGTTATTTAAATATGAAATAAAAAGTTGTCATTCGAATAGTTAACAGTATGAAGGAAGGTAATAAGGATAGAATGTTTTTTTTAATTTCCCACAAAAGCCAAAGTTTTGAGTTTTTGTGATAAGAATCTTAGCGTTTTTTTAATATATTTTATACTTTTTCATAGAATGTACCATAGAATCCATAGAATCTGAAAATGAGTTATCCCTACCCTAATGCCGCAAATACTATGCGCATCCAAACTTCGCTTGGCAAGCTGAATTTGACAAATTGTACTTCTCATTATAAATCTTCATTCAGGGACTTGGATAGAATTAAAACCTGAAAACTGATATTTTGTGTCGTACCCCAATTCAGAATCCAAACCTTTATTTTTTTTAAAGTATCAGAATCAAAACCTGAATACCTGTATCTTTGTTACCTTGTCCGGAACCGTATCAAAATTACATTTGGGTCCAAGTCCCTATTTGAAAATACTAGCTAAGGTATAATAATAATTAAAATTATTGATCAAACATGAACAATGTTAGCCAACAGCAACCATTCCATAAGTATTACCAATCTTAGAAATGAAAAATTTAAAGAAAGTAGAGCAAGTAAGATATAAATTATGATGATTATTAAATTAGAAATACAAACACAGAAATAGATAAACCTTTATCACCAATTCCTATCAAATTAAAAAAAATCTATATAATATTTTTAATATTTATTGAGAATTTTTACTAGAAATAAAATCAAAATAAACAATTAAATATCTTACCTTGATGAATCCATTTACAAAAATGTGGTGAATCTGATAATAATAAAGTAGTTCTATCTAAATGACCTGCGCAGACTTAAAAGAAACAAGAATAATATTGTCATATCATATACTAATATGAAGAGAAAAAAAAACATTAATATTTTCTTCCATACAAATAGTTTACAATACTGAATTGATAAAGAAACCTGGATTACATTGTTTATGTCTGTCAAGGTCAGCTAGTACCCACGCTTTAATAAGAAATCACAAATATTTCAATAAATCGATAAACATTAAAATTTGTTAATTCTTGTAATGTATTAATTATATTTTTGATTATTGTTATAAACTATAAAATCTAATAAAAACAATGGTACAAATGACATATTTGTCAAAATTTGTTATTATTAAAGCAAGCTTAAAATTATATGCAAAGCATAACAATATCATACCTAGCACCGTAACTATGATCAGCAGGTATGGGAGAAGGCCATACGTCTGGATCATTCACAGCAGATGGCACAAAAGAATCAGAAGACAAAATTTCTCCAATGTCCCTCACAGGTTCATCCCGTAAAAGAGGCCGGCGAGCACCAATTGGAACATCTACACTAGTATCAATTCTTAATGTTTGCAAAGTATTTTTTAAAGACTTCACTTCTTCATATTCGAGAGCTACTTTACGTTGCACCTGGAAAATTACTTTTTAAACAGACAATGTACTGATATAAAATGAGTCATTCACAAAAATGTAAACATTTATAAACGCACCTGTTGCCATTTATTTTTTCTATTAGGTTCAGGAATCATAATAATCAACCGATTTATCATTTGTAATGAACCTTCGTAATAAACCTCTGCACTTTCATAATTACCCAGCATAGACATTTCTCTCGCTAACGTTACATTATCACATATTTCTCTGACTGATACTGCCATTACGACCATAATAATCACCTTCAAATATTGAGAATAAATTTTAGTTTTTCATTCTACTTCTAATTATTATCTTTTATATAGATTACTACACTAAAAAGGGATATCTAAAGCTCGTAACCTTCACAATTAAAAGATCCCTTTAGGGTAAAAACAGCTACTGCTTTTTTATTAGGGAAGATAATAAATTTCATACACATGTTGATATACAAGCAAAAACCTCAATTATGCAAAATCAAACATAAATTAAAGTACATACAATTACCCTCTTTTTAAGCAAAAAATATGCTTACCTTGTTTAAAATACTAACAAAAATTTTAGATTATGCCCAATTTACATAAAAGTACAACAAACAATTAAAATTACATTTTTTTTGCATATAATAAAAAGACTGACATTTAGCTAGGATATTAACTTTTTTTTCAAGAAAAACTATAAATCAACAGAAAAATCTGAGGTTAAAAAGTAAAATATTTTAAATATATTTGCAAATAATTGTGAGACTACAACCATTATTTATTCTAGTAATAAATTACGTTATAGGGGTATGATTCTTTTAAAATTAATAGTAATCAATTAATTTTTTAATTTTAAACATTAGCAAAGACACGAACCTCATTTCTCAATAATCTGTAATAATAATATTTATAGTGTTTGGTCAGGACAGTATTAAGTTTTTCTTATATTAGTTTGCCAGGGCCGGATCTAGGCATAAGCTAAAGGGTCCTATTCTGTATCTTACAGCGATGTAAGCTAACAGTTGTTAAATAACATGTTGTATGTTATAGCGGCTGTTACATTACGGCTGTTTTCGACTTGTCGTTATCGTCGTAACATGGAAAATTTGAGGTTAGATAGCTTGAAAAACAGTGCAATGATAAAAATAAAAGAACTCTCGGACACTTTTGCCTCGTTGTATATACAGAAAAGTTCATCTAACTACATTCAAAGTAAAAAATAGGTAGATTTAACAAAAATGAAGATATACAATTACGCCAATCTAGTTTCTTTGTTATATTTACGCATCAAAGGTTGTTGTACATCACATCTTTGCTGTTGAAAAACTCAAGAAGTAGTTGTTTGCACTTTATTCAATTTAACACATAGTTTTGTTAGATTACAAAACGGCATTGTTAAAAAATTATTGTTTTTGTGATTTTACAAAACGTTTTGTTGAAATACATGTATTTTATTGTTAAGAGACTTTTTTTTGTAAAAGCTATTACAAGTAATTGTATATAAACAAAAATATGGTTCATCTATTTTATACAAAAGAAAACGCATATTGATTTAAAAAACATTTTTATTTACATAACATACTAACATTACTAATTATACATATTTATTTCAATAATAGTTGTAATGATACATACATCAACAGGAGCATAATAAAATTCTTTATTATTAACACAAAATAATTATTAGTTGGTTTTAATACTTCAAAGAATTGCAGATGTGTTTTAAATTTTCCTATTCTACATTTTCTGCATAGATACAATATAACAATATTCCTTGCTTTGTATAAAATTATGTATAATTGTACAAAATAGATGTATGTAACACTATTAGTTAGATTTACCCTTGAATAACTCAAAGAACTGCCCAAATCCTCATCTACTTAATAAATCTTATAATGCAGCGGATTCAAAT
Organism: Agrypnus murinus; assembly: GCA_929113105.1. Lineage (NCBI taxonomy): Eukaryota > Metazoa > Arthropoda > Insecta > Coleoptera > Elateridae > Agrypnus > Agrypnus murinus. The sequence goes on along the minus strand of OV816023.1, from coordinate 37,939,037 downwards.
TCGGTTAATGCACTTTCAGATGTGGTAATTCCACTTCCACTTGCAAATATGTCAAGAAAATTTGAATTGTAAAAACCATCCATTTTAAGAAGTTTGAAAATGCACCTAATTAACCTGCACACTCCAAAAATACTGATAAAACTGCCAGTCGTTCCTTGTTAGCAATTACCACAACTAACAAGAATGCTGATGTTATGTAACGACCATTTAAAGTACATTTATTCAGAAATTTGGTTAAAACAACTAAAGAATTTGTTGAATTAACAAAAAGATTGTCATCTAAAATGTTTTTTATAAGCTCAATATAATTTTAGTTAATTTAACGTATTTTAGTTTTATTTTATAGAAAATCATGTAAACGCTACGAAACTCTTTGTAAGCAAACAATATTATTAACTGGAGGTGTTTTTGTTTTTACTAAAACATTATTCGGTTATTAAACAACTTCAGAATAGTTAATTTAACAATGTATTAAAGTAAAAGTTACTTACATCCTAATTTAATCATACTCTATTTTGTAATATATTAAACTACAATATTGTTTATCAGTGCCGTAACTAGGCCATATTTTGCCCGGTGCGAGCTAACCATTTTGCCCCCCCCCCCCAACGTGACTCGTTTTTTTATGTATGGTTTTGCCCTCGAAAAGATAGATCATACTTTATGATCCAAAGTTTAATTATAAATCATAATAATTAATAAAAATATAATTAAATTTAAAGTTAAAGTTCTGTAGTTAAACTCAAAATTACTATGATAAAATAGGGATGTTGTCACTTGTGACTTGCAGGTGAGTGTATTATCAAGAGTAATACCACAAGAAAGGATATAGTTATTGTTGATAAATACTTTATCGTTTCATGTATATACATGTATTTAATGTAAATCATTGTGTTTAAATTTCACGAAATAAAATCACATCGAAAATATCACAGTGATATTTAAATGTGACTTTGTTGAGTGATATTTGGAAGAATTTGTATGGAAATAGCAAAATATTTAAAAATATACATATCCGCCTCAAGTAATATTTGGAAAGAATATTTTTAACTCTATAATATATAACGATATTTTAGCACATAACAATCAACTTTATTGAAAAACGTAATAAGAAAATTAACACAATTAAATAATAAAAACGTGACATTATTTGAATATTATGAACGGTGCTAAATACTTACTATTCTTAAAAAAGATAGAGGCAACCAGTCACAATAATCTAACTCTGCGAGCTTTACGTGACGCGAAGTCATCAACGATGGAATCGTAATCAAGTTGTCTTGCAATTGAATGCTCTATTGACAATATGGCTAAACTTGTTAGTCTCTGTTGCCCCATAGACGATCTTAAAAACGTTTTTATGAGTTTTAATTTACTGAAACTTCTTTCGCAAGAAGCCACAGTCACTGGTAACGTAAGAAATATCTTTAGAGCTATGTCAGTGTTAGGACAAGTCTCTGCCAATGAAAATTCATGAAGCGCCTGGAGCAAATCTAATGACGAAGTGGATTCGGAGTAATCGGAGTTGCAAAAAAGCGTATGCGCTTGAAATTTTATAGTCTCAAATTCACTTACAAATTCTACACCATTTATATCATGTTCATATTTTAGTGCTAAATCTGCGGCATGTTTTCTTAGATTTTCGGTGTCAACGTTCTTTAAACTGTAAATAGATAAAAAACTAAAATCTTTAGCGATATTGTTCAAGTTTTTAAACCTCCACTTAAAATGATTTAATAAAGTGTCTATCACTTGAAACACTTCAGTTTTAAAGTTTTCTTTTGGGCTTATATCGGAGCTTGCGTCTGCACTTTCATTCGTATTTTGTCTTTTTACGCGTCTTCTCCTTTTCTGTGCAAAATCACCTTCTATGCCTATATTTTCAGCTGATGTAATTGCTCTATCAAACACTGTCTCTAAATCTTCATCACGTATGGTTTGAATTTGTTGGGTCAGTCCCTCTATCATGCTTGCTGCTCTGCTACAGATATATTTTTTAATTGCAGACACCGATTGACTCTATCTATAGTAGTTAAAATTCGAACCCATACATCTAACATACATAGAAATTTAAAGGTAATATTACTTAATAGACTTTTTGATGTTTCAATCGTTTCTGCATTAAAAGTATCATTAGTCAAAACATTTAAGGCAGTAACTTGTGGGATTTGAGTGTGCAAAGCGTTCACTGCCTTAGCTTTGGGCGACCACCTAGTGTCTGCATGGCGTTTCAAAAATATCTTAATATTTTGCATCAAAACTTCCCATCGTATTGGCGATCCAGAGAAAAAAGTAAATAATCTTTGAACAGTGCCGAAAAATGTTATCATATCAGATGTAACGCTAGCAGCATGTACGCCTGCTAAATTCAAACTATGTGCTGCGCATGGAACAAATTGAGCATGTTCGTTAAGTTCTTGAATCTTAGCTTGGACACCGTTGTATTTTCCGCTCATGTTACTTCCGTTGTCGTAACCCTGTCCTCGAACATCTGTAATATTAAGTCCATCCGATTGCGATTTATCTAAAATTTCTTTGGCCAAACCTTCGCCAGTCTTTTCGTGAGAGTGAATGAAGTCTACAAAACGTTCTTCTACCGTGATCTTCCCTCTTAAGACTTTCGCATACCTTACTATTTGCGACATCTGTTCTAGACGCGAAACATCCGGGGTACAATCAAATAGAATTGAAAAATATTTAGCGGCTTTTACTTCGTTAATAATTTGTTTTTTAACAGCAGCCCCCATTAGCTCTGTTAATTCATTTTGGATCAATGGTGATAAATAAGACGCACTTCCTTTTTTGTGAGAAACGATGTGCGATTTCAACTCTGGATTAAATTTGGCTTTCATATTAACGGCACTTAAAAATATCCCCGAACACACTTCACCAATTTTTTCGTTTGTTCCTCTTAGAGCTAAATTGTTCTCGGCACAAAAGAGAATAACGCTGATGTGGACTCTCAGAACATGTCGCCATTTTTTCTTTTCTTGATCTATATCAGCTTACAGAGACGCGTCAATTGAAGATTTCAATCTTATATTTCTTTCCAAAGTTTTCTATTTGATATAGTTTTCGAGGTGAAGTGCTGAATTTTCATGATCAGGTATCCTTGGACTTAGAAGTCGTCAGTCGTTAATCCCTTGTTCTGGATTTGCAAGTGATGATTCATACGGATTTTTAAACGGAGTTGAAAACAGAATACAAGGAAAACACTTTTCTGAATATACATCAACCATGTTCGCTCCAAAAATTGCCCGTTAAATAGTTTTCTTGCGAACTATTGTTTAGTAAATTTTCTAGTTCCAGATACAGGCTGTGACAAAGAAAAATCTGAATTTTTTCCTTGGTCGGGTCCTTGTTCTGCAAGAAAACAACGAATGGAATCAGTGATTGGGAGCCATGATTTTGGATCATTTCGATCAACAGAGACGATTGTTTTTTCTGGATGTAAAAACAGTTGCAATTTCAATAGTTTCATCCTGCAGAATAGAACCTACTGACTCTGACTTATTCGGTAAAGTTTTGTTGTCAGAACGCGGTAATGATGCAAAAGGTTCTAGACAAACTTCGTCAACTTTACTAACTCCAGAATTGACTACATCGCTAGTTTGGGAATTTTTAGGAAGTTCCATACATTCGGATTCGGATTAGGATTAGTTTTTGTCCAGTTAAGCAAAGCTTTATACATTTTTTGAGCCTCATTTTCTTTAGCGCGTTTTCGTTTCCGGAACTCAGCACCAGATGGTCGTGGAGGAGGCGTAATTTCAATTTCAATGCCTTCTTATTTTTCTTACCCTAAAAATGTAATTTTTTTAAGTAAAATGGCATTTTAAAGCTAATTTAAGTAAGTTTGAAACAGTGATTGAGAGTTTTTTTACGTATTTTTCAAGCTTAAACGCCTTTTTTCCAGCTCTTGAAATATAGACAATTTTAAATTTCACTATTTAACTGAAGAGGGAATAAAATTCCGAGATGATCATTTTGAAAAGAGAAACCCAATAAACCAATTTTAATATTATATCTATGTATCTTTTATTAGTTTATTATTGTTTCATTTCAGAATTATGAAGTTTCACGAAGTAAGGCTTGAAACAAAAAACTCTGTAAATCACGTAGACAAACATCCTCGTTTTATAATTATATTATAACTAATAGTAGCTTTATGTAATGCTTTATGTAATAGTAATGCTTTATTGGAAATCTATTTCGACATAATAGCTATTATAAAATTCTTAGAGACCTTAGAGAAAAAAGCATTTTGTACTATATATAATTTGGTAGTCTCATTTTCTTCCTGTATAACACCCTTAATGTAACCTATATTTATGCAAAAGGCAGAACTTACCTAACGGCAAAAAGAAAATTTTCCAAAGGTCGCTAATACAGCAAAAGTAAAATGTAAAATTACACACTAACCACTAACGCACAACCGAGATAACAACAACAACAGTTAGCAAACGAATAAATGAATAATGTTGCAAAAATTTTGCACTTGGTCAGTAAAACACGTGTTTGTTTATAAAATGACCCAAAGGGGCTAATAGTTTCTGTAAAAAGCAATAAAATAATCTCCATCATTCCATCCGTTTTTGGGTTTTATTGATGCCCTTGCCGTCTTTCCAGATTTGTACTTATTTAACATTTGTTGGAATTTGTTTGAATAATTTCAGGTCAAAGCCCTTTGTGAAGTATGAATATTGACGCTTTCCAATAATAGAATTTCAATATTCTCATATATTTTTTTATTTAAACACCCAAATCAAAGAGAGTCCGACCGCCTTGAACTCATAAAGGTCTTGAAAAAGGATTTTTTATTTTATTATTTACTAAGTAGTAAATAGCGTTCAATGAATTGAATTAAAATTTTACTTTCTTGTAGGTACAATAATCCTTCATTTCTTCGAAAAATAACAGAAGTGGAATTGTCGGTTTAGTAATTGCAAGAAATCGGTAACAACCGGCCACTAGGGTTTCTATCTAGGTACCTGGTAAACGAGACATTCAAAATATTTTATGTTTTCAGTTTATTAGTTTGCTTCTATGAAGGCTTCATTTTGTATTGTTAAGGTTAAGCAATAAATATTCTTAATAATGCAGTACCATACATTACTGTGAAACGCGAAAGCACCTTGCTTTGCGGCGGGGCTGGTATGACGTAACATTTAAAACTTTTTTTTGTATTTATTTCATTTACGTACTTGCAAATTGCGCCCGGTGCGGGGGCACCGACAGGCACCACCCTAGTTACGGCACTGTTGTTTATTTATTTTAACCTATGCTGATTTTTCTGGGTGTATGAGGATATTGCTATATATTTTGACATATGAGGGGTATATATGCAAAACGCGACATGTCACAAAAAATTGAAAATTGAGTTATACACATCATTGAACTTGCCTAATTTTTTTCCACCATGTTAATATACATTTAAAAGCAAAACATGATAAATGAATACAAAATTAGTCACTTTAGACTACATTAAGATTCAAAGTGCGACATTTGCCTGAATCATTCTGGTGCAAACAGCGACATGTCCATAACAACCAATCAAAATAGAGAAAATAGGTCACGCGATTTCGTTTACGCTATGGCAGATTGTGAATAGTTCGGTGATAGTAACAAGTGTTTTTGAGAAAAAAAAATATAGAGTCATTTGGATTATTTTATTCAACTGTTTGGGCGTGATACTATTGCCGATGTTATTGAAGAACATTCGGAAACAGATGAAGCAGAAGAAGATATAATAATACAAATTTTAAGCTCGAAATGTATATTTCTTTTTTTTCACATATTTACTTATTATTTAAACGAATTTTTAGTTTTTTAATATCTTAGTTCTACTCAAGTATGCTTTTGTTCAATAAAATATGCTTTCAAATTCAGTACTTGTTTATTATATAGATGCAAAACAGGGCAAGTCGTACATTCAAATGCAGAACGCGACATGTCACTAAGTTTTTCTCAAATTTTGGTTTTTTGTGTTCAGATAAATTTAATCAAGATAGGCTAATCAATTTAAATCAGACTATCCCACTAAACTAACAAAAATTATCTGAATATTATGGAAAGTAAACTTCTGGTAGTTTTTTGCGGTTTTCTCAAAATTCATTTACAAGGACATGTCGCGTTTTGCATATATACCACACACATGTCAGTCATGAGTCTAGATACAAGTTATTCAAGCAAGTTCTTATTTAGTCAGAATAAACGCATCAAAAACTATGAGAGAAAAAAATTGTGTCCTTTTACAAAAAACAAGCATTTATCTAAAAGTCAACTGACGAAAAAGCCTAAAATTCCAAAATCAACCGTGTATGACGTTTTTAAAACGTTTCGAAAAATCATTAGTCGTTAATTGGTCGAATACGGATTTGAAGCAGCTTCCAGGCAAAAAATTTTATGCACAATATCAAAAAGGCTTAGTATCTCCAAAATTTAAAGAAGTTGGCAGCCAAAAATTTACTTCAAAATTCATGATCTGGAAAGCCATTTGTGCTTGTGGTAGAAAGTCCTATACCTTCATTAGAAAAGGAACTATCAATGGCGATGTTTATGTTAAGGAATGTTTAGAGAAAAGGATTTTTCCATTTATCAAGTTTCACAATCAATTCTTAGTATTTTGGTCAGATTTAGCTACATCGCACTATTTAAAGAAGGCTCTAACCTGGTATGAAAACGATATGGTAAATTTCGAACACTCTCAGTCTTTGACCGATTTAGCAGTATGGGCTACTAGTCAAGAGAAAATTGAAAAAAGAGATGGAACTGCCAATACAATGGGGTTTATTTTAAACATAAAGTGGATTTTGCTGCTGAAATGATGGATACAGTTGCTGTACAAAAACTAATGCGAAAGTTAAGTGCAGCGGCACCGCCAAGCGTGTACTCTGGCTTACATCATCACCTCAGGTGTACGCGAGTGCTGTTGTCTATTGAATTGCCAGGGTATATACTCCTAGAAGGATGGACCCTTAAGTACTATATTATTACATGTAGGTAATAATATGGATTTAATCATATTAAATAAACCTCAGCGAAAGAAAGTAATTTTTTTATTAATTCTATAAATCTGTAAATTTTGTAACCTTTTTATGTACGTTTTATGAAATTAATTTAATTAACTACTTACTTAATAAATAAAAGAAGAAATAAAGAGCCAATGTAAAGATCACAAATCGAACTTTTTATTCTACTATATAAACCTAAAAACGTCCTCTTCTGCTGTTACGCTACAGGGACGGTGAACATACACTTTACAGAATAAGATTTTCATAACGACCGTTGTAAGACCATGTTAGATAACATGTTACCATACATAATGTAATATAACATTAAGATACAGAATAAGACCCTAAGCAGCCACAGTGGCCCAATGAGTTTTTTTTAGAAATTAATCAAACACAATATTTGGTAATTACTCCATATCCAGTCTAGGGTTGCCAAGTCCTAATTGGCGTTTAGCAGGACTTGTTCGGAGAAAAAACGGGACTTTTTAGAAAAAAGCAGGAAGTATATTTTTATTATTTAATTAAATAGATTAATTTTTTAAAATAAAAAGGACATTCGAAAAATAGTATAAAAACATCAATAAAACACCACATTTATAAAACAGTTTTTTAAATTTATTTTTTATTTAGGTATATAGGGTGTCCCAAAAGTCAAAGTCATCCCTTGGAAGGCTGATAGGGCAGCTCATGACTGTCCAGAATATCTAAATATGACCTTAGTAAAAACTTGTTATTTTTTGAGATATTGACACTTTTATGAATTTTGTGAAAATCGACACCTTAGATCTGTTTCTCGAGTGCCACAGCTAGAAAATTCCATTTTAAGATTCTTATTTTTGATACGCAGCCCTGAATAGCCCTGTTATTGCTTACAGTGCAAAATAAAATTAATAATACCTTTGGAAAAAAACCATTTTTGCCCGATTCACGAGGTAATTTATTTTTTATTAGCTAACTTAGACTCCTCATACTGTAAAAAAATACCACTCTAACACCTGGCAAGTTATTTTTAAAAATTTCTCATTTAGTGTAGTTTTTAAAATGGTATAACATTTTCTATGTTTTCTTAAAAAAAGATATTGCTATTTTACTTGAAAAGGAGCTAATTGTGAAATTATTTCAATATCCGGGAATTCGAATAAAAACAGTTGTTAAATTAAAGTGACAGGTATTTATTAAAAACTAACACAAACACAAATTAAAATCAAAGAATGTGTTCAAGTTGCCTGCCATCAAGTCGAATGCAAGAGCGGCATCTTTTTAAAAAAGATGTTTTTATTCGTCTTGCACTTCCTGCAGCATTGTCTGTTGTGCGGCTTCATTAATACGGTGTCTCAATTCATTTACATTATTTATTAGTTTTGTATAGACCTTCTCCTTTATGCAACCCCAGTAGAAAAAATCTAGTGTAAATGTTATGGACAGATGGAATCACATTCAAAAAAGATGGCTTCATGAACATGCACAATCTTCATAGTTATGGTCTTGAAAACCCACATTCAATGCGAGAACAAAAGTCACAGTATCGCTTCAAAGTAAATCTGTCGACTGGCATCTTGAATGGTCAAATAATTGGCCCCTTTTAATTACCTGAAAATCTAAATGGGAAAATTTATTACGATTTTGTAGAAGATAAACTGCCGAATCTTTTGGAACATGTACTACCTTTGACCACACGCAGGGCAATGTGGTTTCAAAATAGCGGCTGTCTAGCTCATTACGCATGAAGAGTGAGGTAACAGGGAGGACAAGAATGCGTCTTCCTTACACAATCGCATTCTGTAATAATATCCATTGTTTATAGAGTCACTACATATAGTCAGTCAGGCCATGTTGGCAGATCAGAGTACCGCAAACGATTCCATTTTGGGGCGAGAAAAGCCGGATATTGTCAATTATTATTATCTCCATTGAATTTAATTAAATCCACGTTTAGTTTAAAAGTTTTTCCTACATAGTTTTCATTCTGACAGTCCCAAGTTGTAATATGCCAAATACGTAAGATCCGGTTTTAATTTACGAATTACTAGATTCTACACTTTCTTTGCCCTAATATTTTCCCGTCAATTACGGTACTCTGATACGCCAATTTGGACTGGCTGACTAGATGTAATAACTCTAATTGTTTAGCGAAATGACTAACATTTAGTAGATTTCAAAGCAATTCCATAATAAAAATTTAGTTTTATTCGTTTTATATTCGGCGGTTTATTTCAAATTTAGAATTCCATGAACTTCATTTTTGATAGTTTTTACATTATAAAATTATAAAAATATGAAAATAGTATCTGCACAATACAGATACAAAGATACTACAGAAAATGTAGAGATCCAAATACAGTTACAAAATTTTAAACGTATCTAGATATGTATCTAGGTACCATAAAAGTATCTAGATACTGTACAACACTGTCTTTAAGGTAGCCAGAAACAGTGATGAATCTGCTGCTTATACAAAGTTTTGAGAAAATATAAAAAACAAGATAGCTAAAAAACCTGACATGATACAGTTTTTTGGCTATTTTTCTGGTAATCAGTACCCAAAAATCTATAAAAAGCATCATTCAAATCAAATCTACGAAAGAGAGTTCGTTGTAGTTCTGTGTTATTAGAAGTATTTTTTACTATCTACGCTTGTGGTGGATTTGGTTTTTCCGCCTTCCGCACGGCACTGGTTACGTTTGACACATTTGACAGTTGGTAACCTGACCAACCAAGTTGTTGTATGCGAGTGTCTGGATGTTGCTATTAGCTAGGTTATTTTTGTTCAGGGACTTATATTAGGAAAAATAATGGCAACAAAAGGGCCTTCTTATACCCCTTTGGGCACTGATGGTACAGATCATGCATACAGGCAGCGAATTGCCGCACAATACCAAATCAGGTAAAGTAACCTAACCTTCATACTTTCATTTTTGCATGTGCCAAATGTTCTGCTTGAAATAAATGTTACTTTTAAAATAATTCTCAATTAAGCTGTCTGTTTCAGTGCTTTAAATAAATCAAGGTTAAAGTATTGTATATTTTTCCACTACTTACTATACTTTGCAATGTTAGCCAAACTCTCATCCGACATCTTAGACAGACTAGATATTTTTATATTAGAAATCGAAGAACTTAGCATTCCACAAGTATGTGCTTTTCCTGTAAGTGTGTTACTGTAGTAGAAGTATCAGTAATTTGTTTTCCAGCCCTTGTTGTGGGAATACATATGGTGCATAAGTTTACTAGTGTCGTTTTTGGGATTAGCTTCCATTAGACGAAATCGTGTAAAATCTATGCAGCAATATATTGTTGGCATTATTATGTTTGGTTATCTACCTCTTATATACGCTCTTATTTATTATTGTAAGGATGTATGGATATATTTAACATCACAAGACGAATATGAACTCGATCATATACATTGGTGGCAGGTACGTAATATAATATATTTCTATTACGTTTTTAAAAAGTATGTTTTAGGGTTATCCATATGGTCTTTTATGGTATGGATTTATATTATTAGCAATACAAGTTCATTCCTTCTCCTTATACTTTGCGTGCAATTTAATAACTGCATGGAGAGCGAGAGGCACCACCAGAAAAATGGAATAAATCAGTAACTTACATTACTTGTATAAAGCCAAAATCTATCATAGCATAAGCACTTTTCAATTTTTAAACCCATTCATATCTTGATCAAAGCATGCAACTTTGATGATGCGTTGACTGTGTTATGAATGGGGTTTTAAAAAGATAATAGTACAAAAAAATAAGAAATGTATATTGTTTATCCCAGTTTGTTCCAATAATGAAGTTTTTTTTTTTTTGTAAACATTGTTTTAATCTTTGCGTTAGTATTTTGGTTATTACTATCTGACACGTTTAATTTTGACTATTATATTTTTGTTTGTTGTTATTATACGTTCAGGGTTCCCACTTGTCCTAAAAATTCCTAAAATAATGGATTACTAAAAAAAAATTCTAAAATAAACCTAAAAATCTTTCGAAAATAAATGATATTTTTATACTAACAGTTGCATTCGATCGCTATTTTACATAAAAATACATATTTTTTACACTAGTGCATAAAAGTACATATTCTTGGCATTTAGTCACTAAAAGTACGTATGTTGTTAACAAGATTTAAATTCTAAAAGAACAATCTGATGAGCATCTGCTGATTTTGGTATCGGAGAGGTCAACGGACAAATTGTTTATCATTTTGTTTATCTTGATGCATACATTCTAAGGGTTTGAAAATCAAGAACATGATTAACACATTTGTGTGTTCACGCAAAACAGGACTTCATGGCAGTAATCCTTATTACTCCTTTTTCCGTCATGTGTTTTAAATGGCGGAATCAAGTATTAAATTAATCAAAATAAAATGCTGATTCTCGTAAAATAAACATTTTGTCACATTTATAGATTGCACGGAATTTTATATAAACTGATTCTTAATTACAAAGCATATTTACAATAATGGGTCTTAAAGGGGGAAGTGACTCTATAAAAATACGCTATGCAAAGTCTCTGAATTTACATTATTTTATGAAAGAATATATCAGATTGTGTATCCAACATTAGAATCTTGTAGATTAAAGTATGATCTAAATTTTGATAAGAATTATTAAGATTTGTTCGAAAATAACTAAATAATCATAAAAACTGTAACAATAAGTATAGATATTTTTTCTTTCTTAAAACTAAAATATCTCTTTATAATAATTTGAAAGTACTTGAGTAGTTCACAGATCAACAAATTTAATTGATAAAAGTTTATTTATAACAACAATAATCATGTTACAGTTTCGGTTACCATTATCATCATTTTTAAGCAGTTTTGGTGGACAATAGTTCAGTTACTCTGAAAAGGATGGCGCTGTAGCATGTTTTTACTGTATTTTAGTATTTTTAATTTTAATTCACAGCAGTGGTTATTAATCTTCGAATACACATTAAAATTTTTAAATTGGTTTACATTTAAACGTATACATTACCATAACTAGCTTACAAAGATAACTTTAAGTATCTGTAAATCAATTATGTAATGCAAAACATAATAATATCACTAATATTTTTTTTTTCATAAATTCTAACTAAATATGTAAAAATTATAGCGATCGACCTTGTAATTTATTCTAAAAATTTAGGCGATACCGACATTTTAATATGAATTCTGTAATATTTATACAAGATGATTATTACAAATCATTGGTACTTTCAGATGCGAGGACCACCTATGGTTGTGTAGTATAATCTTAAAAGTCTGAAACTGAACTAAATGAATTAATGTTTTGTACCAGTAGCGACACGCCAACGGCAATTTTTCCGGAGTTTCTCAATTTCCAACCTTAACCTTGGAGGATAATTACAGTCTGTACTGCTGATTGTCACCTGGACACTTTATGCCATCTGTTTTCTTGTATATCAGGAAATAAATATTGAGAATGTTATGCTGTCGGAAGAATTAATTTTATTTATGTAAAATATTTTATAAATGTTGAAATATACTGTGATATTATCAAGACAAATCAAATAATGATTGTATTGTAGTAGAGTCCTTTAAATCATAGACTACAGCATTATTTAGCCAACTAAAATGTTAATGAAATTCGGTTCAATTTATTAAACAGCCGTACATAGATGTGACAAAATGTTTATATAACTAGTTTATGTGAATAAAATGTAGCAAATGCTTTTACTGTAAGGTGACCAGACATCCCGCTGTTGCTTCACCTGTGCCGGTGCCCACAAAATCTTCAAAATGTCCCGTGTTTATGGATAATCATGATTTTGCAAACATAGACAGCAAAACAGTTGCATTTCGTTTATTGGTTGAAACAATAAACATAAATAAGAAGTTTTTAATGAATTTTCTTCTAAATTCTAAATTGCAGTAAAATATATTAATATTGGTATCCAACAGAGTATCACCTTCTTTTCAAAAAGTAGATATCATTATCTTATTTTAATTTGACTGTGCCAATTAGAAATATCACACACTTTATTTGGGTTTACGTACAAACACTTAATTAACATTAATTACAACAAATAACAATCGTGGCATCTGTATAATGCCAATCACACTTATCAAACAAAAGTAAAATCTGTAAAATAGGGGAAGCCCACTCAACTCAACTAACTAGGTGTTCTTGGCAATGATGAACACGTGATAAAGATGAATTTTTTACATATTAGTTTTAACGCGTTAAAAATATACCGGTCGGCACTTGATTATTACATGCCATTGAGCATCACTTTATAATATTAATTGCGGCATACAAAAAGAATAAGATTAATTAATAAGAATAAGAGAGATTAATCGTAAAAGCATTTACTTACTATATTTTATTCACATAACCCTTTATTTTGATTAATTTGATACTTGATATTCCACTATTTAAAAGATGTGCCAGGGAAAGGTGCCCGGGTTACTACCATATAGTCCCTTTCCGTGTGATCACACAAATTTGTTAATAACTTTCTTTCCCTCCGGAGCCCGTTCTTGTTTCGCACCATTAGATGTACCCATACCCATCAAGATGTAAACGATGATATACTGAAGACATCAAAAGGAACAAAAAAGTCTTATACAACTTTGTTCTATAATGTACTACTTTTTTAGAAAAAAATAATGAAGTTGGAAACTTTAACATCATTTTGCTGCGTTAATAATAGTACTTTAATTATGGTGCTTTGTCGGCAGATGCATCTCATCTATCACAATAACAAACCTTAATGACATTTTATCGTATCGTATGTCGTTTCGGCGTAAAATTGAATTCTTTTTACAATTAAAAATTCATTTTACTCAATTAACAAACGTAACAACCTTGTAAAGTTTTAATAAAATTTGTTCCACATCCGCACAAAATGCTGATCTGGACATCTTGACATTGAAATAAAGCACGTCCTGCTTACAACCTTGCAATTTAAGAATATTTGGGTCAATGCCTGATCACAGCTTTGTAAATAATACCCTTGAGATAATATTGAGTTTGTAGTTCGTTGAACTTTGAAATAATAATTTGTCAATAAAGCAATTCGCAACTTGCTGTTTATTTAATAACAGTTTTTAATGATTGTATAAGAGAATATCTTTTAAAGAGAAGATTTATCTAATTTAAATTAGGTAATTAGGTTAAGGGATTTTGTTGACACCTAAAAAATCTTTATTTTTATGGTAATTTTTGGTAATAAAAGTATTTTTTAATAAAAAACAAATACATCAAGACATTTTGAAAATATTCCCGAAATTAATAAATATAAAATGTAGCTCAATTATTGTTTTATTTTTACAGTTGGTTTGTTATGAATCAGCGTGTTTTTAACGTACAAATTTTGCTTACGGAAACAGTTCGGATTACAAACTGCTTTGGATGTTTATTATTTTTAAACGACGACTGTCATCATCAGTTTGTTTGTTTGATTTTCTAAAATAAGGTCATGACCCAGCTGCAATTATACTTAAGCAAGGTTGCCAGATATGGCATTGGTTTTTTCTAAATTACTCGAAAGCTTATTAACATAGAAAAAAATTTATTAAGACATTTTTGTTCCTTTTGATGTCTTCTATTACCCCTTTAAATTAATGCGTTCTAACTCAGGACACGCTGTATATAATTTATCCGTTGACCTCTCTGGTACCAATTTTACTAGATTTCTACCATTGTTCTTGACAATCACGATTGTAAAACGCAAGCCATTTTGGGCTCAACTTATCAAGAAAACAAATGCAAATTGGGTCTTGTGCACCATCATTGTTTAGCGTAGTGTGCTGTTAGCAATTTAGAATGTACTACATGTTGCTCAGCTGAGCGATGACCACTCACCTACGGCTCGTGATCATAAACTTTGCCAAATCGCTAAGAAGTACATATTTTAAGAAAATGTAGTCACTATTTACATACTTTTTCAATTAAGTCTGCTACGACCAGTGTTATTGTGATCTCCTCATTTTAAAATGCCCTGTCACACACTAGTAATTTTTTCTAATGTGAGTATGTGTTAATAAAATGTGTCTTTGGATGAATGGACTTTTACAGCCACATTTTTTTATTGTGTTATGCAATAGCCTAAACCTAGAAAGGACCCCGCATGTTTCTTATGGAAATTGAATCTCCGTCAAATTGGCTGAAATATTTATATTATCCTGATCAAAAGTATCCCTAGCCATGAAGCTCTAGAATTAACAGTTTTGGATTTACAGAACACTAAATACAGGGAAAATTCATACTTCGGTTTATGGGTTTTTGACATGTACAGCCTCGGTAACGTCATCTTTTTTGTATATTTTTTGTTTTTGTTTTGATTAACACAGGTAATTATGTTGTTTTACATTCATGTGAAATTATACCGGGTGCCCCAGTATATTTTGATCCTTTATAAACGTGTATAACTTTGGAGCAAGATAATGAAATCTGGTGTTCATCAGTCTTCTTATTTTTTCTTTGAGTTTTTCTGAGTATCTGTTTTTCTCGCCTACTTCTGGTTTAATTGGAAATGATATAGCGTATTTTCAGGGATACGACAAATTTGTGATTTCATCTCGAAGATCCTGTATATTTTTTCATAGTTGGAAAATCCATTGTTTCCACTTTTCGAAAGTGGATACTCCAATACTACATGTTATTGAAATGAAATGAAGAAAGATATACCCCAAAAAATTTTGTGCCACACAACAGCCCTTATGAGAAAAAATATTATAGTTTAAATTCATGTCATATGTGACGTAATAGAGCCTGAGCCAATAAGAGATTGTTTATAAAGGCTACTTGAACAACCATTAAAATAAGTAAATTTTTTTTGTAATTTTTTTTAAAATAATAAACTTGTCAAAAACTTAGAGGCAGGTATATAGTTTTAAATTTTCAGTTAATTAAAATGGCAAATGTCTAGTATTTTTAATTTTTTTTACCTAGCACCAACCTTGAAAAAAAAGGTTGTATGTTTTAAGGCTTGGTAAGTATGCGATAGATATCTATCTTTCTCAGATCGTTTGTTATTCGTATTTGCTATTTTATCCTTTGCACACACATCAAAATTCAAATCCAAAACCACATTTTACTAACACTATAACAATTATTTATTCGTTATTTTTATATAAAACTGAATTTAATTTTTTAACAACCAAAAAAATGGAAACATCACCGCCAATCTTTTTCTTGTCGAGAAAGTCTCATTACACTTCGCCATACTATCAGATGGGCATGATAAGCAATCGGTCTCTACAACCACATAAACATCTTTCTGTAGTTGTCTTTGAAAATAACACCACCCTATACCACGCACAAGTATGTATTTACTTCAGTCGTCAATTAACATTTATACTGTACAATCTGGTCGTTACTTTCCTATAATTTTACCTACTGTAAGTGTTGGTTGCATCTTACAAATTATTCAAAGATTATTTAAATTACATGGAAATTTCCACAGTCCACTAAGCACTTTTCAATTACTTAAAAGATCAACTACTACTTATTCTACACACAGCTGGGTTGTAGGCGTAGATGTATAGTTTTGTCTATTACATGTAAAATATGAAGTAAATAAAACTTGTTTTTTCTACAGCTGTCAAAAAATGATTACATTTTATTCATTAATATCCATATACAAAATGCCACATTGGTTTTGTTTCCTTGACAACGTGCAGAAAATCTTTCGTGCACTAAAGCGAAAAATAAATATGAGCTTTATGCATATTTCAGCAATTTTGTTTCCGTAGCAACAAAAATTTCCTAGTGATATTTTTATGATTTTTTTTTATACTTTTTCGACTATTTTAACAATGCTGTAAAAAACGTGTGTGGAATTGAACGAAAACTCGAATGATTTTCAATCTTCAAGACTTTTATTCTTGACCACCAAAGTAGCATTTCTCGCACTAGATACACAAATAACTAAAATAACTTCATTGTATCATAGCGTCTTAAAGAATGCCTAGTTTTTTACTTAAAAAAGTCCTAAAAACCTAAAAAAATTACAATAAATGGGAGTGGGAGCCCTGTATGTTCATGAAGTCACAAAATTAGCCTTACACATAGTAATTTGTTATTTAGATTGAATCAGCAAATACAAAAGGTGTGATATACAGTTTGAAGTCGTTCCTACATACTGGTTATGAGCTGCGTGGATCCGTTCTGGCATCTCTGTTGTTTACTATACTTACTATACAGCTATAATTGTGTCTTCCTCTGTAGATAGAAGCAACTTCAAACTTAGTATACATCTTAGTACTAATAAATATCGGAAATTGCTTCCTTAGATAGAGTTAGTCCCATAAGAGTGTCCAGTTGATTTAGTGAAGGACTTGTGTATTGAAAAATAAAAACGATCACAATTAGAATCTAGTTCGATGTCTTAATTTTCATTATTATTTTGGCATGCTGGCTAGATTTATAGTATACGAAGCAGATAGTGAGCACATATTTCCCAAATCTTTCGCGATAATTCTTTTGTGGTTAATATGCATTTTCCCTTAGTTTATACTTGATATAGGACCAGACACTTTTGGTTAGATTACAGGGATCAACCTTGGTACATATATTTAACTCAGATACATAATGTATTCTGATGTGTAAGTATATATTTTCAAAAGTCAATGTTCTATAATGTATTTGTATTAAAAAAATAATCTTAGTCTTAACTATATGTTGCCTTTAACAAGATGTTTCAGTATCTGGTACTAATTGTGAAGTGTGCCTCAATGGTAGTTATTAATCCTAACCTATAAATACATTCATCTCTAGTGGGTCAATATGACATGAACGTGAATTTGGATATCAAAATGCATTATTTTTCCGATTAAGAACCATAATGTAAATAATCAATAATTTGCTACCAAGCAAATGGCTAAGAAAGCACATTTGGTCAGTGTTTTACTTTAAAAATCGTGGTTCAAAACCAAATAATTTATTTTTATTTCTTTATTAATTTATCCTAGCAGATACAATTTTGTATGCAATTCAGATCGTAACTAATCATTACGATACTAATGCCTCATAGTGATAAAGGGGTTGAAGTAAGACAGATGATGCAAGATTGTAGGCTCCCATACTGGTATATAAAAACCTTGACTCTTGAAGAACTCTCTTGTACATTTGGTCAACATTCAAAAAGAAACAGCTCTTACTGCTTTGGTTCTATTCACTGAAATTTTGACTCTGGACAGTTCAGTAGAGATTACACATCTTGAAGTCAATTTTGTATTTTTACAAATGCAATCACCACTGGCTCCTGGAACTAATTGTCATACGAAATACCTAAGTCTTTTCAAAGGTACGTATTTTTTTGGAAAAAAATTTGTATTCAAGCACTGGGATTGGCATTGGAAGGTTGTGATAGTCAATCCCACCTGTCAGTACTATTTTCTTTCTTTCAGTCTCTACACAACTGGTTGCAGTTTTAGAGTTGTTATCTTTTTGTAGTCAGCAGGGATTGTTGCACCTTACCACCTTCGAGCAGTTGGCAACAACTACTTTTGATAAATTTTCATTATCTTTCTGTAAAGAAGTCTAATGTTCCAAATCCCCTTGAAAATATAATTTTAAAAATGAGGCAACATCTTATACCTTCAACAACATATCGTCGGTCTAATTCTAATACCTCGTAACCCACTTTTTTGCGATTTTGGGGTTATGAGCTATTCCCATGGTAAAAAGTGCGCTGAGTCGATTAGTAAACTCCTCGTAAACCACAGGGCCTCCAGTTTTATTCTATAGCGATTTAAAAAATACCTCGTATCCCAACCTGGTACAGTTTTTGGGATATGGGTAACCCACTTTTTAATAATGTATACATGCTTAATCGCACGATAAATTAATACATTTGTCTGTTTAAATTTAACTAACAAAATTTCAGGAATTCAAACCATTTAAAAAGTTTTGCTTTACATTTGGTGACATTTTCTTGTTCTCCTGAAAAATTGAGATTTGGGGGTTATGAGGTATCAGAATTAGACCGACGATATGAAGAGTGTAGATCACGATCTTTTTCAATTTTTATTTGCTTTTGATCTGTTCTTTTTGCAAGCAATTACTATTTCTGAGGGAATTGTTTTAAGTGTCATTCTGCTATCAAATTGATAACGAAAGTAGCTTACTTCCTTTATCAATTTGATAGCAAATGACACCTAGGTAGGTGTCACTTTTATACAGTGTATGTAAATGTTTTTTATTTTTGTGACCAAAGCTGATGCTATAGCCCTCTAATCTTCTTCAGTGAAATGTAATGTCTGTGATGCTGATACATGCCTTAATCAATATACAAAAGTTCATCAAAATTATCATATGACACATTAAACAATTCACTGTGAAAGATTTAAAAAAAATGGTTGAGAGTAGAATTTAAAGCAGAAGTTCCCAAACTTTTTTGTCTCGTGGAGGACTTGCCATGTTTTTCGGTTTTGGGTAGACCCCCTGCTTACCTGATATTTATTTTTTGCAAATTCATCAACTTCAAATGTATTTTTGACAGCTGGTATAGTGCTACTCACTTTCAAAAATTTAAATTTCTAACTGTAGTGAAGTGTAGTGTGAAAAACTTAAAAAAACACATAGTAAGTTTTATACATTTATTAATTAAATTCAAATTAAAACGAACCAAATTAAAATTTATTATCTGTTACATAAAATAACTCGGCAAAAATAAATGCTTAAGAAATTACACTTTTTACCTGTAATTTACGGGTCGCAAACCGATTTTGACCCATTTTCAATCGAAATGAAAATTCCTTTCCTCCTCAGGTCTCGAATCCACATAGCCACATATATTTTTTTCGTGGCTAACCACTAGACTGACTAGACTCTAGTGGGTCAAATTAAGGTAGTATTATGTAAGTAAATAAGTACTATCTGTGTATGTGGATTATTCCATTCATGGAATGCCAAAATTAATGCCACAACCTGCTTATATGAGATCCACTATCGTTGACCCCCATTTTTGTTTCATGGACCCCCAATTTTTTTTCGCTGACATGGACCCCTTGCATGTCGCCGTCGTCCCCTGGGGGTCAATATAGACCACTTTGGGAATCACTGATTTAAAGCAATCATGATTGATATATTATCTGTTCTCCGATTCAAGAAAAATTTTGAAGAAAATTTGTTTTTCATTTATGTTTAGTGTACATAAAAGTGTCTTAGCAATTCTGTATCTACAATTGCTTGAACTAAAATTGCATATGTTACATTCTGCAAAACTTTATAAAATAAATATACAGTTTCTAAAAGAAACAAACAAATTGAAGACTTATTTTATATCTTATTCAGCTTTTTAAGAAAAATGTTTATTGCAAAGAACTGTAGAAATTAGTCCGTAAGTAAAACCAAATAAAAACCAGTTTACATCATTTTGCTGTGGTAATCTTCTATTGTGTTTCTGATCTTTTCAATTTATATAAAAATATAGAAAAGTTTATGCTATTGGCAGCTACTTTACAATTGTTTCAGTCGACATTGCTTTTCTACAATATTTGTACATCATCTGTGTTTACTAGACTAATGCCACTGTGTTGCCTATTCTATTCATCATTATTGTTGCCGATCTGTACCAGGAGGAGTACATCTGATATAATATTCCTTTGAGCATTCCTCTCTCTTCTTTCGTGATCACATTTTGTAACTTTGTTGGAAGTACTTAAAGCAGCGGTTCCCAACTTTCTTAATATTTAGGGCTCAACTTCTCATATCAGTTTTAAGTGTGCCCCCTTCCAATGGTTTTTTGGAGTCCTAATATTTTTTCTTATATCTATTTTTTTTGTCACTGATACACGGCAACTAGGCTAAAATTACACCACATTTGGCAAGACTATCCCCCTAACCATATTTCTCAAGTTTTCACAAGAAGTTACCTTTTGTGTTACTTATATATATTTACCTGTTTTTAAGGTTGACATTTTATGTTTGTATTAACAGAATGTATTTTTTCTTATTTTGGTTTCGATCATAAGTTCTTTTAAATTTTTTGTTCTCTTTTCTTCATGTCTTCGCACCCCACTGGTTGAAAATCACTGAGTTAAAGTATTCATTAGAAAGAAATATTTAGAAATATATATTAGAAACCATAAATTATCTTTTTTTTCTGTGACATACAACAATTTTTAAAAGGCAGGTACATCTAAAAGGGCATCACATTTTTAAATTAAATTTGTACAACTTAAGGCAGGTTAGTGTTACAGGCCCGAACTCGAAATTTAATAAAACCTTAAAATTCATTTTCTCGAAAACTATTCGTTTGAAGAACAAACTTCATAAGGAAAATTTGCTCTACTATATTCCACCTATCTACCATTCAGCCAAAATCCTTCAATTAATTTACACCCTGTATATGTATTTAGTATATAGGCAAACAGGTAATAAAATACAATAGACTGAATAACAAATAAACAATTTAGCTAATTATCCTAACAGTATATCACAGAATTATATATTTACTTCTTGTTTTAACTTGGTGCTTCTGGGACGAGTTTGTGGATGTCTTTTAATAAGGATTCCCATTTGGATAAAATACTGAAGAAGGATTCATGCAGCTGGTTAGCATTGCACCAAGATAGATTATGACATTTTAGACATGGATGTACAAAAGTAGATTTTCATTACATATTTTATACAAGTTGTGTAATGCTAAATGCCTTCTTAAATCCACTGGAGCTATGTTACTCATGGGAATCCATGATAATCGTGTTACACCATTCCTGTCGTTGTTCTCATTGCCTCATCAAAAATATAAAATAGAAAAGTATCAGTTCTAATATAGGCAAAACTATTTCTATACATGAATTAGAAAAACTTAGTGATATATACTACATAGCCACAGTTCGATGCTTTTTTTTTGTATGCACCGGTCGTGTCTAAGTCCTGCAAAATGCAAAGTCTCTTCCAGGAAACAGTTCCTCTAGTTTTGGGAATAACTTTATAATTTGTAATTAGTCTTATTATTATCGACTGAGAGGTCTGGTTAGTTATAGAAAAGTTTGTCAAATCTAGAAAAAAAATGTTTTTTAATATCTACATAACTTTTTTTAAATAATACTATTCGTTTAAATTATTTGTTTTTATAATATTAACAATGTACATTTCTTTCGTATTATATCTTTATTTGAATCTAATTATGCATAGGAAAGTATTTGTTACTTAAATGATTTTTATAAATAAGTTTCGATAGATTTTGAAAAAAAAAGTTATAGCTGTTAAAAGACATAACTAGATTGAGCAATGTTGTTTAAATTAAAGAGAAGCTCAATTTATTATAAACATGACTGTTGTTAAGTAATTTTGTAAATTTATTTCTTTTTTGTTTCTTGTGAAAATTTAATTGGGATTGTTTATGACCATTGAATATTTTGTTTATGTAAAAGCATTATTGTTTAGGAATACTTTCATTTGCTGAAGAAATGTTTTGTTAAGGTTTGGACCAATTAATGCAGAAGTTAGAAATATTATTTTTATGTTTTTGGTATATATGTATATTTCTCTAGAAAATTTTGGAAACCTCTAAAATGCTTCTATTTGTAACTTGTTCTGAAAGCCTGCCTTATGTTCATTTTCAGTTCTTATCAAAACATGTTTTAATGTTTAGGAACACTGTTTTATAAATGTCATTGAATAACAATTGTGTAAATAATGGGCAATCTTGCTTTGAGAAGTGTCCAAATTAATGATCTGGACATAAAGTGGGTTTCTTTAGAGCAGATCACATTTGTATAATTTATTAGATGTATTACAAATCTTTAGAATTTTTGTTTTTTTTTGTGCTGAGAGTACACTAATTCTTTTTTGTTATGTAGTTTTTATTAAATTATGTGAGACTTGTCAATATTGTGTTCACTAGTTTTGTAAATATCGCTGTTTTGGGAATTTGTTATTATTATCTGCTGGTAAGTATGAGAAATAACTCATTCTGTTTTGTAATTAAGTGATTATTGTTATACAATTGTTTAATATATTCCCTTGCTCAAGCAAACTAAATTTGTTGTTATACTTCTTAATAATTGGGCTGTAAATAGAACACACAAAGCAATGTAGTTTTTACAATTAAAATTGGAAATAAATACTCTTAAATAAACTGTGAGATTTCCAATTTTAATTATTAGATAGACTCATCACTAATAATGCACATATTAAACGTTTCATACTTGTAAATACAAATTAATTGTTGTACATAAAATGATGTATCCTGTTAGATACTATAAAAAATCTTTTTATTCTCGATGTACAATTATATTGCTTACAAATTTGTTGTACTGTGTGACTTTTGAAGGAATAAATCTGAAATTTGCTTAATTATCTTGCTTATTGTTATACACAAGCCTGTTATTTTATTTTCCAGTTGAAGGTAAACTGCACATTTGTATTTAGTAATTTAAAAGGAAAGTATGAAACCTACTATAAAAGGTACCATGATGATCACTGTTTAATTAACGATTTCGCTGTTTTTTTGTATTTAATTGTAAAAAAAAGGTAACCCAGTTTTACCAATTGTAATTTCTGCATGTTTGATATTGTCTATGATATTTTATGTTGTTATATGTCAAAATTAATTTTTAAGGTTATAGAATACAAATACAGAAATGATTCAATTAAAAATTTATGTTAGCTTTGTAATTTTTGGTTTATTTTACTAAAATACTGCCAATTAATTTTTCTACTACTACTTAATTCTAACATTAATTTAAGATATGTTGATGCAGTGGCGGCTGCTGCATACGTAAACCCGGGCCACACGACAAACTGGTATATCGCTATCATGCTCGTATGCACACATTAAAGCAGTATATCATCATGTGTTGCACTGCGAGTGGCATGGATTTGACGTATGCAGCAGCCGCCACTGTGTTGATGACATGTTTAAATCAAAATTACTATGCATAAAGTTACTAAAGTACACGATCATCACAGTAGTTGCTGTCACATGATATAATTTTAAGGAATTACATTTTTATGATTTTTAGAAATTCGGAAACCTATTAAGCGCCGTCAACTTTCAACTACTTCATTATCATTTTAAAAATATTGCTAAAAACTGACTGATTAGAGTTCCTAAATAATAAAAATGAGTGTATCAAGGTTTTGAGTTTGTATTATTGAAACAATGGAGTACACATAGATGGTGTTAATTATTGATGAAGAAAAATATTGAAAATGTATTGGCAATTATTATACTATAAGTTAAGTAAGTATTAGCTCATCATCATGAAGGTCACCACATACTGCTCAGAAGCCCCCACGAAATTTCTAATTTCTCTGTTAAAATTATTACTTAAGTATTTTTTTATGGTGGATGTTCTCTTCCTATTATCTTACGATTTATTTAATAAAACAATTACATATATCAACAAGAAAGAAAATAGGATTTTCCAAGTTTTTTCTTCTGAAAATATATATTTTAAGCTAAAATTTTGAACATATATTATTGAGATTTTTATTAAGGTAATTACGGAATTTAATTGAAACAGGTTCAAGATTAACAATTTTATTCGAAAAAATATGATCAAGAGAGAAGATTAATCTTGCACTTCTTCAACATCTTGAAACATTCTTCTACGCGAAAAAATTTTCAATCATTCGTAGTATCACACATAAAATTACTGTAACTGGAAATTAAAAAATCTTGGCAAGTTTATTGCAAATTTTTCAAATATAATCAGGCAACACACAATACACCAAATGAATATGAATCTGTACCTGCTGTTTTCTAATTGGAAGGCATCAAGCCAGTTGAATAGTGGTCACTAAAGTTGAAGATGACCATCATAAATAATCTTGTTAAGGTAGCCATATTTCACAAAGTATTTTGAATGACCATTACACTCAATTATCTTCTCCATTCCTTATGCCCTTCAGGCGTCGGATTGAGTGTTCAGATTCTCTTTTATCCATTTCTTCCAGGCTTTTTTTGTTTCTTGCTAAGATTCTCATCTTGTGTTTTGTTTTCCTCTTTGTTCTTCCAATGTACTCTATCTGTTCTAACCATTTTCTTCTTGGTCTCCCTCTTCTTTTTTTTGGATTGCCCATTTCCATTATTCCTTTTATTAATCTTTCATTTTTCATTCTTATGACATGCCTGTACCAGTTTAACTTTTTTCTTTAATTTTTTCTAAAATTGGTGTTTGTGTTATATCTTACCTAATGTCTTTATTTCTCACCCGATCCCATTTTGTTATCCCTTTTATCTTCCTGAGATGTTTCATTTTCATTGCGTTTATCCTACTTTCGTGTTTTTTCTGCCATGTCCTTTTTTAATTTAACTTTTAAGTCTATTTCTTTGTGGCCTCAATCAATCAATTATACAATATAAAAATAATATCTTAGGAATAATTGATAGTCTAAATTAAGCTATAGGGGTTTAAGAAAACCAAGAAATACACTTAGTAATGAAGTATTAGAATGGAACCCACAAGGACAAAAAACCGGGGAATGCCACATACAAGTTGGAGAAGGATTGTATTTGAAGAAAGTGGAAAAAGTGTTGCAGAATTACGCATAAAAGCTAGTGATAAAAATCAATGGAAAAACTATGTCGATAATTTATGTAGCACTTATAAATCTATATTGTAATGTACGAGTTACATGCGAAGCAAAGAACACAGAAACAGTTTCTACCTGTCTGATGATTAACAAATGAATTGATTCAGATATAGTATTCTAGAAGACCATTACGCTCAATGACAATTGTGAAGTGCATTGCATTTTGCTTGGTTAAAACTTAGGCGAGCGCATTGACCGTAGAGTATGAAACTTGCTCCCAATTCTAAGATTTGATATATTTAAATATACGAGGTCAAAGTTACACAGGATACCCATAAATATAGGCAGGATTTTGTTGCTGATCAGTGCTATTGAATTTACCCTAATAACACCAGTAGCGTAAAATGTTTGAACTATAAGAATCTTATCTGTTTTTTATTTCGTATTATTGCTTCTGTGATTTGTGAATGAAGTTTTTTTTTAGTGTGTCAGTTTATGCTGTGTGTGTATATACAGTGCTATTAAATTAAATTACAGTATGTGCATTTACCTATGTTGCATTTATAAATAATCGAGTCAAATCATTATGCACACATAGGCAACCAATCGCTCTGTTATAAACTTTACATATATTGCATGGTAAATAAATAGCACTGTATTAATGAAATATACGGAACCTTGTAACTGTCACTATCAATTGCTTTGATACAAATGTAAGGTGAAAAAACTAGCAAACATGCCACGCAGTACTTGCAAAGTAAGAAAACAAAATAAAGCCGCTGTTGTAAGAAAGAAATATGTATTTGAAAAGACAAAAACTATTACAGAACAGCACTCATGTGGTTTATTATCATTTGTAAGTATAACAGTTACACAGTTTATAATTTACCAACAAGCTGAGTGATACTGTCAGCTAAACACGTCTAATGAATCGGAACAGGATTGCTACAACCATCATTGAGAATAGCGTCACGAACGGAAATATTTACAATTCAATATTATATACAAAACCCAACTTCTCTTCCGTTCGTACAATATAGCGTGCAAGGCCACACTCAGTTGCCCACGCTAGTTAAGCAGCTGCGGTCTCACCGCCAACAACTTGGAGTCAAGCGCGCTCGCTTCGCCCACAACTGCATTAGTTGGCATGCAACTTATACGCCTACTTACTCCGTATATGCGAGACAACCTACACGATTTGCAAGCAGGTGCACATTTCTTAAGGAGAATCTACCACACTTCCGCACAGCTGCAGATTCGTGCCAGGCACCACCAGCACGAATGCAAACTGCCCACAACATGAACTTCCTTAGTTTCATACGAGGAACTTCAACCCACTGATTCCCACTACGATGCTAATTTCTTCCGCGTTCAGCAGTATATAACCAGCTTGCTTGAGCTCTTAAAATCAGTCAGTGAAGTTGGCTCCAACACTACATCTACAAGCAAGCTGGTGAGTACTCTTTAAATTATGTAATGCTTAGTTGCTTAGTTGAGTGGGCTGCGCTAAACGCCCACTCTCTGCAAAATTATGGGAAGTTGTGACCAGGCTACCCAAGCTTAGTTGTAAATCACTAGGAGTTTAACTCCTATGCTTAGTTTGTAGACCTAGTGCTAGAACAGGGTTGGTTACGACCTCCCTCTTGATTGTATTAGTTTAGGAGGACATGTACGTCCTCACGATGTATTCTTTGTATGTATGTGAACCTTTGTACTCTCTTATTATTATTAGTAGATAGTTGTTTTCTACGACTTGTGTTTAATTTCTCTCTACCTCTGACTACGTCTTCCAGTCACGAAAACCCCACTTGACAATAGCTGTCCTATTCAGCATTTGACTATATGTATTTACAGAACTGCTACTATCACAACAATATATATATATATATATATCACATATGATGTGGTGTCATGTCACAAAAAAATTGAACATCAACCTATTGTCGATTACAGACAAATTAAATCGTTTGTCACCACGTTGTATCTTCAGTCATAAACTGCCACGTCGCGAGTTAAATAATAGCGATACTTGTATTATAAGTAAATTTACATTTTCCAATTTTTATAGATCCAAAGAAGAACTTCCAGACTTATTTGTGGAGTAGGAATAAGACAATGAAGATAGATTACAGTCAAAATTAACTGGAAATCGGGTAGTTGAAATAAACTTTTTAATAGATCAAGCCTTCAAACTTGGGAAGCACGATAATTCTTGTACGATGGGAAAAATGGAATTTGAAAAAGAAATTAGAATTAAGTTTAGATCATATACATATATATACGATGCCATACATTTGCAACAAAAACAATAACTCTGAAAACGTAAAATGAACTAATGAAGATTTTGTTTGGGTTGTTTCTTCGATAAGCTCTAGTTATGTCAGGTTGAAGAACTGCTGTCTGCCAGGAACATTCCTATTATGACAATAAAAAGGACCTAGAAGAAACCAACAAGCTTAATTAAAAGTGGGAAAATCTCTGGGAAATAAAGCTTAATGCTGAAGAGGAGAAGCGAATTGGAGAAGAAGAGAGTCATTGGGAAAATGGATATCCGTACATAACTATGGTGGTGGATGAGGATGGGCTAAACGTCCGTATAGATATAGTTTCTCTTCATTATCGGGTGCTGCCTGCATTATAGACCTCAAAACAAAAGTTACTTTATATTGGAGTGAAAAATAAGTTTTGCTACGTAAAAGAGCAGCATATTATGTTTCAAGAATTATTCAGGATTTCTGACTGGAGTGGAACGTGCTATTGTTGTAGAGGAATTCAATTCTAGTAATTTTCTTAGCTATTTTGCGATAATATTCCGAATATTTTAAGACAAAAAGGAAGGTTTTATACAAGAAATTGAATTTTTGATAAGCTTTTAAACGTTTGCTATTGTATGGTAATGCTTGTATTTGTTTGAAGGCTGGAATGAAAACATCTGTCATCATTAAGCATTTAATAGCTTTTTTATTTTTCAATTTATTGCTATAATTTTAGAAAAAAGTTTAAGCACTGCTTACATTGATGTATCAAATGGTACAGATCAAAGTAATTGTTGTCGTTTTTTTGAAAATGATTGCCATACTTCTTTGAGAACGCTAACAATCGATTCAAATACAATATCCTGATCTGTTTATTATCTGATTATGATTATTATTATTATTATTACCTTTTGCATTGATTTAGTATTCTGTTTACTTTCCATATGAAGTTTAGGTTAGGTTGACAACCGTTGAATAGGTATCTAAAATTATAATTTAATGAGCAAATATTTTAAAACTATTAAAGCCATTTTCTAAAATACAGGAATAAGGTGTTCTGTTTATACTGTTAATACTAATAAATTGAAAAATATTACAGTTATTTATTATTTTGTTCCATATTACAGTTATTTATTATTTTGTTCCACTTCTTATAATTAATATTGTAACGATCTGTTAATTAAAATGCAGATTTAGTGTGAATTGTTTAATAGTAGAAGAATATTTACATTTAATATTACACTAACCAACGTCTAAAACTAATTAAAATACAAGAAGACTAATCTCTAAACAAACCTAAATTAATTTATTCAACACTACAATATTATTTACTTATTTTAAACACAAAATTATTTATTTTTACTAAAGCACTATATATTTATCACGTTATCTCTCCTCGTCAACTCCCCTATTTATGCGATCACCGTGTTTATATATCCCTCTCGGGGATTTTTCAGAACAATGTAGAATGTTTCTCGAAGCTTCTAGCGTGTTCGATGTACACGGCGTTTCCTCGTTGATTGTGGATATAGTCGATATCCAGATACAGTCGGGACGACTCCGCTATGGAACGGTGACTTTACTGAATGTTTACATTTATACTTTGCTTTATGTTAATAGCTTCGGCACTAGCTAGGAGAGCTAGAAGAGGGACGATAGGTAACCTCGCTTCCACCTGTGTGAACTGGTAGCTCTTACAATAATAAGTGACGCGCAATTAAGCATATTTCAATTTATTGGCTTAATAGGGGGCGTGGTCATAAGCTTAACGCAGTTGCACGTCGTTAAACAAAACTTGAAATTATTGTTTCAAAACAGCTTTTGTTCCATGAGAAGGAGTGACGATATCGGTACTTTTCACCACAACTACCCGCTCCGTTGCGGTAGAAGTAACAATCTATGCCCAGACCACGGTAATACCGTATCCTTGAAGCTAACCTCAAGCATCTTTTGAGCGATTTTCCAATCTAACTGGTCCTACCATCAGCTGAGGATGGGAACTGTCAATTTATTAAAGCCCTTACCCAGTAATTAAAATGCCGTCTTATTTACGTGATTTTTTAGACATGGTTGGTCGCTGATGACGAATGCCCAATTATAACGTTATAATGACGTCATACCAGTATGACGAATGTAGAGTTATGACTTCTCAACGACGTCGACAAATTTCCTTAAAACAATGTAAGTAAGACCCGTTTTACATATACGAGAATTGTAGAGATTTTAACCAGAATTTTGCTGGAAATTTTTCACAAAATGTTTCCAATAAATTTACAATTAATAGGTATTATTCACTGAATTTGAATAAATAAAATAAACCTAAAAATATCTTACACACTTAGCGCTAGAATATTAGGTACCTGATATGTATTACAGTGGCGTGCGGTCCATGGAAGCAAGGGAAGCAATGCTTCCCTTAAGAATTTATTAAAATTAAAAAACAATGCTAACAAAAATATTTTTATAAAATTATGGTTATCGTTTATTTAAATTTGTAATATTTAATCAACATAAGGCTTAATATTCGTACAGCAAAAAGTATAATTATTTAGAGTACTATTTTAAATTAGGCTCACTAAACTTGCGCGGAAATGTAATACCGATTCAAATGTGTTACTTACACTGCATATAAGCACTGATTTCGTCGCTTACTGTACTTCTTGCTTTCGGTAGCGGGCGGATCGCGGGTGCGTTGTGGGCTACAGTTAACATCGTATAAGGTAGAGTTATTTTTATTAGCGTGCTCCGTGATCAGGTGTTTATTATAATTTCGTTATTTGTTCGATTTTTCGTGTTTGTTAAATGTTACTTAAGCAATGTAAATCTGTGAATGAAACTGTATTTTGGAACATTTTATTATTTCAATTTATATAAGTTGGGCTTTTCTGCAAATTCAGCTGCTTCGGTGGAAGGTTCGAGTACTTCCGATACATCCGAATCGCAACGATTTTGTTGTCCAATTTGTAAAGTATTATTATTATAAGATAAAGAATTTTCTTCATACAGTCTTGGAGGGAATTACAAATTGTTGAGAAAGGCAGACCAAAACCAGAACTTTTAAATTTAACAACAAAGATTAAAACCTGCACCAGATCTTTTGCTAAAAAAGACCGGAAAATCGAGTTGCATTATAAATAAATAGTAGTAAGAAATAATAATAAAGAATAATAGTCAACAAATTCCATAAATATAAAAGACGTATTCTTTTCCACATTGTGATTAAATCTAAACAATCATAAAAATTTGAAAATGCTTTGTCACAAAAGAACGTTGACAATAGTTACAAGTTTCGTCACAGCACCTTTTATGATTTAATCATGTCAATCACAGAATTTCTACGATTCAAAGGGGTAAGGGGATTACCAATCATGCTAAGAATATCTTACTAGGTGGGGGGGGGGTTAATCAGTATTCAAAAAAACGAGATGTGCTAAAAAATTACCAATCCGATTAATCATTATAGAGCAAAAGAATACTACTGAAGTGTAGAAGTTCTTCTTTAAAAAACTTTTACGCTTAATAATTATAACACTGTTTTTTGTTGTACCTAGGTATATTAAAACTAAAATCGTGGTTGCTTCCCTAGCCTAAATTCTCACCGCACGCCACTGGTATTGATGTTGCATTATTTATACTAAAGCAGTCTAATACAGCACTTTCTTTTACTCGTTGTGGAATAAATGTTTAATAAATGTTTGAGAAAAAACAAAAGAATCAGTTAGAATCTTTTGGAAATTAATAGTTCCATTTATATTACAGTGATTTACTAAATCGACATACTTAAGTGTACATAGAAGATACCGTCACATGCCGTCACGTAAAGGTGGGTACACATACAGCGAACGAAGGCGAACGAATTCGTTCGCTTAATGTATACGTAATTATTAACGTGAAAAATTAGGTAGCAAGAAAAAGCGAATGAGCCATTAATGTAGAACCCTCTCTCGGGTTCTATTAATACCTATTAATAATTATAAATGATTGTATGTTAATACATATAATCATTTATAAGTCAATAAAAATACAGAATATCTTCGTTATTAGTCAAATAAACCGTCTTATTTAATAGCAATCCATAAAAAGTAATTTTTAAGGAATCCTAAAACTTATACACAAACAAAAAATGAAACCTGGTAATCGCTTGGATATGTTCCACCTAAATTAACTGAATTATATTATATTAATATCAACTGGTTTCCAAACATTGTATGCGGGTTAGACGTTTAGACGAATACACAGTTAACCAGCCACGGCAGCGATTCGTTTCCAAAAATTGTTTGGAGGTTAGAAACGCCACTTAGCCATTGTACATAATATTAAATGGTATTAATATATTATTTAATATACAAAAAATTATATATAGGCAGTGTTGTAATGTATCTAGATACAGTGTCTAGATACTTGTATAGTACCTAGATACATATCTAGATACTTTTAAAATTTTGCAACTGTATTTGGATCTAGATACATTTTCTTTAGTATCTGTGTATCTGTATTGTGCAGATTTTTATTATGGAATTATGAAATTGCTTTGAAATCTACTAAATGTACTAAATCTACTACTTTACCTCGCTAAACAATTAGAATTATTACATCTAGTCAGCCAGACCAAGTTGGCGTATCAGATTACTGTAATTGACGGGCAAATATTGGGGCAAAGGAAGTGTAAAATCTAGTAATTCGTAAATTAAAATCACATCTTACGTATTTGGCACATTACAACTTTGGGCTGACAGAATGAAAACTATGTAGAAAATTATTTTAAACTAAACGTAGAATTAAATTCAATGGGGTTAATAATAATTGATAATTTCGGACTTTTCTCGCCCCAGAATGGGATCGTTTGCGGACTCTGATCCGCCAGCATTGCCTTGCTGACTAGATGTAGTAATTCTATAAACAATGAATGATATTATTACAGAATGCAATTGTGAGAGGAAGATTCCTTCTTGTCCGCCCAGGGCAGTGTTGCCAACTGTACCATAATTATTGTACTTGTACCATAATTTACAGCTTGTAGCAACGTACCACAATTAGATAAAAATGTACCATAATTGCAGGTATGGAGAGAATTCATGTAATAAACAGGAATCATTCTTTATTACATATAATAGTCATTTAATATTTACGTAATAAGTCTGGAAAGTATAGACTTGTAGATAAGTACTACGACAAGCGATAGGTGAATCCTCTAAGTCTGCGAGTACAGTAAAGAGCTTTGTTACACAGTTCTATTTTTTTGTCAACAGTCAATTTGAGAACTTTTAAAGTAAGAACTATCTTAATGAAGTGCTTTTGAAAATGTGACAAAGAGTAAGTACAATCTATTCCGTTACATGAAGGGTAACTAAAAGTAACCAGATTTAGCGACGTTTGTGGTGTAATAGTACTAGATACTTACAAAAATGTTATAGTGTGAATTCTACCAACACTACTTTGAAATTAGGTTATCAGAAATAATATTTAGGCTATGATTGTTTCTGTTAAAGTGGTAAAACATTTTCTAGGCTTTCAAACAACGAAAACTACTGGAATTCATTCAAGTTATTAATATTTTGCACAACTCCAAGATTGAGGATAGAAAATCTACACAAGTAGCATGTTTAGGAATGCTTTAATAATTGTTTATTTTATATTTTTATTAAAATATTAAAGTAAGTTAAGTGTGAAAAGAACACATAATAATTCTAAAAAGAGCAAATGTTTGAATGCATACTGTACTTATCTTTAGATACTGGTTTCTGCTTAATAATTATCCATTTTTAATATGTATAAATCTTAATAAATATTCCTGTCCTAGACTAGTCCTGGAATTGATGCTTAATTAAACGACTATTTTCGGTACGAAAAATTGACTAGGAAGTTCTTACTTTTGGGGTGATTACAGTAAAACAAGTATCTACAAACGTATCTAGATACATTATGTTAAACTTTGTATTTGGATCTAGATACTTCACAGCAAAATCATCTGTATCTGTATCTAGGTACCTTTTTCTGATAGTATCTGTATCTGTATCTAGATACACAAAGTAATGTATCTCTTACAACACTGTATATAGGTAAGTAAAAACTTACATTAAGGCATTATAATGCAAATTATATAGTGTTTGTTTGAACTTGTATCTTCTAAAGCCAAAGACTGCACTAGAAAGCTAGATTTTGAAGGTATATTTGGTATTTGCATATCTTTCTTTGTTGATTGAAATAATATTTTAATTACAATTTATAGTTGGTGTGATTTTGTTTATCGCTGTTAATATTTCCGCAGATACATTAACTTCAAGCCACTTCACTATTTTACTCGACTAACCTGACGTCTTTAGTTTTGCTTTTGAAAAAAGTTTAAGCAAGACAATTTTAGAATTGTCAGAAACGCGCCCCGTACCATTGTCTCTTAGAAGATATGTAAAGAACCATATTCGTCGAAAGTATTTTCACTTGAGGGGTGGGGAGGAAACTTTGAATTCATAGATACAAGTTACCCAAAATTTCCAATTAGTAAAATTAAAAGGATTATCTATAATATATTAACTTGCTTATTCTGTCCGTCCGTCCGTGCGATGTTCATTTCAAACGTTTCTATTGGTCCGCGAGGAGGAGGGTAGGCACACATATAGTGCACACATAGGCACACCTGTGGCATATGTGTGCCTTTCCTTTACTAATGTAAAAGAAAGAGCGTCTAGACGTTATACTATATTGTACAAAGGTTTTGTAATTATATGCATCAGACACGATTTACTTTTTTCTGTACATTAAATGCTTTTTCTTATTAAATATTGTATTTGAATAATTCGCTAAAGCCCTGCGCACCAGCAAGAAAAATTGAGCGAAGTGAACATTTGTCTTGTATAATAATACATAGATGTTCGTTACTGCTTGGAGGAAACATAAATTTGGTTTAAATGCATTTTATACGTGGCATTTTATCTATAAAACAACTTTATCTTCATATTTTCGTTGCTAAAAACAAATTTATCTACGTGAGAACGCCTTGAAAGCCTTTTTACAGCTGCTTCCAAACTAACGATAAAACATTATTATATTTGGAATAAAATCTGCAATTTTAAACACGCAAAATATATTCATCTAAACAGGGCCGTACTAAAATTATTTTTAATAAATACATTTTCAAATGTATTAAAATGGATCTTGCAATTTTAGCATCTTGCATAATAAATCAGTTTGTAACGTGTAGTAGATGATTTTTGTGATTTAACTAAATAAGTTTCACGAATTTTTTGCTGAAATCAGTGGTGAAGCGTGGTAAATTGTGTTCTCAATATACTTTTTTAATACAAACAAAAAATGCAAAGAATACATGAAAGTGTTCTCGTGAAATCAAAGGAAATATTGTTTAGTGCCTCAGTGTTCCTGTTACTGCATTAAAGGCACATCGCTCCATGGCTTTCCAAAGGATCGAAAACTACATTAAAAGTAGGAAGACGTACTTAGAGACGCCTGTATAAATTGATCCGTGCATTTTTTGCAGTTACTTCCAACACTGCACGAAAACGCTTAAAAAGAGATTAGTGCCTACTCAGAAACTTCCTCTAGATTTATTTATTTTAATTCTAGAATATTCTGGAAATAAAAATAATTAAGATATGGATTGTTTTTTAAATAGCAATTGGTTACAATATTTAACAATGATGTATTTTTGTATTCATATTTTGGAAGTTGAGAGTTCACAGCAGAATTATTCTTACATAAAACTGTCAGATCACACCCTGGTATTTAATTTAATATAAATAATCCTGGTAATAAGCCATGCGCTGTTCACGTCTATAAACACTTTAGAAAGCTTTATCTATTGCTAAATACTGTTTACATGATCTTAAACTGCTTCTTCTACCTTCACAGAGTGCATCAAACATCTATAAGCATAAGCATAAAGTTTGTTATTCACTCTTAATTCCGACATCTTGCAATTTTCAACATCATCTACTGATACATGATTTTCGCGAAAAATAGGTTGTTTCTGTTTACATATTGTTTGCGCGCCAGTTTGCAAATTTAAGTTGGCTTTCGTTCTTGTATTTGAAGTGTAGTTTTTTTTAATTTGTATTGTTTTTAATGGTTATTATTGATATTATTGGCATTGTTATTAGTGTTTTCTAATTAGAAATATATTTAAAACTATTTTTTTAATATTTATGTAGGTATACTAGATACATTTTAAGTTTTTACGAAAAGGTAATAATCTATGTTTAATCTCTTTTAATCCTTACTTTATCGGATTTTAAAAACGCTTACGGTAAAATCTAAATACAATAGAAACCCGTACGCTTAAAGGTACGGAAAATTACAAGAATCTGACCGTGTTTTTGTGAAAGAACTGCAAAATGTAAACAGAAAAACTGTTAAACTTTTCACAAAAACAAATGGAAGTTGCAAGTGCAGGCCTGATCATAATTCGTAAATCTCTCCTGTTCAAATTTCAATTATCATTTTCTCTTTGTCAGTATTTTAAAAACGTTTAAAGTAAAATATAGAATAAAGATATTCTAGCAAATAGAAAACTACATATCCAACGATACCAAATGAAAATTATAAAAATTTTAGTTTTCTTAAAAAACTGCATAATGGGTTTTACGCATAAACCGATTTAAAGCTTTAAACATAAACCATTAATTTTTTTGAAAATTTACTTTAAAATTTGATTTCTAATTGAACTGTGTTTGAATTCAAACAAATTATAATATTCAGCTCCCCAGAACGATACCTCAGAAGCTTTTGTTAAAATATTGATTGCGTGATAGCGATTTTCGTAAGAATTTGTTTTGCAGAATACAAAAATAACGAATTTCGTTATTATAACGAACTTCGATATTTTAACATTCGTTATCTCATCAACGAAGTCTTACAGAATAAGGGGGTAAGTATAATAAAATCAAAATCATTGTTGCTTCCCTTGCTTAGATTTACACCGCACGCCACTGATGTATTAGTTTATATGTTGCAGGCTCAATCATTTTTATAAACAAAATAAATAGATGTGGTACATACGTTTCAAAAATTCCCGAGTGTTCTAGCATTACTTGACCGGTATCGGTAAAGATCGTGAAAAACAACGTAACGAAGGAGGAGCCGAATACTGCAAAAAGTTGGTTGATGTTGATTTCCTTTCAGCTGATTGATGTGCAGTGGCGTAACTATCACCCCCGCAGACCCTGCGACGCGGGGGGGCGCAACCATCCGATAGGCGCTGCTTACGAGAAATTTTATTTCGTTGGGAATTGAAAATATAAAACATTGGAGGAAAAACCATTATATGAAAACAATAAAAGGAAATTATGGATATACATTGCTCAAAACAATTAGAGGATATTGTGTTACAATAAAATTAGGTGTTTAAATAAGATTAATTAAATGATTAAGTAGTGAATATTTATCTGCTTTGATGACGACGCTAACAATAACCAAAACACTTTCGCCGTACATGCTTCGTGCTGTACTTGTAAATTGAAATGAAATTTAAAACTTGCTTAAAAACTACAAAATACATGTGCTGACTTGTTGGATCAGCGACAACAGATTGGTAATTTTTGTAGAAATCTATGGCTGTTCTCCAGTTTAGGTCCGCCACCCGCACATATGCTATACGTATACCATTCGATGTGTCTCATCAAGCTAATCAACAGTGGAATTTGGAGGGGGTCAGTAGTTTTCGAGAAAATCACCAAAGACTTTTTTGGAAGGGATGCCAGAACCTTCCATGTTAATTTCCCTACCCTATCTGAAAATGCATGTTTTGATGCGTATGCGACCTAACCTCACCTCACCTCACCTCACCTCACCTAACCTAACCTAACCTAACCTAACCTAGCCTAGCCTAACCTAACCCAATCTAACGGAAAACTAAACTAAAACACGTATGAATTGATGAATAACGTAAACTTAAAATTTTAACTTAAACCTAGGTTGGGTTAGATTCGGTTAAGTTAGGAGACTATTGTTCAGCTCGATGAGAAGCATTGAGTGTTGTATAGTATGTGCGAATGGCGGACCAGAATCTAAAGTTTTACCAAACGCATTAAAATAGTTTATAAGGAAAATAGTAAAAACAATGGATTTTGACAGTTTAATTTAGAGTTTAGACAGTATAAAGAAATACAAGCAAATAAAAAAGTAATGAATTATTATTAGTTACTGCATATTTTATTTTGATTTGCCTACGTATAATTGTTTATACGTATGAGGGGCGCAAACGTAAGTATCGCAGGGGCGCGCAATCTTACGTAGTTACGCCACTGTTGATGTGTACATATTTAATTAAAAAAATATATGGTTATGGTCTTTTATTTCTAGGCATTTCTTGCAGTTTTTGTGTCGGTGTTGGTAAAACAAATTAGGATGGCATTTCATACAATTCACCGAAAAGGACGGAGGAAATAGTGTATACACACGTGTTGGCTGACTCCTTGAAAATAACAGACGTTTTATGGTCGCCATGAAGTATAATGATATTTAATAATAGTGATTATATGTATGTTTCAGAATTTTAAATAATAAATTTTTTTTTCAAATTAAGGTGTTTTATTTGCAGAAGTAGAAATAAATAAGTCCTTAAGACAGCAATAAAACGTCATTTAAATCATTATATGACGTTTTCTTTACGTCATAATACAACGTATTTTCACGTCGTAAATGACGTCTTTGGGCTGTGACATTTACCCGTCTTATTAACATCATTGTAACGTCACTTCAGGGGTGAAAATTACGTAACGATTGACCAATAATTGACGTTAAAATGACGTCAGTCTGCTTACTGGGTTGTGAGTAGGTTGGCCCTCAAATCTCGTAATTCCCCCCTCCACAGGTGCGCGTAATTGGGTTTCTCATAGTAAAGCCGTTTCGTTACTAAGTCATAAATGGAACGCATAGTTTCTGTGCAAAACCAAAAATATTAAATTTCTTTTTCGGCCCGTAACTTCTTTAAATTCAATATTATTAAAGTTTTACAAAAAACAATCTTCATACACTTTTTTCTGGTGCCTCTCATGGCAAACATAGTTTTCTATTGCCACATTTTGTCTTCGACATATCATTAATAAATTATCCACAATTAGTCAAGTTAAAGGCGTCCTTAGAAAATCAGACATTTTTTCAATTTTATAGAATAAACTCAATTTATTATGAATAAAATATGAAGTGCTATACTTAATTGAATCCACAAAAACAAATGTTACAAAAATATCTAATATTTAGATATGTTAAAAAAAAAATAAATTGGATCCCAGTAAGCAGAGTGCCGTCTTATTTACGTAATTTTCCAGGCATATTTGGTCGCTGATAACGAATGCCCAATTCTAACGTTATAATGACGTCATACTAGTATGACGAATGTAGAGTTATGACGTCTCAATGACGTCGACAAATTTCCTTAAAAAATGTAAGACCCGTTTTATATATACGAGAATTGTGGAAATCTTAACCAAAATTTGGCTGGAGATTTTTCGCAAAATTCTTACAATAAATTTACAATTAATAGGTATACTCATTGAATTGGAATAAATCAAATAAACTTAGAAATATCTTGCACACTTAGCGTTAAAATAGTACTTGATATTTATCTTTATTATTGTTGCAGGTGCAATCATTTTTATAAATAAAATAAAATAAATAAATAAAGATGTGGTACATACGTTTCAAAAATTCAAACTTCTTAGCATCGCGTGACCGGTATCGGCAAAGTTCGTAAAAAATAACGTAACGGAGAAGTAGCCGAATACGTCCAAAAAGTGGATTGATGTTGATTTCCTTTTAGCTGCATTAGCTGCATGATGTGTACATATTTCATTAAAAAATATGTGTTTGTGATATTTTATTTCTGAGAATTTCTTGCAGTTTTTGCGTCTGTGTTGGTAAAACAAATTAGGATGGCATTTCATACAATTCACGGAAAAGGACGGAGGAAATAGTGTATACACACGTGTTGGCTGACGTCTCGCGGCAATAAAACAGTCGTTTTATTGCCGCCATATAAGTATAATAATGTAATAATAGTATTAT
Source organism: Agrypnus murinus (assembly GCA_929113105.1). Taxonomy (NCBI): domain Eukaryota; kingdom Metazoa; phylum Arthropoda; class Insecta; order Coleoptera; family Elateridae; genus Agrypnus; species Agrypnus murinus. Next base: position 37,899,305 of record OV816023.1, on the reverse strand, counting down.
ATTTATGTTTCAGAAGTTTAAATAATAAATCTTTTTTTTCAAATTATGGTATTTTATTTGCAGAAGTAGAAATAAATAGGTCCTTAAAACATCAATAACACGTCATTTAAATCATTATATGACGTTTTATTTACGCTATAAAACAACGTCTTTTTTACGTTAGACGTCGTAAAATGACGTCTTTGGACTGTGACATTTACCCGTCTTATTAGCATCATTATAACTTCATTTCAAAGGTGAAAATGACGTAACGACTGACCAATAATCGACGTTAAAATGACGTCAGTCTGCTTACTGGGATATGTCGTCGCTGAAAGATTGTAGTAAAATCTATGTATGCGATGAGATGAGCAGAGAAACGATGTATCAAGAATGTCTTTGCAACAATTTAATAACATTAAATATTAAGAATGTTATGAGCCGCAGAAGGAATTTAATATTTTTAGTTATTTGAAAATAACTTATTCTAATCTAAACTTTTTACATCTGTTCTATCTAAACTTTTTTGTATCTGTTCAAATAAGCGAGATTTCCTTAGTACGCTTAAAAATACAGACACCCTGTATATGTCTCGTGGAAATTTTCCAGAGCAGTGTCGGATCTTTCTCGAAGCCTCTGGTGTGTTCGTTATACATGGCGTTTTCTGATTCACTACAGTATGTTGCCGGTTGTAAAACTAGTCTCTGCAGTTTAATACACAATATCATCTCATATAAAGACAGTTTACACATATATACACGACCGGTGACCATTCGAGATTGGCGGCGGAGTGTATGACTCATCGACAGCTTCATCGACGCGTTCCCGTAGGGACAGTCAACAACGAGTTAATTAAATACGCGCATCGTGTGGTAGTAGAAAATAAATGTGCATATATCAAATAGCGTAATATAAATCTTATAGCAATAAATAAATATTTGTAGTCTAAGTTTGCTAATAGTTTGTAATTAGTATCAGTGTAAATATTTTTTCTTGGTACTAGACAATTAACATTTAGTATTATTTAAAAAGAACGTTACATTATCTAAAATTATTAATGGTAGGTGATGTTAGTTTTTGAATATAACATGTTATTAATCTACCACATATCAACATTTAAGAGAGGAACAATGTAAACTTGGTTGGTATTTAGAAAGATTAATGTGTAAAAACAGGGGAAAACGCCCAGGAGGGGTAATTGTGATTCTGTAGATGTTGACCAAACTAGAGTTCCTAAAACTGCTGTACTGTGTTACTTATTAGAGGAAGATCATATATGTATGTCAAATTTTTCTAGTGACATTTTATGTTTTGAAACTATTTCTTAGAAGGTTGGTAATGTAGGTTTACAAAATTAGATTTAATTATGGTCGTAAGTCAACCAGGTTGACCAAAGCGATTGATGTTCAGTTTATTTATGGTTTACAACTGGATCTAGACTTATGAGAAGTGACTGGTGGAGTGGTATAATGAAGTATTTTCTATTGAATAAAGAGTGAATATAACGGCAACCGACTCCCAACTGAATTTAACGTACGGAATTTAACAATTTGTGCACAACTGTCAAGATAATCTTACTTTATAGTAAGATTATCCTCATAGTCGCCATTTTTAACCAGAACAACCAACGCCAGAGGACGGCCATTCCGGTAAAATATCTTAACCGCTTTTTTCAGGAACCATGATAAATACATATATAGATACCTTATTCATAGCCAGTGGCGTAGAATTATAATACAAAAACAATAATTTAATAACAATCATGTAAATAATAAAATATATATACAATAAATATGTAGGGCCGGCGGTGGACGAGTGGTGTCAGTGCATCACTCGTGTTCCAAGGGTTGTGGGTTCGAATCCCACTTGGGGCGTCGGGATTTTTCTAATTGGAAAATTCCGTCACCTCAACTATGGATGTGTGTATTCGTGTTGCATGTTAGATGGGCGACAGCTGACCTTAGATGTTGGTTCCCCCGTAGTGTAGGCGTGAAATTAAAAAAAAAAAAAAAAAAAAGAAATAAATATGTAAATATGGCAAAACGTGGTGCACACTAAAACTAGCAAATTACATATACAAATAAAATAAATATGAATATAAAATATATAATATATAACATAACATAATTAACAACAATCACAGTATGGTCCATAAATCAAGGTTAATTTTGTAGTTTCGGTTTTTCCGAGTATACGGACCTGTGAACGGTTACATTCAGTTAGTTAACGACCATACCAATAAATTAAACTATCAAGCTGACCATTATATTAATCTACAGTTAGGTATATTAAAAGTCTATATATTTTACATTGAAGCTTCGTTGTATAGATTAGTCAACACTACTTCTACTTCTGTATTTCTTTAATTTTTATATTTTTAAATAAATAAATCTAAAACAGTTATTTGGATACGCATGAGAACGATCATCCACTTGCAGTGCCTTTTCCATTTTCAGGGTGTTAACTTTTGAAACTATTAACGATTATAAAAGTTTGCTGCAACCGACCGTTTGCGTTTAACGTTTGATTTGTTATTAGGTTGCGTAGACAAATCTGCATTAGTTGAAAACCATGGAAAGCAAACAAATTGTACAAATATTAGATGATGGCAATTGCTTATTTAGAGCTGTTTCATATTGTTTAGATAAAACAAATCATCGCGAGATAAGTTTACAAATCGTTGCAAAAGTTGCAAATGACTAGGGAGATTATTATAAAGATATTAAAGATTGACGGTCATCTTTTCGTGTTCCCATTAGCACTGCTTTAGATTTCGAAAATCTAAGTACTTCGATAGTGAATACACCGGCCATATTGAACTTTAGTGTATAGGTGAATTATCTTTTACTAATCTATATATTTAAAACACGGTTCATCTTTGTTACACTTTGTCTAAAAGTTCTACAAGACCGATTTGCCTTATTTTTTATATTAAAGTTTTGACTCTATAGGTTAGTCAACACTACTTACTTTTTATTTTTATTTAACTTAAAACCGTTCTTGTTTTTAGTCTGTGGAGTTTTAGTTTTCTGATTTTTTAATTATTTATATTTTTAAGCATTATTTGTAATCGATGCATTTCAATATACCCAAGGCCGACTGCCTCGTCAAGTTTTGGAACTAAACATCCTCCCTATACCTGCTTACGATACCACCAACGGTTCTCAGTCGAGTTTCATAGTATTTACTGTGGAGCATTTTCACGAAATTCGATATCCCTGTCTGTCTTTGTGAGTGTGTCCGTTTTTTCGAAAATTTTAAATTTTACAGATTGGAATATTTGATGAAAAAGTAGAACAGGAATGTCTAAGAACTAATGTTTTATCGCTTAAGGAACATGAACAAAATTACCAACAAAGTTTCGTAAGCTGGTATATTAAGCATATAATAAAAATGGGTAACTAAATCGGGGGTGAAGTTCGAGGGAGAGTTAGTCGGAGGGGGTAAGTCAGGGAAGGAGATAAGGCGAGGGGGTTTAGGCGGGAGAGGAGAAGTGAGTCTGAGGAAGAGATAACGTGGAGGAGTAAGTCGGAAAAAGTAAGACGGGGTAACTAAGGGAGGAAGATAACATAAATCGGGATTGGTGGGGGGAAAGGTAAGTCGGGGGTGTTTGTTAAATAACGCGTTCAAAAATTTGTCTGAGAATTGTAAGTCTAGTATTTTCTACTGTTTTTGTTCGATTGCGTTTATTTAATATATATTAATATTAAATAATCACTTTTGAAAACCCCACGAATCGTAATCACACATCGAAAGTTGTATATAAGGAAATCCTTCAATAAGTTAGCCTTTTGACCGTCATGTATTGACGGGGTTTCCCTAGTAATTTATTAAAACAGAGATTATCTGAATGTTTTACGTGGAGTCCCCGTGTGAACATACCTCCACGTTCCTTCCAATGAGAAAGTAATTGAGATACGCTCAATCAGCGCCCGAATTGCATAGCAATTTCTCCCAGTCAGCTCACTGGTCGGAGCGAGGTTGCCTATCCACCCTCTACTAGCTATCCAGGCTAGTACCGGAGCGATCGACTTAACACGTGCTCACCCGCCGGTACCCTCCCGTCCTCTTTCATACGGGGTGAAGTACCTCGTCCAGCAATAGGACTATTCCCCCAACTTAACTCAGTTGAATAGAGAGAGCCCTCCAGGCCTATTTCATACCTTCACAAGCTCCTCCCCGAGACAGGGGTTGGGGCCACTGCCAGATCAAATCCAACCTCAATTGTGGCGGGACTTGGTTTTTTAATGGTTTTGCTACCCCGATCTACCAATATATAGGCTTGGTGGGCCATCGACAGAGCTTTGTTTAAGTCTACACGTTATAGACTCCCAGTGTGTACCCGTTAAGGTGAAGTTGTCTTGATTGTGAGAGGCTATGTATTCGCTTCAACTTTCCTTAAGTGTAATGACTTTCAGAGCTTCTCCCAATCACTGTACCCGGCTGCAGTCCGGATCATAGGGTGGTCGGGATAGCTCCTAAGCACATTTACCTGACGGCATGCAGTTTCCCATATGCCAAAAAGCGGGATAAACCTCACTTCGCTTCTCCTCACTTAAGATTCAGTCAAACAGCGGGTTCCTTTGGTGACCATAAATGACCTCGGTCAAACAGCGGGTTCCGTTGGTGACCATAAATGACCTTATCCAAGGCGAGATTCGAATCCGCCCACACCGGTATCATATACCAGGGCTCCCCCTGATCGGTATGAGTAACCGTCGAGAATTCTCACGAATTTCTCTACCACACACTTGACCTGACAGCTTCATCCATTGCCCAGGATCCAGGATCCAAGGAGAGGGTAGAAGACAGCCAGTGTTACGGGTGAACGTCGTGTGGTCTCCCGAACACCCGGAATTTATTAAAACAGTCAGAAATTGTTCAGTGTCACATTGACGTAAATATTTAGGATTATCAATGAAGTGAATAAACAGAATTTCTATAAAAAACTTCTTCCTTTGCTAAAGAAGAGGACGAAGATCCCAGAAGTAGAATTTTTTGTTTAGACAGAAAGCTAATTCTTTGAACAAAATAAAGATTTGAACTTTCGTCTCCAGTTTTTTAATTTAACAATTTTTCAAGAACGAAATCTTTTGCTTTATTACATTCAACTCCCACTGTTGCAATAGCAAAAACAATAAATATAATTGTGTATTTTAACGTTAGAAAAATCGTGTCATCTGATCGCATAGTGATTATCAAGTACTTTATAAATAACTACCATTTTTATTATTTACAATTTAAGATGCTCTACTTATGCACGTGTACTCTAATCTATAACTTATCATAATTGGTAAAATGATAAATATGTTGCTCTTATATTGCTATTTTATTTATGAAAAGGTATCATTGCGATCTAACTATAACCAGTTTTACAAGTTAAACATCAAGCATGTTCTGTGCCATATAGACATTTTTAAATGCATTTTGATATCTTAATACTTAAACACGAGCATATCTAATAAATAATTTAAAAAGTAATTATTTATTTCTTTTGCCAAAATCATCTGATGGTTTTTGCATGTTCACAATAACTTTTTCTAGTTATTCAGTTGGGTAGTATTGGTAGATTCCATAGATTCTACGACCTTAGAACTTTTTCTAGTGACAAAGAAAATATAGGCATTGCTTTGTAATTCTTTCTTCCACTATATTTAACTGCAAGTTGAACACATTGCCGTGAATAAATTTTTCCATTAATGGGAGTATATGGATTAATCAAACTTTTAAAAGTTTTGGAAAGTGATTTACCTTTCACCTGTACAACCACTATTCTGTTTCAACGCAACAATTTCTTCTTTTGCATCAAAAATAAATTTTTTGAACTGATATATTAAAAAGCAGCCAGATAGAAGGTACTCAACCCAGAAATTGTCAAAATCCAGTGAAATAAACCTAAGTCAATAGTAAATAATAGCAGCCTCTCGATACCAGATTTTTATAAACGGGAGAGATACCTCGGGGATAGTCCGCTATGGGATGAATGCTTTTATATTTCCGTTAATTAAAACTACATTTGATAATCGTAACCATTTTCGAGATGTGCCAAGAAAAACTATACTGCGGTGTAACCCTAAATCACCTTAATCTAACGACCTGACAGAGTTATTTTACGGGGTAGTGATTCTGATAAAGTGGTGGGTTGAATCACAGTTTCCCTACAAATGTGTTTTTAAATGGTTGCAAATAAAATCCCCTATTTGTCAACTGTCAACATTTGATAATTTTAAATCTAGAAATCTACTCTGGGAAGGGGTGGGTATCTACAAAAGGGGATCTGCAAGACCAGTTTAGTATATAAGATGAGGTCCAAATTCTCATATCGGTTACAAGTCAAAAACTTCTGCTAGTAGGACCTAGTACTTCCTCACCTAATGATGAGAATTGCATACTGATATTATTGACTGATCCCAAGGGTGGTTACATCTCAGCGATACAGCTCCAAATAGATCAAATAGACCGCGTAGTACTAAATCTTTTTGGTACATTTAATTTGGAGAACTTTTCACTTAAATCAAATATAACGTCCATTTTCGAAATATTGTAAAAAATAGAGAAATCCCTATACGAAGGCGGCAAAACATTCCAGAGTGAAGCGTCATACACCCGCGAGAACATACTCGAAGATTCGACACTGGCCGCGTATATGACGCATCAGGCGGTTAGACGAGATACAATACACGGGCAAGTTCGAGCGTTTGTTGGAACGTTTACAAAGAAGTTATAAAACGACCGTCCCGGATAGAAGGGGAAATAGTTAGTGTTTAACCGGCGGCGTATTGAAATGTGCTCTGTGTAATTAGTAATCAAATATATTAGTGAATAAATAAATGTTTAATAATTGTTATAATAATACATAAATAGTTCTTTTATAATTTACTTTCTAAATAGTTTCTAAATATCTAGCATTTAAGTTAGTTTAACAGTTTATAATTATAGTGTTTTTAATTAGTGTATGTAAATAATATCTCTTTTGTGAATAGACGATTAAACAGCATTTTTGTTATTATTTGAAAAAGAACTTTACAATATGTATAAAATATCTAATATAAGGATAAAATTTAAGCATGCATTATTATAAGCGTTTTGTCTTTTTGGGCATTAACACGATTAACTTACGCATTCAAATATTTCTATATTGCCCAATAAATAAAAAAAGTCTATATTAAATATAGATAGATTTAAGCGCGTATTATAATAAAAGTTAGCTTGAACTAAGTTTTATTTTTACATTAAAGTAAGTGTTTTTGAGAATTATTATTTAGAAATTATCCCAAAATGAGATAAGCCTGTTGACGTCATCAAAGTTACGCGTCGTTTTCGCGTAGGGTTACCAACTTTAGAAATTAGGAAGTAAGAACAGTCAAGAATTGCTCGAAAAGTTATTTATTATAATCATTTACAATAATAAAGATTTTCCAGTTATTTAAATTAAAACGAAACGTCAATGCAGTAAAGCGGCCAATGTTGTTAAGGGCTCTCTTGAATGCTCGCGAAAATGTTCTCTTCACATATGCACGAGTCATATGTCGTTTAAACTATAAAAATAAAACTAAATGCATAACACATTAGTATTTAATTGTAAGTTATTCCTTTTTATAAATATTATAATCATAAACAAATTGTTTATAAATTTTATTAAAAAAAATTACCAGAACTGGGAATTTAGTAATAGTAAGTCCAGCGCGCCTTCCAGTCGATCATACTATCTGTTCATGTCTTTTACTTTTCTTAATGAATGTCATTTATCATTCTTTTTTATTATTAGTTACTTTTTAATGATTTTTTACAATTACTAATTACAGTATGTTCACTTATTAATTGATTAATATTGATTAATGAACAATTAATATTAATCATTTACGCATGCTTTTTCTGCTGTCACTGCCTGCAAAATCTCAGTTTCTGTGAATTTACCCCTCTCCAAAAATAATGTGTTGTGAGGAACTAGTTTGAGAGGCTCTCTTGAACGCTACTGCTAAGCAGATGGCGAATGGTCAATCAGTCTCATAAAACTTCAACTGCGGCTTGATCATTGATAAATTAACGCCGTTCAAGTAATAATTAATATGCCGTAGATTAGTTGCTAGGTTATGTGTTAGTTGAAGTTTATTAGATATTTAGTAAATATGCTTCTATGTAATTTTCAAGATTGGCTAGTCATTAATGACATTTACAATTTTTGATTCCCGAAATCTAATTTCAGTGATTAAAATAAAATTTATAATTTGACTGTTTTAAATAAGGACAAAACCTGTCTTTTTCTATAACAAGAAAGGACGAAGGACACACTCTTAAAAAGAAGGACTGTCCTTCCGAAAAAAGGTTAGTTGGCAACCCTATTTTCGCGTCAACATTGCGGATGTGGCAAAACGCTATTGAGCAAATGAGAGGTAGAATAAACGCGTCCAAACGTAATTTCGTCCACTACACAGATAATGTCAACAGACTTTTCTCATTTTGCGATTATTTGTAGACCAAAAGCTCAGATGGTAGATTGCAGTATGCATTTCTCTTCAATTGCCCATAGGCAGCAATAGAAGCTACCGGGAAAATGGCCCGGAGGACAGTATTTTCTGTTCTATAGGTTAACACAAATCTTATTGCTATTTACTTTGACCGAAGAACATAATTTAAAAAAAACGAAGGCCGAGCTGGTAATTTTCCATAGCGAAGAAAAAGTAAAACATGTCTTCTTTTCGGACGGGAAGCAAAACTGATGGCCCCATATCAATGCGATGTTTGGCACGATAAGGATCCCTACTGGGCGGTGGAATTCCCCCAGACTCGACTAAATTCTAGTAGGGTCGGCCATATGATCAAAGTAATCGATGCCATGAGGTACGAGTAATGCTCCGCCAGACCGCCACCATGATTCCCCACCCAAAAATAAATAACTAAACATAATATATATTAAATCTAAGGTAACGTGACCGAGCTACCTTTGGAATGCTCGCTATGTTTGCTTTTACTTTACCGCCTAGGCATGTTTATGAAATATTAGCAAACTTTTTGCCCAGCAAATATTTGTTTGGTTGTTTGTTCGACAAATGTCTAGTTTTTTGCACCCTAGAACATTTAAAGTGACATCTCTCTTTGAGACATATTTGACATATTCCTGACATGTTGCGTATAATGCTGCAACTTTTTTTAAACAAAAAAAAAACCTGAAAAATTAAACTTAATTTTATTTTGAGAAGTCAGCAAAATAGGACTAGTTAGGTAACGTTTTTACCGAACTAAGCGATTCATTTTGAAACAGTTGCAGAAAAGTAAATGTTTCTTCTAAAGCATTTTTGAAGCTTGTTTTGTGTAACATGGTCATTACACAAAACTTAAATACCAATTACAATAATATAATTTCAATTTATTACAATAAAAATACAAAAATTGTCAAAAACAATCCCTTTAAAAAATCATTATGTAGCCATTTCAAGTACAAAACAGTTTTTGTATCATTTCTTTATCGTATTTCTATCAAAAGTTATAAAGGAAAACGTAAACGCCAACATGCTCAAAATCACTCATTTTTGTATACTTTAGAAGGGCACAACTCAAGAACCACTTGAGTTAAAAATATAATATTTTAGATTTTTACTTATCTTTAGGAGTATAACAATTGTGCCAAATTTGAAATAAATCAAAAAGGGTAAGTTACAACTCATTGAATCATTTGACATGGAATTACCCTATTGTGAAGATCTGATTCTTTATCTCTAATTCCAATAATTTTTAAAAAATTCATTTTCTGATTCCAAAAATATTTAATAATCCCAAAAAATATTTTTAAAAATTCAATTCCTAATCCCAAAAATATTTTTTAGAATCAAATCTCTAATCCCAAAGAATATTTTGAGAAATTCTAATCTTTAGTCCCTAATCTTAATAAATATTGCTAAAAACTTAATTCTCATTTCCTCAAAAATATTTCTAAGAATTCAATCCCTAATCCCAAACAATACTTTAAAAAAATCTAATTTTTTAACTCTAACCCCATTAATTTCTTAATAGTTCAAATGCTGGTCACAAAAAATATTTAATAGTTCCAAAGGATATTTTTAAAAATTCAATCCCAAAATATTTTTAAAATTCTAATTTCTAATCCCCAAGAATATTTTGAAAAATATTAATCTTTTTAGTCCCTAATCTTAATAAATATTGTAACGTTCTTTTTAAAATAATAACAAAAGTGCTGTTTAAATCGTCTATTAATAAGAAATATTTATTTACAAACACTAATGAATACACTATAAATTAACGCTATGATTATAAACCATTAAAACTATTATTTACAGACTATGAATTTCTAATACAACATTTATCTTCACATTTACTATTTATTTCGTGATACACAGTTAATGACTCGCTGTTGACTGATCCTCTTTTATCCGCGAAGTCGATTTTATACCCTCATATAATCGTACCAGAAGCCGCTGGAACCTACTATGTATTTCTGGAAGGCGCTAGATAAACCGCGTCAGTTTACGTGCTTGGTGCGATGCGGCATTCTCTCGAATGCTGTAGAATATTCCATTTGTTGTGTGAAGAAGAGGTTCTTTCTTTTTCTCTCTTGTTACAATATTGCTAAAAACTGAATCCTCAATCCTAAAAAAATAATTCTAAGAATTCTAATCCCAAACAATATTTTGAAAGAAATTTAATATTATATCTCTAACCCCAAGAGTTTTAAAAAATTCATTTCCTGATTATGAAAATAAATTTTTAAAAACTCAATCCCTATAATCCCAAAAATATTTAAAAAAAATCTAATTCCCATTCCCAAAGAATATTTTGAAAAATTCTAATCGCTAGTTCCTAATATTAATAAACATTGCTAAAAACTTAATCCTCAATCCCTAAAAAATATTTCTAAGAATTGAATTCCTAATCCCAAACAATATTATACAAAATACTCTAAAAAAATCTAATTCTTTATCGCTAATCCCAATAATCTTTTAAAGATTCGATTCCTGATTACAAAAAATATTCAATAAGGCCAAAAGATATTTTTAAAAATTCAATCCCTATCCCAAAAATATTTTTAAAAATCTAATCCCTAATATAATTCTAATGTTTAGTCTCTAATTTTAATACATATTGCTAAAAACATAATCCCCAATTCCTAAAAGATCTTTTCCAAGAATTCAAGTCTCAAACAATATTTTGAAAAAAATTTAATTCTCTATCTCCAATTCCAAAATTTTTTATTTAATTTTTATGTAAAAAATATAATTCCCAATCTTGACTCAAAAAACATCTAATCCTCTATACCTAATGCAAAAAAAGGCCTTTTAAAATTCAGTCCTTAGTCCCTAATCTCAAAATATGTCCTCAAATAATCCAATCCTCAATCCCTAGTTCCATTTTTTAAATCAAATCTCTAATCCCAAGAAACATTTTAAAAGACGTAATTTGTAATCCCTAATTCTTTTAAAAAATTGTCGGATTATTCAAACCTAGTTTATAGGTTAATAATGTGTAGTGTGTAGAAAATTCCGAGATTTTAAGTTAGATAGATCTTTAGATTTCTTATTAGAAGTCTGTGATTAACTATCAAAAGTTTTTTTTTTCAAATTTTGAGTTTTATTGTCGTGTAAATATCGTATTTATCATTAACTTAATTTTACATAATTATCTTTTTTGTTCTGTAATTAGTAAATAAAACTAAAATATAGCAAAAATTTAAGAATTGTTGGATTTTGGCGAAATTAAAGCAGTTTCTTCTATAGAGATCTATCGATCTCACAGTGACTAGGTATATAGCATTTTGTGCACTACGTAGTTATACAAATATACACCTGGGTCATTCTTTATGAACTCAACCACCTACTAGATCCAATAATTGGCGCAACTTAGAAAGACCGACGGGGGCTCATTTTAAAGCTTGAAACCTCTACTTTCGAATGTCACATGTCTCCTATATGAAAAAGTTTATATTTGACCCCTAAAACAGAGTAAACACATATCCAGTTCCAAAAAAAAAAGTTGAAAAAATTAGAAAAAGAAATATTTTTTAAATTTTTTTAACGGCATCGCATTCTTCGTTAAAGAATACATAAATTTTGTCCACTGCGTTTTTTTCCTAGAGTGTTTCAATTTCGAGTAAAATTGAGAACATTTTGCAATTTTTGAAAGGTTCTTATTTTTTAATTGAAAATGGCGTCAGATAGAAAAAAATGATAAGAGTAAAAAAATGCTTATTTTTACTCGATGAATACGAAAAAAAATTACAGACCGACTTTGAAAATTTTCATCATTTTAGGTTTTAATTAATATTATTCAAGCTCATAGATAGGCAACACCTATAACAGTAATTTTCAAAATCGCTTTAAATCGGTCTGTAATTTATTCATGTAATTTTTTCGTATTCATTGAGTAAAAATATGCATTTTTATTTTTTATATCTGATACAATTTTCGATGAAAAAAATGAGAAACTTTAAAAAATGGCAAATTGTTCTCAATTTTACTCGAAATTGAAGCACTCTAGGAAAAAAACGCAGTGGTCAAAATTTATGTATTCTATGACGAAGAATGCGATGCCGTTAAAAAAAATTTTAAAAAATATTCCTTTTTTTATTTTTTTCAACTTTTAAATTTTCTTTGGAACTGGACACCTGTTTACTCTGCTTTAGGGGTCAAATATAAATTTTTTCATTTAGGAGACATGTAACATTCGAAAGTAGAGATTTCAAGCTTTAAAATGAGCCCCCGCCGGTTCTAAGTTGCGCCAATTTTTGGGTCTAGCAGGTGGTTGAGTTCAGAAATAATGACCCAGCTATGTATAATAAAATTACATTCTAAGTGTTCCACAGTCTTTGGTATTATTTAAACTATAGATATTTTAAAATTGCACTGAATGTATTTAAGAGGCACTACAGTGCTAAACGAAACTTTAAAGTACTATAGAAATAGTAGAAGTGTACTAGCGAGAACAACACTGAAATCAGCATTTTCTTCGCAGCGCACCGGTCGGCAATTACTGAAGATTTGAACATTCTTGTTCAAAACTTGAAATTATTTCCAGTTGCGGTATAAATTAGGTCTAACTAGAGATCAATTGCCATGAATTGCTGAAACAATTATATTCATGGCAATTAACTTATGGTTAAAGTTAATTGAAATTGGTGAAATTATGCCTTAATGGCTGAAATGAATTTATATAATATATTGATTACTGATCTCGTAATGTAACGGTTGGCCCAGAAGGACCCACGATATAGGACCCAGCGGGCATTTGTTTGACCAATCCGACACTGTATCTGAGAACACACTGTATACACTAAAAATAATTGAATTGAAATATTGTAAATATAAATTCTAATGCAATTTTATTTAAAGTTATGGTAAAAATCTGATAGTAATAGCCTCATAGCACAATATTTTTTTCGTTGCCAATTAATATTAATTAGTGTTAAACAGCAGCGTGCAGTGCATACGAAACAGTGCAGTATGCACACTAGGGTGGTTCTTATTTGGGTCATGTTGGAATTTCGGTTTTGCTGGGTGTCCATTTGATTCTAAAAAAAAAACTGAAAATTTTAAGACCAATATGAACTTCCTATCTCTATTCTAATCATTCGCTGTAATGAGAGAAGCTTCCCATTTAAAATACACGCTTTATTTCACTTCTTATGTATATATTTGACCACTAGGACAAATTGGTGAGAAAAAAATTTAAAATTGATTTTTTTTAATTAACAATCTTCGATGCTACTTCCAGGTACAAAAAAAATTATATGGAGCATTCGATTTTTTTCCAACGATTTACAAATAAATTCAAAATAATGCACCGTTCAAATAGTGTTGAAGTGATGTAGAATGTCCCATATAATTTTTTTTCACCTAAAAGTTTCATCGATGCCCGTTAATTCTATAAAATCAATTTTCAAACTTTTTCAAAAATTTGTCCAGTGAAGAATTGGAAAAAACCATGTATTTTAAATGGGAAACTTTTCCTCCTTACAGCGAATGATTAGAATAGAGATAGGAAGTTCGTATTGGTCTTAAAATTTTCAGTTTTTTTAAACAAATGGGCACCCGGCAAAACCGAAATTCCAACATACCCAAATAAGAACCACCCTAATACACACGTACATAATGCGTTCGAGCGTGATAGCGCATACGTCGCGTCGGCGTCGTATCGCGACTACTTGCACTGTTTCGTATGCACCGCACGTTGCTGGTATTAAAGTTATTGATTTCTAAATAAATTATTGGTTGTTAATTTTTTCAAATACAAGCTTTATTTATTACAAAAATATTTCTTTTAGTATCTCAGTATTTATTTGACCGACTCACTGACTGGTTGCTGGTAAATAAGAGTGCTTTGAAACTACAACGCATAACAGTTATATAATAATATCAACATTCAATCCTGCATTTAGTATTTTTGGTTTTTAATTCCGCATTTTAATTTAGCCACTTTTTCTAAATTATTATACCATAATTATTATTAGAACTATTAATACTTATTACTTATAAAATTAATAAAGGATATTTTTTAATATCTTTGGTTGTTCTGCAGCACTTAAAAGGACACTGCCTTTATTTGTTTACATAGCAAGCCCTGAATCTTGACTGGATTTTAGCAGTTCTTGTTTTTCATTGTGTTTCAATATTAAGAATATATTAAAATCAGCTAGTAATCAACTACGTATCTTCGTTTTCATTGTTTCCAAGGCAATTTTAAGTATGCGCTATACTTCATTAATATAAGCGGTTAACAAACAAATTAATTAAAGTGTGCAAAATATTTACTACATATTTTAGTATTACGCTTTATTTATTTATACATAACATAACATAACTAATTGGAAAAAAACAAATGATAATTAATTTTAATTTATTTTCAGATGTCTATGAATAATTACGCAACAGTTACTTAAAAATCTTTTTCGTTCTTAATATTAATTTTTAAAAAACGCTGTTTTTATATGCTAACGCTACTACTAGAATTCGGGTTATACCCGAAAAAAAATGTTCAGAACTTCAACAAGCTATATACCGGGTGGGGCAATAGTGTGTGGAAGTCCGATAGCTACTAAACGGTAACAGCTAGAAAAGTCGTTCTAATACGGATATAAAAGGTGGATAGAGGCGCATCTAGAGAAATTATTTTCAAATATACAGGGTGTTGCAGAAAAGTATGGCACGCTTAAGGTAATTTTTTTTTAAATACAATGCTCCAAATATTTTTGCATATTTAACACCTCTCTTGGCAGGTTTATTCATATCTAAAGCGCCATCTAATGACCGGTTTAGAAGTTATGTTTTTTTTCAAAAAATTGAGTTTTACACTATCCCACTTAACAGTTTACCGCTTTCACGGCCGCAACTGTGAAGACGGATTTAAGTAGGGATTTTGTTGCAGAGGCTTGTTGGGTGCTCTTTTTTAAAAGAAAATGGACCCACCATGTACAGGGTGTTCAAAATTAATATTTAAATTTAGAGAACTTCAAAGCTAAAATTCACAACGTTTTCAAATGGAACACCCTGTATATTTTGTACCTTTATGATGCAAATTAAATAACGAACATTTTTTGTATGTACGTCCGTATAGCTATCTGTAACCATTTTGATTTATTGAGAAAAAACTGTGCTGGCAACGATTGAGAATTCCCATGTTAGTCAGAGAGAAGTGAGTTCATCTGTAGGAATAAGTAGACGTTATGTTGGTCGAATCTTAAAGAAAAATAAGTTTCATGCATATCATATTCATATAAATGCACCAGGAATTATCTGATGACGATTTTTTAAAACGATTGCAGTTTTGTAATTGGGCCATAGGTAAAATGCAAGACGATGCTACATTCTTCAACAATGTTTTGTTCACTGATGAGGCAACGTTTCATAAAAATGGATTTGTTAACAGGCACAATTTTCATTATTATGCTACAGAAAATCCCCACTTTTTCAGACAACTTGATAAGCAGCACAGATGGTGCATAAACGTTTGGGAGGGGGGGGGGAATTATTGGAGAACATGTAATAGGGCCACAATTTTTGGATCGTACATTAACTGGAGCTATTTATCTTCATTTTTTGAAGAACTATCTGCCACAATTATTGGCGAACCTTTCTCAAAGGATCCGAATTGGGATATGGCTTCAGCAAGACGGTGCTCCACCGCATTATTTACATGCAGTAAGAGACCACCTAAATAATATTTACCCACATCAATGGATTGGAAAAGTAGGTATCAGGCCACTTGAGTCCATCCCCACCCTTTTTATGCAAATGACCCGC
Source organism: Agrypnus murinus (assembly GCA_929113105.1). Classification (NCBI taxonomy): domain Eukaryota; kingdom Metazoa; phylum Arthropoda; class Insecta; order Coleoptera; family Elateridae; genus Agrypnus; species Agrypnus murinus. The sequence goes on along the minus strand of OV816023.1, from coordinate 37,883,079 downwards.
GATCTAATTAATATTCAAATCAGGCGTGATCTAATTAAATGCGCGAATTAAATTAATTGATCTAATTTAATTAAATTAAATTAATTCACGATATCATTTGCATCTCATCTCTCACATGCATACGCGAATTAAATTAATTCACGGTATCGTTTGCATATCTCATCTCTTATTTACATATCTCATATCTCATTTGTCATCTCACCTCTCTCCTCTCTCATTTGTCATCTCTCATTTCTCATTAGTCATCTCTCATTTACATGTAGCATCTCTCACACGCATACGCGAATTAAATTAATTCACGGTATCATTTGCATATCTCATATCTCATTTACATATCTCATATCTCATTTGTCATCTCACCTCTCTCCTCTCTCATTTGTCATCTGTCATTTCTCATTTGTCATCTCTCATCTCTCCTCTCTCTCATCTCTCTCTCTCTCATAAATGTATTTCAAAATTAATCTTATGTTGTCATTCCTAAATGATATTTAAATATAGATCTATATGTCATCATGTAATTCTGCGAAAACAATTAGGGTCGTGCGTTATGGTTTCTTAAAAATTTATTTAAATTAAACTTTTAAGAATATAGAATACTGTACAGCATTATTTTTAAAATTCAAAAACATTTTCTGTATTTATAACTGTTTAAGAAGTTACTTCAAACTGATGTTATTGCATGAAAATACGTACAAGGTAATTAGTCACGTTGTTTTTTCCAACATTTCTTAAAACTGCTTTCAACCATAAATAAACAAAACGTTCTTACAGATGACTGAACATTTCAAAGGAATTTAGATTTTCTAAAAAATTTGTTAAGAGATCGTCATCTTAAAAGCGGCATAAATTATTGTTTTAAATGACAATTACTCACCCTTGTGTTAATCTGTATAAGTTAGATGTGTAGAAAATTTGAATACGGAAATAATTTGAAAGGGACACAACCTTATAACGTACTATATATGTTTAATTGTATTGTTTCAGAGCTCTGAATCATACAGATTTGATGTACGCTTCATTAACTTTTTAACAGAGAAACATGTTTATTATTATCGTTTACTTATGATGAACAATAGTTTTTAAATTCATATGGCTATACACATATTATTTAATAATGAGCTGTAAATAAAACACACAAATATGGTTTATACACTTTTATTTTATTTAGCTATTGTACATTTCAAGCTAAATATATACTTATTCTAAAACTACCTATAGTAGGTATTGGGTCACTTGAGGCAGACGGAAATTGACATGCCATCTGGCATGCCAATGGCATGGCTCCTCCCCTTGCTTCTGATTGGTTACCCCCACTCCTGTAGCACTTCCCCTTGCTTCTGATTGGTCACCGCCATCTTGATGACACGCCTACTATTCTCTGATTGGTTGACAGCGGCCATTTTGAAAACGCCTACTATTCTCTGATTGGCTGACGACTGCCATTTTGGAACGTCTGGCGCCATTCTACCACGCTTGCCATTACGGGAATCTGTATTACCGGCAGTCTGTGTATCGTCAATAGAGGGCGTCATGAAGGGATCTGTATTACCGGTAGACTGTGTACTACGACTAGAGGGCGTCATGAAGAAATCTGTATTACTCGTATGTAGAGGCAGCCATTTTATATCAGAACATGTGGTGCTAAATTTGAATCTGTACTGAATCTGTCAATTCTGAAGCTGTCATTATAAATCTGTCATTTTTGCATCTGTCATTTTAAATCTGTCATTTTAAATCTGTCGTTTTTGAATCTGTCATTTAAATCTGTCAATTATGCATTTGTCATTTTTGCATCTGTCATTTTAAATCTGTCAATTTTGCAGCTGTCATTTATGCATCTGTCAATTATGCATCTGTCATTTTTGCAACTCTCATTTTAAATCTGTCAATTTTGCAGCTATCATTTATGCATCTGTCAATTTAAATCTGTCATTTTAAATCTGTCAATTATGCATTTGTCATTTTTGCATCTGTCATTTTAAATCTGTCAATTTTGCAGCTGTCATTTATGCATCTGTCAATTATGCATCTGTCATTTTTGCAACTCTCATTTTAAATCTGTCAATTTTGCAGCTATCATTTATGCATCTGTCAATTTAAATCTGTCATTTTAAATCTGTCAATTATGCATCTGTCATTTTTGCATCTGTCATTTTAAATCTGTCAATTTTGCAGCTGTCATTTATGCATCTGTCAATTTAAATCTGTCAATTATGCATCTGTCATTTTTGCAACTGTCATTTTAAATCTGTCAATTTTGCAGCTGTCATTTATGCATCTGTCAATTTAAATCTGTCATTTTAAATCTGTCAATTATGCATCTGTAATTTTTGCAACTGTCATTTTAAATCTGTCAATTTTGCAGCTGTCATTTATGCATCTGTCAATTTGAATCTGGCATTTTGAAGTCGCCATCACGGATTTACCGCCTTGAATTTTATATTTCACGGATGACTAACCACGTGATCAAAATTATTGTATTCTAATGAAACTTTCTACCCAAAGAAATCATGAAATTTAAAGAAACCGACAGTCCTTGATACAACTGCGAGTTTTGCAGTCTCGTCTAACCGATATATCTATGTCAGTAGCTACCTTTCGTAAAAGGCATTCGGATCTCCATGTTAAGAAAATTACGTTAATAAATACACAGGCTCTTGAATCACGTTCAGGGATCTGATATGTATAACACTAATATGTATTATTATCAACTGCTGAATTAACTATTTAAAATAGAGAAAAAAAACTAGTTCTAATGCAGAAAATATATATAAACTTACCATTTACGCATTGTATGACTTTTAAATTAAAACGGGTAACAACATCTTAACCACCTCATCTCACCAAGAAGGAATATACACTAATCATCTTTTAAATTTTAAAACCGGTCATTATTAACACAACTATACGATATAACGTACCGCGATAAACTGAACTCAAATATCTGGGCCTCGACGACAAAAAAGGAAACAAACACCTGAGGCTATGCCTGCATTCTTTTTAAAAAAGCATGATTTGACCTGTAAATCACTAGAACTTTTGCGGTTTTATATCTGCTTCGAACCCCAAAACAGGTAATTTTAATGGTTCTTTCTGTAAAAAATTCTCCCTTTTAACGTAATTGTTCCAATGCTTTGCCGTCGGCAATATAATCTTTTCAAACTTCTTTAAAGGATTTTACTGTAATCAATATCATCTTAAAACTCTGTCTACCTGAGAAAACCTATTTAAACAAGAATGTACAGTTTACCTACAGAATCGTTTCTCGAATTTGGAGAAAATGTGTGAAACACATCTCTGTAAATTATAAATTTATATTACATTTTTATTTACAAACTTTGCCTAGGTCGATTCCTGCCCCCAATTTAAAAGCTAAATTATTACTTATTTTAAATTTTTAATACTTTACTTTAAAATTCTCTATTAAATACAAGCATATATTCTTTATTAGTTACTTATATTTTATTACGTTGTTAGTTATATATTTATTAATTATCTAACTTTTATGTTATTGCAATAAGCAATATCAATATCTATATATAAGAATCTTTTTACCTAAGCACACCCTTAAAAGGGATCCGTATCGAGTGCTGAAAACGCAGGTAAAATTCTTTTAAAAAATTTTACATTTCTCCTTTGTTAAAAACTTACTATTATAAGTAAATAATATTCCGTTACGCTTTTGTAAATAATTATTTTAAGAGAACTCTTTTTACAAATAGGTTTACCAGAACGCCATTTAAAATGTATATAAATAATGTATACAAACTAAAGATGGACGGACGGTGTTATGCATTGAGCGTAATACAATTTAATTTAACTCTATGTTTTGTCTTATTATTATTCTTGTGTAGGCAGTTTAATAAATATTCAAGTAAATATAGATCGTGACAAATATATACATATAATTATATATAATATTAAATGTTGCTTCTGCTATTTATTACCTTCTGAAGAGGGAGGGAGGAACTCATCATTAAAACGTCCATAATACAACGGCTCAACAGGTTTCTACTTGTCTCAACTTGTTGGATCGTGTTTGCATAGTATTCGCAGTCGTCGTAATTACCCGTAGGCATGGAATCATACGTATCGTCCTACATAGTATAATTATTCTGTCGAAGGGAGCATAACATAAACCGATTGTACCTACTCCTTTGTATAATATAAATTATAATCGATTAGGATCATGTACCACGTATTTTCATGAATATTTGCCTTTTCACCATATAGGATTAATTTTTAGCTCTAATTTTATATATATGGCGTTTTGTATACATCTCTCACGATAATTTATTGTCATATACTGTCTTTGAAATTACATATATACAGACTTATATAACACACACACAAGATATACATGTAAACTTAACTATTTTCTAAATTATCATCGTTAGAAATCCTACTATAATAATTTCTCCAGCTATCGCTGACCGCTGATGTATGTCAGCGTAAATAAATATCTTTAAACTTATTGATTTTAATTGTACCTACATCTACTTATTCCAGGTAGGTTGATTGTATGCATATGTAAGACTAACCTAAAATCACGTGTCCTAACAATGAAGGGTGGACGACAAGGGTGACCACCTAAGCTATTGTCATGTAAAAGTTATTAAGAAAACAAAATGATACATTCAGAAACAGCCATGATCTAAGGTATTAAGTTCCTCTAGTACTTGTCGTACTTAGGATAGAACCTACGATTCATTCTCGCGCATACATATTGCTCCGAGCGCTTACGATTATAGCCGAGAACAAACGATTGTGCAGGTCGATCAGTATAAATAGGCGGGATAGTGTTCCTGTTCCTTTATTAGTCGAGATGAATCAGCAAGTGAACGACGTATGTAAGAAGAAGAATGACTCTGGTCGAAGGGGTTGCAACATACAGTGTCCGGTTTGCTTCAAGTCTTTCGCGAGGCCATTCACCTGCAAGAGACACGTGAAAACCATGCACGAATCAGACAGAATCCAGTGTTCTAGCTGTGTCAAAACTTTTTTAAACTTTGATGCCTACAAGATACACAAGAGAGCCGTCCACGAAATAAACAGAATCCAATGCTCTAGCTGTTTCAAAACTTTCTCACGTCGTGACCACTTAAAAAGACATATGAATGGCGTCCGCGAATCAATCAAAGTCCGGTGTTCTAACTGCTTCAAATGTTTTTCAAGCATTGACAACTTAAAAAGGCATATTAAAAGCGTCCATGAATCAATTAAAGTCCAGTGTTCTAGTTGTGTCAAAACTTTTTCACACACTGACAGCTTAAAAAAGCATTTGAAAAACGTACACCATAACGCAGCTGTTGTGAAGACAGGAACGGAAGCAAATACTGACATCATTGGGACAGAAGATATGACCGCAACTACGCAGCCGGATGATTATCGTGCCAACTATGAAAGTAACGAAGAATTAGGAAAGGTTACAGGGTCAACAAGTCATTCTACGGACTTTATACGTATTAGTATTTCTGCGAGGGTATACAACGACGACTCAGAGATCCGTAGAACTACAGTAGTCATAGAAAATAACTTATGATCTATATACTTGTATTATGCTGTGTATACTAAATAAATGTTTGTAAAATAACTTTATATGTTTTATTTATCACGCCCATACTCTGATTTCTTGTCTAACAGGGCGGACTCTGCCATTTTTGTTTCAAGACTGTTTCTACCCTAAGGATGTATAACCCTAGGGTTGACCTGCAGAGCATATTATGTTAGCGTTTAATTAGTATGGCCTTGATATCCTTGATTGTTATCGAAAAAGGATAAAGGGTCAATAACCTGTAGGCATATGTTAATTAGACGGAATGAAGATATCATACAATTTTAAGATAGCATCCAAAATAAGACTCTTTTTGATAATGCTATTATAGTGTTACAACATCTGATTTAATGGGCGACATCTTCATGTATGTTAATATTTAAATGGATAGGTAGTTTTGAATTATATCATCCCCAATTACTATAATAGTGACTTTAATAGAAATAGAATACAGCTCCGTGTACAACAGATAATAAATACAATATAAAACATCAACATCAGTTTATAAGTATCATCTTTGATAATGATAGATTAGCTATCGAATCAATTGACAGCTAGATTAAAAATAAATTTAAATTTTAGAAAATATCACTTCAGTTAGAAACCGTCTCTCAGAGACCTAAATCAGTTTAATTTTTAACATTTAATCTATAGAATAACTGGAACATCTTTTGCATAAAAATACTTCTATTAAAAAAAGAGTTCTATGCATTTTCAACATTATAAATATTTTATACATATTTCATCGATATTGTGATCTGCATTTTACTGAAAAACGAACGCATAGATTAGGATTATAAAGCTTTTACACAGGACGCAGTTTAACAAACAAAATAATAACTAAATTGATTCTATAGCAGATCTTTATATCTAATTTAAATTACTAATCACCAGAGACGAGAAAGATTTACTGATAAGCCTGTGCAATACGTCGGATCATCTGCGTTTCAATAATCTTGTCTAGTAATGTTTCTTTATGTGATTTAGATGGAATAAAAGTGTTATATAAAAAATAAATCAACTCACAATCATCACAATAATTTTATCAGTCAATATTACTCTATTTTGTGATAGATTCATACATGAAGAAGATGTTATATACAAGCTCCACGCCACTATCTTAATTTTATTGTATGGTGTAGTTGATAATGAGAAATTTAAAACGAACATGTGCGGCATTGGAACACCTGGTTACAAAAATATTTGAACAATTTGCAAGTGTTACGCAATGATCTCAACTCATACTGTGTAATTAATAATTTGTCAAATAATATGTTACAATTGTCCATTAAATGTATAGCAAAATAAATAATATGTATATTTCAACATTGATGTTTCATTTACTAGCATAACTAATGGTGAAGGGTGAAGAGACTAGCATGACTAAGGGTGAAGGGTGAAGAGACTAGCATGACTAAGGGTGAAGGGTGAAGAGACTAGCATGACTAAGGGTGAAGGGTGAGGGTGACTGTATAAAAGGTAGATCGTCGTCATCAGCGAGAGAGTACACGAATAAAGCCGAAGATTTCCGACGGCGAACATCCTAAGTTACAAAACAGACGGTAAGCAGTCATACTATGAGAAGGAGAGAGAGAGTTTCCGCTTAGTGAAAGGGATAAAAGGATCCAATCCCAGAGTTAGCGCTAAAATTCAAATCTAGGGGTACGGGAAATCCAAGATGGCTCCTTCAAATGACAAATTCAAACATGACAGATGCAAAATTGACAGATTTTAAAAATGACAGATTCAGTAATTTGACAGTTTCAAATGACAGATTTAAATTGACAGATACAAATTGACAGATGCAAAAATGACAGATGCAAAATTGACAGATTTATAATGACAAATGACAGATGCATAATTGACAGATTTAAAATGACATATTTAATATGACAGACGCAAAAATGACAGATGCGAAAATGACAGATGCAAAAATGACAGATGCATAATTGACAGATTTAAAATGACAGATGCAAAAATGACAAATTTAAAATTGACAGATTCAGTACAAATTCAAATTTAGCGCCACATGTTGTTAGGATGATGGGAGAGAAGGAGAAAGTGAGAGAGTGAGAGAAGAGACTCTTTATTGCGACCTCTAATAGCATCAGTACATACAGGTAATACAGGTTTCTTTAATACGACCTCTATTGGTAGTACATAGGTCGTCGATAATACAGATTTCTTTATGACGTCCTCTATTAGCAATACACACTAATTGTAACATGACGCCCTCTATTGGCAGCACACAGATTGCCGGTAATACAGATTCCCGTAATGGCGGACGGGCGTGGTCAAAATGGCGACGAGTTCCAAAATGGCCGACGTCAGCCAATCAGAGAACAGCAGGCGTGGCTACCGGAGTGGGGGTAACTAATCACAGCGAAGGGAGAGGAGCTACAGGAGTGGGGGTAACCAATCACAGGCGAGGGGAGGAGCCTGGTGGCGGAAGGGGCGTGGCTAGAAGTAGTAGGAGTGGGGGTCTGGCCAGGTGGCGCATTACCTACTATCATTGAAAGTAAATTCATAATAGAAGTGAAAATGTGATGAAAAAAATAGGAGGTTGTAGTTGAAAGAAAATGGACTACGCATTGGACGTTTGCAAAGGGGAAGGCTTCACTTCCTCATCTTTCAGTGTTAGGAAATTCTTGAAAACGTAAACCCTTTTGTATGTCTTTACAGTGACAGCAGAAATATCACCACCAGTCGCTGGCTAAACACATATGGCAAATATAAATATTAGCGCACAAATTAAAAAACGATAAATGGCTAGATCTTAACGTCCTTTTGAGTGCCATTCTTTTAAGAGCCACCAGTCTCGTTATTATTAGAGAAAGATACAAAAAAACCTACAACCGTAGAAAGATGCAAGGTAGATAATGTCAACTACAGTATTATTAATATTACAATATACCATGTATTTTTTAAATTTTGCGATGCTTTCTTGTTTTTAGTTTTTGTTTTTTCCGAATCACTTAAATACATAGTTGATCATTAGAAAAATAACGATGCGATCAATCAGATAAACATGCATCCAAAAATGAGGTGATTTCATGGAGTGGAACACTTGAGGTCTATGTATTTTAAGTATAGTTAGACATTTGAAAAACTAAGCAGATAAAATGAGCTGTTTTCTAAAGGATTATGCATTATGATAAGATACAGTTAATTCTAAATTAGAAATCGAAATCTAATAAATACAATACTGAAAGGCCTTTCATTTATATATCTACAGCCATTCCACTATATTCAATTCTAACATTTATCTTTCTTAGACCCAATGAGTATATTAGACAAGGAAGATACTACGTATTAATTATTATAAACATCTACTAATAACTAGCAATGACGGTCAGAACATGCTATTCGACGATCACACTAGGAAGACTCCAAATAATGTTTGACAGAATGTCCAAAACTCCAGCTTTGGTGAAATTCTGTAGGTATATATGTTACGGTTAATGTAGTAAAGTAGTCAATGTCGTTAATAACCGGCCATTATCGTCATACCTTATTTAGGTTGGTTAAATACGTTAAAAGCCGGTCATTGATCTAATACTGAAAATTTTAATACTGAAAATAACATTTACCGGTTATTATCGTAAATGGTCATCCATAAAGTAGGAAATATTGAAAATAAACACATAATGTGACGGTGAATGTGGTAAACCAGCCAATGTCGTTAATGGTCGCCCATCAATCTCATAACGTAAACTTCTAACTAACACTAACCTAACCTCACCTGCGGGTTGATCTTTAATAATTAAGACCTCTCAATTAATAATTAAGCCGCAGATTAGTTGTTAGGTTATGTGTTAGGTGACTTTATTAGATATTTGGTAAATATGCTTTTATGCAATTTTTGAGATTCAGCCAACATCGTGGTAAATCGCACGAGACGACGTCAACTTTAACCAACCAGCTTGGTAACACGAGCCGACACGATTCCATAGTTCAGTTAACCGCAACGGGGTGATAACAACCGTGGTGACAAAAGTCGCTGTGGTCCCAGCTTCAGTTCTAGCTATACAGTTGATAGTTAACAGTTGATAAATAGCTATCGTTATTTACCTAAGCTTGTTAGATAATTCTGTTTTATTAATTGGAGAACCAAAAATCAAAGCCTACTAGTTGTAATTTCTTATGTAAGAGTATGAATATTTGTTATGGCTGAAAAAAGAACACAATACTCTATCGATTTCAGTACAAAAATACCTGTCATGTAATTTAAAAAAGTTCGATGACGTCATCACGCTCACATCGATTTACTGAATACAAAACCAGAACATATATAATTTTATGCCATTTAATAATATATATGGTTTATACCATTCAGACCGAGAATAATGTTGCTACAAAGCGGGGCCCTTTAAATCAAACAGACTGTATATCATTTTGCACATAATTTTAATAAAATGCATTTCAAAATTTTAATTCTGATCCACACTACTTCACACGACTAAAAACTAGGTTAAGTACTTCAGACTCAATTACTACATACCTTGAGCATTTATCTTGTCAAATTAAGCAGGTCAGTAAAATGCATCATAAAATGCGAAAAACTGTAATGAGCAGTAAAACAAAACATTTAAATAAATAAACAAAAAACAAAACTATATGCATCAATTTATTAAAATTATGTAGAAAAACATTTTTGAGAAAGATTGCATTTTTCAATTGTGTTTTGTAAAAAACTAAATGTAAAAAAATTGCCAGCTGAAATCGAACCTGGGCGGCAGTGACTTAGGGTTATTATCACCCCGCTCTGGGTAACAAAGACTGAATTTAATTTTCCCGTCAATATCAAGATATGAGTACTGTTTATAATAATAACAAAATGATAAAACAATAATAAACAGAAATAATGGCTTTATTTACTTGGCGAGATTTTAGCATCAATTTAATGAAAGGACAAGTCAATCCTTATATTCGATTTCCAAATGAACCGGACCCAGAAAACCATGAATATGTAGGTATTTAGACGCGTTAATACGGCGTTGTACAGCAACAGCATTAGGAAAAATAACGTCAATATGTGGTATTTGCTTGCAACCAATGATACGCATGCTTTAGTTGTAACATAACCTTCAAGCAATCAATTTTTAATAAAATTCCGCTAGGTTGCAGGTCAATCTTTGGTGCGCCCAATTAATATAATAATACTAATCACAGTTAACAAAAAATATTTGAATTGTAAAATAATAAGCTATTATTTACAAGAAAACACGTTTCTTAGAGCACCACCTTTTTCAATAAAGATATTTGCAATTTACTATTTCTCTATTCTTTAGCAATGCCTTTAGGCAACTAGATTTTTAGTCTGCGTAATGCAGAATAGAATCTTTTAGCTCTTCATGTGGTAATAATGTATGGTGATCAAAAAATACCAAAAACTACCCCAGTTAGATAAGTGCGTAGACTCCCCTCTTTAGAATTTCAATTTAGAATTTTTATTGCTTAAAATATTAACCATGTTAATGAGGGCTAAGCCCTCACTACATTATTTTAATGAGGGCCACAGCCTTTGAGCCACCACATAGTCGGCGCCTATGACAGCGCGATTGTTTCATAGTTAATAGGTAAATTTTATTTTAATTTTCCCTCGTAGTTATCTTATTATTTGAATGATAAAAAGGATACTTCCCTAAGGACGATTGGTAATGGAGCAGGTAATAATCCAGCAATCTTCGTGATTCCAAAAGGTTTCAAGGGTGAGGTTGTAGATTGTCGATGACAGGAACCAAGCATCAGAATGTAGGAAATGGTTTGAAGTTTTAAATTTCGGGTGGACAAACCGTATTGTAACATTCTTTTTCAAATAATAATACAAGTGCTGTTTAAATCGTCTATTCACAAACAAATATTTATTTCTATACACTAATGAATACACTATAAATTAACGCTATGATTATAAACCATTAAAAACTATTATTTACAGACTATGGATTTCTAATACAACATTTATATTCACTATTTATTTTGTAATACACAGTTAATGACTTGCTGTTGACTGCCTCTCTTTTATCCGCGAATCCGCTTTTATACCGTCATATAAACGTTCCAGAAGTCGCCCGAACATACCATGTATTTCTAGAATACACCAGAATAAACCGCGTCTGGTTCACATGCCCGCGCGATGCGTCATTCTCTCGAATGCGATAGAACACACCATTTGTTGCTCGAAAAGAGGTTCTTTCTTTTTCTCTCTTGTTACACTGCCCCCCTCTTCGAGTCTGTTCTGTCCCAGAACAGGTTTTATGCTCTGGTTCCTGTAGAACGGGTCATGACGATATCGACAGTCTTCACCTCGACTACACGTTCCATTACGGTAGAAATAACAGTCTACACTCTTCGTTGGCCTTAATGCGGGTTGTGGGTCAAAATTGCAGACGAAGATCTTGACGTCCGTACCTCTAAAGACAACTTCCAGCATGTTTCTAACGATTCTCCAATCCAGCTGGTCCCGCCCACAGCCGAGTTTGGGAACTGCCAATTTGTTAATTCCCCTGGTAAGCAACTCGATCCTCAAATTCCATAGTGCCCTCCACAAGTCGGCGTAACTTGGTTTCTGGTAATAAAACTGCTTGGTTACCAAGTAGTAAATGGATCGGTCATGATCAGGCAAGCGTAAGGATTTACCAACAGAGGGATTTTGTTCTCGAAGTTCATTCAGCCGTCCAAATTTATTTCTAAACACTACTGCGATCCCCCTGGACATACGGAGATCCTCGGAGACACAGTGGGCAATGGAATAATCACCAGGGACCCGGAAGAGATCTTGTTGCATCTCAGTCGTGACTCCGAATCGCGCTTTTCTAGTTCCAGAGAACGCAGCCATAAATTCTCTAAAGGTTGGCTGATCATCTTCAGGCCTTACGATATTGATAGCCACCTCGGCCTCATCTTTCCGATCCGGCACTGCGTCATTATTTCCCTCATAGTGCGCCAGACGATTGGAGTGTACCACCTTTGGTTTCCCCCTTGGCAATTTCTGGATGCGATAAATCAAGTCATTTATTCGTTTCTTCACCTGGTATGGACCCTCCCAATTTCGCTGTAACTTTGGAGAATAGCCACGACGCCTTTGCGGGTTGTATAACCAGACAAGCTCTCCAGGTTGAAACCCTCCTTCTTGGGCTCTCACATCGTACGTAGCCTTGATCCGGTCACTCGCGATTCGACTATTATTTCGGGTTCGGTCGTGAATATCCTCCAACTTCTTCTTTAAGTTGATGACATAATCATTCCCGGCTACCTCCTGCTCTATAGGTGGAGAGCCAAATTCTAGATCACACGGTAACCGTAACTCGCGTCCAAACATCACAGACGCTGGTGACTGACCGGTTGTTTCGTGGACCGATGCACGATAAGCCATCAGGAACAGATGCAGGTATTGGTCCCAGTCTCGTTGATGATCGGAGACGACCTTGGCCAAATATTTGCCCATTGTTCGATTCATGCGTTCTACCATTCCATCGGACTGCGGATGTAACGGTGTGGTCCGAGTCTTGCGAATGCCCAACAATCGACAGACTTCTCCAAAGAGTACAGACTCGAAATTGCGGCCTTGATCCGAATGCAGCTCCATGGGCACTCCGAAGCGACTGAAAAACTCTTTGACTAGTACGTCAGCAACAGTCGCAGCTTCCTGGTTTGGTAGGGCATATGCTTCTGGCCATTTGGTAAAATAGTCCATTGCCACTAATATGTATTTATTCCCATCGTCGGTTTCGGGAAATGGTCCGGCAATATCTATGGCTATTCTTTCCAGAGGACTACCCACATTGTACTGCCTCATAGGTGCTCTTCGTTTCCCCAAGGGTCCGTTACCAGTGGCACATAGTTCACATTTCCGGCACCACTCCTTCACGTCTTCTTTACAGTTGACCCAATAAAAACGCTCCCTAACTTTCTCCAAAGTCTTTTTCACACCGAAGTGTCCTCCTGAGGCACCGTCATGGAGATGTCGCAATACTGTAGCCACTCGGCTTCTTGGAACCACGAACTGAGACCTAATGGTGGTGCCATCTTCACTCTCCAGTACTCGCTTCAGGAGATCGTCTTCCACCTTCAAGGACTCCCATTGGGCCCAATATGCTTTGAGCGTTCTGTTGAAAGGGCTGACGGCCTCCCAGGCAGGCCTTTCTCCCACGCGCTTCCATTCCAGTACCATTTTTAGTTCGGGATCAGCCTCCTGCTGTCGTTGCAATTCTTCCGGCAACCAATTGTCGTTGACGATGGTAGTCCTTAATACTTGGCAAACCCTCTCCTCCAAACGAGAGCAATGACGGCAATCCGTTGGACAGGGTCTTCTTGAAAGAGCATCGGCATTTCGATGACTAGTGCCCGCTCGATGTTCGGTGTCAAAGTCGTATCCTTGTAATCGTTCGATCCACCTTGCGACCTGGCCTTCAGGATTACGGAATTGTAGAAGCCATTTCAACGCTGCATGGTCCGTCCTCAATAAAAACTTCCGTCCGTACAAGTATTTGTAGAAGTGCTCAACGGACTTCACGACGGCCAATAGTTCTTTTCTGGTCACACAATAATTCCTTTCGGCTTTCGACAAAACCTTACTAAAATAGCCGATGACCTTTTCTTGTCCATCCTGTATCTGAGAAAGTACCCCCCCAATGGCCAGATTACTTGCATCTGTGTCAAGTATGAATTGCCCTTCTGTCCGTGGATAGCTCAATATTGGTGCTGTTGTCAGGGCACGCTTCAGCTGTTGGAAAGCTGTTTCACACTCTCCGCTCCAAACATACTCGCGCCCATCTTCAGTTAACCTTGTCAGAGGTTTCGCTATATTGGCAAACCCAGGAACGAAACGCCTGTAGTAGGTACATAACCCAAGAAAACTACGAACTTGGTGTTTATCTTTCGGTGTTGGCCATTCTTGAACTGCACGAATCTTATCGGGGTCGGCTGCCACTCCATTTTGTGATACGACGTGCCCGAGATATTTCACTTCCTTTCTGAATATGTGGCACTTTTTCGGACTCAGTTTCAGATTGGCTCCACGTAGTCTTCGGAACACTTCCTCTAGATTTTTCAAATGTTCGTTAAATGATTTTCCGACTACAATCACATCATCTAGGTATACCAGGCAGGTCTTCCACGACAACCCTCTCAGGATGGTCTCCATTAGACGCTCAAAGGTGGCCGGAGCGTTACATAGACCAAAAGGCATAACTGTAAACTGCCATAGTCCGGAACCAATAGTGAACGCGGTCTTCTCCCGGTCTTCAGGTTCCATTTCAACTTGCCAATAACCGCTCTTCAAGTCCAAAGTCGAAAACCATCGTGAACCAGACAGGGTATCTAACGTGTCGTCGATGCGTGGTAAGGGATAGCTGTCTTTCTTGGTCACGTCATTAAGCTGCCGATAGTCCACACAAAATCTCGTTGACCCGTCCTTCTTACTGACCAGGACCACCGGTGATGCCCATGGACTGCTGGATGGCTCGATGACCCCTTGTTCTTCCATATCAGTAATAATCTTTTCGGCTTCTGCTCGCCTTGCTAGAGGTAGACGCCTCGGCTGCTGACGGACAGGCATAGAGTTGCCTGTATTGATTTTATGTTTTACTATATTTGTTCGTCCCTTCTGGCTATCGTCAAGAGCGAAGATATCTTGGTATCGGTGAACCAAACCCTGTACCTCTTTCACTTCCGTTCTGTTAAGGTCTTCGCACGAACTAGTAACCATACCCACTAATTTTCCACCATGGTCTTTGGGCACTGGTTTTGGAACATCAGCCATACACCTGGCTACTCGAAATACTGGCACACACTGTCCCACAAGGGTACTCTTCTTCAATGTCACCGGATCCACATTAACATTCATAATTCTCACCGGTACTCTCTTTCCAACCTTGATCAGCGCTTTTCCCACCAGTATACCACTATGGATCTTCTTATCACAAACAGGCTCTATCATTCGCACACATCCTACCCGAAGATCTCCATCCAAACCCGCCTCGACAACCATCTCGCTTTGACCCGGCAATATCACATCTTCAGTCAGCAAAACCCTTACAACCGGATCTTCTCGTGGGTGCAAAGGAAGTTCTTCGTTACCGACCTTCAAAACACCCTCTTTCAAATCCAACGTAAAACCAAATTTTCTCAGGAGGTCCATTCCCAAGATGAAGTCATCAGTGATATCGGCTACCAGCACCTCATGATCACGTTCTTCACTTCCAATGCCAATCTTCATCTTCACCACTCCGCGTGTTGGTATCACTTCACCTGTTGCTGTACGGAGTTGAGTAGTTGTCGGTAACAATTTAATACTTGATTGTAGAACATCAGGGCGTACGATGGATTTTGTCGCCCCCGTATCAATAAGTAGTGGAACAGTTCGGTTAGCAATCTTTCCATCTACAAACAAACTGCCATTACTATTCTTTGATGTTACGGCATGGATCGTGATCTCCGGGGCATTTTCACTCGCAGTCAACGTTCGCCCCCTCTTGCCAACCCTTTTTAACTTTTCCGACGGTTGTACTTTTCTTATTTTGGGACAACGGCGTTCTACATGTCCTTGTTCGCCGCAGTTCCAACAACGAGGCCCTCGAACTTCCAATAATTCTTCTTTAAGCATTCTAGAATTCTCTTCCGACTTTTCCAGTAATTCCTCTTTTAACATTCTAGAATTCTCTTCTATTTTACTTAATAACAAATTAGTATCCATTACGGGTCCAGGTATTTCGAAGAGGAAACTTTCAGGGTCGTCTTGCTGCTCCAAAAGCCATTCTCTTAGCCGATTTATTAACACACTTTTAAGGCCCGTTGTATCTAAATCTCGTTCTTCAAGTTCATGTTTCAAGTCTATTACTTTGAGATCTTTTAACAGTTTCATCACCATTTTAATCGTTTGTTGAAATTATGTTTTAACACCAAAACTTTTATTCTCACAGCACTTTAATTAATTATTACGCGATTTTATTTATTTTAAAACCCCACACCTGACACCACTGTAACATTCTTTTTCAAATAATAATACAAGTGCTGTTTAAATCGTCTATTCACAAACAAATATTTATTTCTATACACTAATGAATACACTATAAATTAACGCTATGATTATAAACCATTAAAAACTATTATTTACAGACTATGGATTTCTAATACAACATTTATATTCACTATTTATTTTGTAATACACAGTTAATGACTTGCTGTTGACTGCCTCTCTTTTATCCGCTAATCCGCTTTTATACCGTCATATAAACGTTCCAGAAGTCGCCCGAACATACCATGTATTTCTAGAATACACCAGAATAAACCGCGTCTGGTTCACATGCCCGCGCGATGCGTCATTCTCTCGAATGCGATAGAACACATCATTTGTTGCTCGAAAAGAGGTTCTTTCTTTTTCTCTCTTGTTACAGTATGAAATTTCTTTTTTTCGATTCTTTTTACGTCGAGGTCACTAATATACAGGGTGTATCTGATATAAATAGAAACCTCGTAATGGAGAGTAGCTGTAATGATTTAGAACATATTTTCCTTGTCAACATATGGTCGCTTCCTGCTGGTTCTCGAGGAAATTATATTTTAAATTTTAAGTACGCTCATTGTACTCACATTACATACAAAAGTTTTTTTCTGAATTTTGAAAAAAAATTAATTTTTTTAAATATGCTTTGCAACTAAATTACTTGCTACAGATGCTTCGATGTATTTCTGGTTGACTGTATGTCTGACGACTACTTTGGCTGCCGAAACTCTGGTACATTGCAATTTTGGAATTTTCGAGCAATAAAACTTGAAAATCTTAAAATCACAATTCTTGGAAATTAAGAATACCTGAAGTTTGTATCATCTTGATAATTGGAAAATCTAAGACATCCACCCAGGAATCTGCCAAAGGCTAGTGTTATTTGATTTCTCTGACTGTCACTGTACGTCTGTATATCTGAAAAATTCTCATAATCCTAACTTTATTACATATGTTCGTCTGCAGTTGTTATTTTTTATTTTCAACACATTATCAAAATATATTTTGTAGATGTATTTATAATGAGGAAGTAAATTTAAGCAAAGTATGCTTATATGTACTCTAAGTGACTTGTTCTAAAGTTCAAAACTTATCATAGCAAAAAACAGTTGGAGTGGTATGTTTATCATTCCAGATATCTAAAAATTGAATCTATTTGGTTCGGTATCTCATTAGAGCTTGTAATCATGAAACACTTATTTTTATTAGTTTGTAATACATTAATATATCCTAATATTAAATCAATAGCAGTAAACCTGTTAAATAATTGTGTTTAAAGAAAACTTTAGAAAAAAAGCCATGCCAAATACTGACTCCCACAATTTGTTTTTAGGTCGGTATCTTCATTTTTTTTCAAAATCTCTGAAGATATATTTTTGCAACGTCACAGACCGCAGCCTCTCGCTCCAAATAAAAGCTTGGGAATCACTCGAAGAACTTTCTGTCGGCCTAAACAAAACAAACTATAAGAGTACCTTAATTTATTTTTATTAGATAGTAAAGATAACCTTAATATACTAATAAGTTAGAATCTTAAAAGGTTCTAATAAGATACAATATACTTACATCGTTATTTTACTTAATAGTGCAATCTGTAGGACAACAGACGATCTGGCGAATAGCATCAATTTGGTAGACAGAGCCTTACTGTCCAAATAAAGGCTTGGAAAGAAATTGTAAAAATAACACAGTTTCAGACTGTGCAATTTGGTGGACAGCAGTCTCAATGATAAAATAAAGACTTGAGGCAGATTATATATAAATGATATCGAAACGGTCTTCGGGCGAACAAAGTAGCGGACAGCTGCCTTACTGCCCACTTAAAGGCCTGGTAGAAGATTCTAAGAATGCCATCACGATGAGTTTCTGGCAGCGCAATCTAGTAGACAGCAGCTTCACTGTCCAAACAAAGACCAAATAAACCAAACTTTATTAATTTCATCGAGATGGGTTATGAATCGATGCAATCTCCAGTCTTTCTTGGAACACTACAAAAATATGCATTAAGTTCTGATGGGCAATTTTTAAAGAACTATATACACTATACAACCTTACTTTTTGGCACTTCCCTGAAAACCTAGAAGGTTCAATTTCGTATAGGAATTTAAAAACCAGATTTTCGGAGATAAACTGCAGTTTTATAAGACGTTCCTTTGGTTTCATGGTCAGCTATTTTTAATGGCGTTCAACTCTAGTTGAACATTCATCATGTTTTTTACTGTGTGTCCCTATTAGTCTTTATAAAATACTGTTAATTAAAAAGATGAAGTTACTAAGGGCTGACTAATTAGTCTTATAAATACTAGTTGCGAATAAGAGCATTATGGAGTATGGAAAGGGTTTGCGAAAGTCCGACAAGAGTAGGTGACTTCTCAATTACCTAGTCACCCACTAATGTAAGACTGTTGCAAACTTTTTCTGCTCTTTGTTGTTATTAATTGTCCACAGCTTCATTTTGTACCTTAGACACGTTCCTTTTTGCCTTTGATGTTTATTCCCTGTCACTTTGTCACGTTACCATTATTTTAATTTCCATCTCTGATACTTGTCTCTATGCTACGTTTTACATTGTTACTTCGTCGCCTTGTAAATACTTGTTGAGATTATAAGAGGATCATAAGGTATCGAAAGGGTTTGCCATAGCCAAACAATAGAAGGTTACTCCTCAATTATCAGTTACCTACTAATGCTTGACCGTAGTAAACCTTTTCTTTTCTTTATTCAATTAATTTTAACACTCTCTAACATCTTCTAAGTTTTCCACACTTCTCTGCTTAAGACCGCCACAAATCATTGGAAGAGTTTTAGGATTACTTGTTTGACTGCTAGCTTGATTAATTTTCACCTATTAATGCAAACATTTCCGTTACTTCATGTTAGTAATTGTACTACATGTTTGGATTAATTGCAAAAAATGGGAAGTTATTATGATCAAACGTCAAAGTTTGAGATTTGTTATTATAGCACCAAATTGTGCATCAGAGCCTTTTAGGATTCAAGTAAGTTTTGATTTTGATTAAATTGAAGTATTTAATTATTTTACGTGATGTGATGCCTCGACATGCAATTTTACAATGAATTACATGTTCAAGAACTCAAGGTGAGTTATTTAACCTTAAGCATATTTACTCTTAAAGAAACGTTTTCGATTTTTAAAACGAAACACAAGCTCTGCTTGTGTCTTGTGCTAATGATATTTCTCTTTTGCACGGTCTCCTTCATGGAATTCTACTCAGCATACGATGAACTCCATAAACCAACTGCTACTAAAGTTATTAAGGTAAATTGTCCCTACTTATTTTATATTTTACTTTTTATGTTATAGATAAAATTCAAGATATTTGCTTTCATTTTTGAGTTGAATGTTCTGGACCACCTCTTTGATTCATGAAGCTCTCGCGCACCTCCTTATTATACAACATCCCCATGGATCATCTTTCTTTTTCAGTCAAATTATTATTTTAAATAATATTTTTCTCTTCTGAAATTTTATTTATAAATAATATAGAACTTTTAAAACACTGGTTTGCCACTTTTAAACATTTATTTCCTTTGTATTTAATTAAATTTACTCAAAACTACTCCTAAAATTGCATGTTACTCTTTTCTAAACAAGATATCTTTATACAATTTCTTTTTTAGGTATAGTTGCGAGTGGACACATCTGACACTAAAATAAACAATTCTAACTAAGTTACAATTATGTACAATAAATAATACAACAAAAATTAACTCAAACTTGAATAATGTTGTGATAATTTATTTTTAACTATACAAATAGCAATTAGTAAATAACAAATAGCTAATAGCACATGGGATATAGCTAATGATTCTTTATAAGCATGCAAAATAGGCCATGAAAATTTACAATTCAAATAACGTCGAACTTCAACAACTGAGGTATTTAAATACTGTAATTGCGCTGATAATAGTATCATTTCAATATATATATCACTAATTTGTAGTGATGTATCTTTTTTAGAATGTACCTTTTTTGACTTCATTAACATATCTCCAATTGGATTTTTTATTTGAGTAACGATAAAGTTATAATCGGAGAAGGGAGTACTGTATAATAATAATATAAATATATTTTAGATACAAGTTAATTTTTTATTTTGTGAAGTAATGTTTTACATTAAGTTATATTTAGAACGCAAACTCATGGAAAAAGATGTATCGCCCCCAGCTGGGAATCGAACCCAGGACCTTCCTCTATCTAGGCGGCGTCTCTACCTGTGAGCTACCTGAGGCGACTATCAGTACAGTGACAAGTTTTCTCTATGAATTTACATTTAAATATAACTTAGTGTAAAACATTAATTTACAAAATAAAAAAATTAACCTTTATCTAAGATTCATATAATTAATTTTGTTATAGGATGATTAAAAATAATCTCGATGCTTCGAATATCGATGTAGTCGCCGGCGAAATGTTGATTTTCATTAATAAAATCAAAAGATAATCTAGTTACTTGGTATGTTTGCTAAATATCTAATTCATATGGAAAACTTATCACTCTACTGATAGTCGCCTCAAGTAGTTCAGAGGTAGAGATGCTGCCTAGATAGCGGAAGGTCCTGAGTTTGATTCCCAGCCGGGATGATACATTTTCTCTATGAATTTGCGTTCTAAATATAACTTAATGTAAATAATATAAATATATAGTATATATAAAGTACATAGTTAGAAAACTGCGTTGTACAAATGCTTTATTTATAATAACTTGCATGAAATTTAATATACTAATAAGTTAGAACCTTAAAAGGTTCTAATAAGATACAATATACTTACATCGTTATTTTAGTTAAGAGTACAATCTGTTGGACAACAGACGATCTGGCGAAGAGCTTCAATTTGGTAGACAGAGCCTTACTGTCCAAATAAAGGCTTGGAAAGAAATTGTAAAAATAACACAGTTTCAGACTGTGCAATTTGGTGGACAGCAGTCTCAATGATAAAATAAAGACTTGAGGCAGATTATATATAAATGATATCGAAACGGTCTTCGGGCGAACAAAGTAGCGGACAGCTGCCTTACTGCTCACTTAAAGGCCTAGGAGAAGATTCTAAGAATGCCATCACGATGAGTTTCTGGCAGCGCAATCTAGTAGACAGCAGCTTCACTGTCCAAACAAAGACCAAATAAACCAAACTTTATGAATTTCATCGAGATGGGTGATGGATCGGTGCAATCTCCAGTCTTTCTTGGAATACTACAAAAACATGCATTAAGTTCTGAAGGACAATTTTTAAAGACCTATATACACTATACATATACAACCTTACTTTTTAACACTTCCTTGAAAACCTAGAAGGTTTAATTTCGTATAGGAATTTAAAAGCCAGATTTTCGGAGATAAACTGCAGTTTTATAAGACGTTCCTTTGGTTTCATGGTCAGCTATGTTTAATGGCGTTCAACTCTAGTTGAACATTCATCATGTTTTTTACTGTGTGTCCCTATTAGTCTTGATAAAATACTGTTAATTAAAAAGATGAAGTTACTAAGTGCTGACTAATTAGTCTTATAAATACTAGTTGTGAATAAGAGCATTATGGAGTATGGAAAGGGTTTGCGAAAGTCCGACAAGAGTAGGTGACTTCTCAATTACCTAGTCACCCACTAATGTAAGACTGTTGCAAACTTTTTCTGCTCTTTGTTGTTATTAATTGTCCACAGCTTCATTTTGTAACTTAGACACGTTCCTTTTTGCCTTTGATGTTTATTCCCTGTCACTTTGTCACGTTACCATTATTTTAATTTCCATCTCTGATACTTGTCTCTATGCTACGTTTTACACTGTTACTTCGTCGCCTTGTAAATAGTTGTTGAGATTATAAGAGGATCATAAGGTATCGAAAGGGTTTGCCATAGCCAAACAATAGAAGGTTACTCCTCAATTATCAGTTACCTACTAATGCTTGACCGTAGTAAACCTTTTCTTTTCTTTATTCAATTAATTTTAACACTCTCTAACATCTTCTAAGTTTTCCACACTTCTCTGCTTAAGACCGCCACAAATCATTGGAAGAGTTTTAGGATTACTTGTTTGACTGCTAGCTTAATTAATTTTCACCTATTAATGCAAACATTTCCGTTACTTCATGTTAGTAATTGTACTACATGTTTGGATTAATTGCAAAAAATGGGAAGTTATTATGATCAAACGTCAAAGTTTGAGATTTGTTATTATAGCACCAAATTGTGCATCAGAGCCTTTTAGGATTCAAGTAAGTTTTGATTTTGATTAAATTGAAGTATTTAATTATTTTACGTGATGTGATGCCTCGACATACAATTTTACAATGAATTACATGTTCAAGAACTCAAGGTGAGTTATTTAACCTTAAGCATATTTACTCTTAAAGAAACGTTTCCGTTTTTTAAAACGAAACACAAAATAAAATTCAAGATATTTGCTTTCATTTTTGAGTTGAATGTTCTGGACCACCTCTTTGATTCATGAAGCTCTCGCGCACCTCCTTATTATACAACATCCCCATGGATCATCTTTCTTTTTCAGTCAAATTATTATTTTAAATAATATTTTTCTCTTCTGAAATTTTATTTATAAATAATATAGAACTTCTAAAACACTGGTTTGCCACTTTTAAACATTGATTTCCTTTGTATTTAATTAAATTTACTCAAAAGTACTCCTAAAATTGCATGTTACTCTTTTCTAAACAAGATATCTTTATACAATTTCTTTTTTAGGTATAGTTGCGAGTGGAAACATCTGACACTAAAATAAACAATTCTAACTAAGTTACAATTATGTACAATAAATAATACAACAAAAATTAACTCAAACTTGAATAATGTTGTGATAATTTATTTTTAACTATACAAATAGCAATTAGTAAATAACAAATAGCTAATAGCACATGGGATATAGCTAATGATTCTTTATAAGCATGCAAAATAGGCCATGAAAATTTACAATTCAAATAACGTCGAACTTCAACAACTGAGGTATTTAAATACTGTAATTGCGCTGATAATAGTATCATTTCAATATATATATCACTAATTTGTAGTGATGTATCTTTTTTAGAATGTACCTTTTTTGACTTCATTAACATATCTCCAATTGGATTTTTTATTTGAGTAACGATAAAGTTATAATCGGAGAAGGGAGTACTGTATAATAATAATATAAATATATTTTAGATAAAAGTTAATTTTTTACTTTGTGAAGTAATGTTTTACATTAAGTTATATTTAGAACGCAAACTCATGGAAAAAGATGTATCACCCCCAGCTGGGAATCGAACCCAGGACCTTCCTCTATCTAGGCGGCGTCTCTACCTGTGAGCTACCTGAGGCGACTATCAGTACAGTGACAAGTTTTCTCTATGAATTTACATTTAAATATAACTTAGTGTAAAACATTAATTTACAAAATAAAAAAATTAACCTTTATCTAAGATTCATATAATTAATTTTGTTATAGGATGATTAAAAATAATCTCGATGCTTCGAATATCGATGTAGTCGCCGGCGAAATGTTGATTTTCATTAATAAAATCAAAAGATAATCTAGTTACTTGGTATGTTTGCTAAATATCTAATTCATATGGAAAACTTATCACTCTACTGATAGTCGCCTCAAGTAGTTCAGAGGTAGAGATGCTGCCTAGATAGCGGAAGGTCCTGAGTTTGATTCCCAGCCGGGATGATACATTTTCTCTATGAATTTGCGTTCTAAATATAACTTAATGTAAATAATATAAATATATAGTATATATAAAGTACATAGTTAGAAAACTGCGTTGTACAAATGCTTTATTTATAATAACTTGCATGAAATTTAATATACTAATAAGTTAGAACCTTAAAAGGTTCTAATAAGATACAATATACTTACATCGTTATTTTAGTTAAGAGTACAATCTGTTGGACAACAGACGATCTGGCGGATCTGGATCTGGCCTCTCACTCCAAATAAAAGCTTGGGAATCACTCGAAGAACTTTCTGTCAGCCTAAACAAAACAAACTATAAGAGTACCTTAATTTATTTTTATTAGATAGTAAAGATAACCTTAATATACTAATAAGTTAGAATCTTAAAAGGTTCTAATAAGATACAATATACTTACATCGTTATTTTACTTAATAGTGCAATCTGTAGGACAACAGACGATCTGGCGAATAGCATCAATTTGGTAGACAGAGCCTTACTGTCCAAATAAAGGCTTGGAAAGAAATTGTAAAAATAACACAGTTTCAGACTGTGCAATTTGGTGGACAGCAGTCTCAATGATAAAATAAAGACTTGAGGCAGATTATATATAAATGATATCGAAACGGTCTTCGGGCGAACAAAGTAGCGGACAGCTGCCTTACTGCCCACTTAAAGGCCTGGTAGAAGATTCTAAGAATGCCATCACGATGAGTTTCTGGCAGCGCAATCTAGTAGACAGCAGCTTCACTGTCCAAACAAAGACCAAATAAACCAAACTTTATTAATTTCATCGAGATGGGTTATGAATCGATGCAATCTCCAGTCTTTCTTGGAACACTACAAAAATATGCATTAAGTTCTGATGGGCAATTTTTAAAGAACTATATACACTATACAACCTTACTTTTTGGCACTTCCCTGAAAACCTAGAAGGTTCAATTTCGTATAGGAATTTAAAAACCAGATTTTCGGAGATAAACTGCAGTTTTATAAGACGTTCCTTTGGTTTCATGGTCAGCTATGTTTAATGGCGTTCAACTCTAGTTGAACATTCATCATGTTTTTTACTGTGTGTCCCTATTAGTCTTTATAAAATACTGTTAATTAAAAAGATGAAGTTACTAAGGGCTGACTAATTTGTCTTATAAATACTAGTTGCGAATAAGAGCATTATGGAGTATGGAAAGGGTTTGCGAAAGTCCGACAAGAGTAGGTGACTTCTCAATTACCTAGTCACCCACTAATGTAAGACTGTTGCAAACTTTTTCTGCTCTTTGTTGTTATTAATTGTCCACAGCTTCATTTTGTAGCTTAGACACGTTCCTTTTTGCCTTTGATGCTATTCCCTGTCACTTTGTCACGTTACCATTATTTTAATTTCCATCTCTGATACTTGTCTCTATGCTACGTTTTACACTGTTACTTCGTCGCCTTGTAAATACTTGTTGAGATTATAAGAGGATCATAAGGTATCGAAAGGGTTTGCCATAGCCAAACAATAGAAGGTTACTCCTCAATTATCAGTTACCTACTAATGCTTGACCGTAGTAAACCTTTTCTTTTCTTTATTCAATTAATTTTAACACTCTCTAACATCTTCTAAGTTTTCCACACTTCTCTGCTTAAGACCGCCACAAATCATTGGAAGAGTTTTAGGATTACTTGTTTGACTGCTAGCTTAATTAATTTTCACCTATTAATGCAAACATTTCCGTTACTTCATGTTAGTAATTGTACTACATGTTTGGATTAATTGCAAAAAATGGGAAGTTATTATGATCAAACGTCAAAGTTTGAGATTTGTTATTATAGCACCAAATTGTGCATCAGAGCCTTTTAGGATTCAAGTAAGTTTTGATTTTGATTAAATTGAAGTATTTAATTATTTTACGTGATGTGATGCCTCGATATACAATTTTACAATGAATTACATGTTCAAGAACTCAAGGTGAGTTATTTAACCTTAAGCATATTTACTCTTAAAGAAACGTTTTCGTTTTTTAAAACGAAACACAAAATAAAATTCAAGATATTTGCTTTCATTTTTGAGTTGAATGTTCTGGACCACCTCTTTGATTCATGAAGCTCTCGCGCACCTCCTTATTATACAACATCCCCATGGATCATCTTTCTTTTTCAGTCAAATTATTATTTTAAATAATATTTTTCTCTTCTGAAATTTTATTTATAAATAATATAGAACTTTTAAAACACTGGTTTGCCACTTTTAAACATTTATTTCCTTTGTATTTAATTAAATTTACTCAAAACTACTCCTAAAATTGCATGTTACTCTTTTCTAAACAAGATATCTTTATACAATTTCTTTTTTAGGTATAGTTGCGAGTGGACACATCTGACACTAAAATAAACAATTCTAACTAAGTTACAATTATGTACAATAAATAATACAACAAAAACTAACTCAAACTTGAATAATGTTGTGATAATTTATTTTTAACTATACAAATAGCAATTAGTAAATAACAAATAGCTAATAGCACATGGGATATAGCTAATGATTCTTTATAAGCATGCAAAATAGGCCATGAAAATTCACAATTCAAATAACGTCGAACTTCAACAACTGAGTTATTTAAATACTGTAATTGCGCTGATAATAGTATCATTACAATATATATATATATATATATCACTAATTTGTAGTGATGTGTCTTTTTTAGAATTTACCGTTTTTGACTTCATTAACATATCTCCAATTGGATTTTTTATTTGAGTAACGATAAAGTTATAATCGGAGAAGGGAGTACTGTATAATAATAATATAAATATATTTTAGATACAAGTTAATTTTTTATTTTGTGAAGTAATGTTTTACATTAAGTTATATTTAGAACGCAAACTCATGGAAAAAGATGTATCGCCCCCAGCTGGGAATCGAACCCAGGACCTTCCTCTATCTAGGCGGCGTCTCTACCTGTGAGCTACCTGAGGCGACTATCAGTACAGTGACAAGTTTTCTCTATGAATTTACATTTAAATATAACTTAGTGTAAAACATTAATTTACAAAATAAAAAAATTAACCTTTATCTAAGATTCATATAATTAATTTTGTTATAGGATGATTAAAAATAATCTCGATGCTTCGAATATCGATGTAGTCGCCGGCGAAATGTTGATTTTCATTAATAAAATCAAAAGATAATCTAGTTACTTGGTATGTTTGCTAAATATCTAATTCATATGGAAAACTTATCACTCTACTGATAGTCGCCTCAAGTAGTTCAGAGGTAGAGATGCTGCCTAGATAGCGGAAGGTCCTGAGTTTGATTCCCAGCCGGGATGATACATTTTCTCTATGAATTTGCGTTCTAAATATAACTTAATGTAAATAATATAAATATATAGTATATATAAAGTACATAGTTAGAAAACTGCGTTGTACAAATGCTTTATTTATAATAACTTGCATGAAATTTAATATACTAATAAGTTAGAACCTTAAAAGGTTCTAATAAGATACAATATACTTACATCGTTATTTTACTTAAGAGGGCAATCTGTTGGACAACAGACGATCTGGCGAAGAGCTTCAATTTAGTAGACAGAGCCTTACTGTCCAAATAAAGGCTTGGAAAGAAATTGTAAAAATAACACAGTTTCAGACTGTGCAATTTGGTGGACAGCAGTCTCAATGATAAAATAAAGACTTGAGGCAGATTATATATAAATGATATCGAAACGGTCTTCGGGCGAACAAAGTAGCGGACAGCTGCCTTACTGCTCACTTAAAGGCCTAGGAGAAGATTCTAAGAATGCCATCATGATGAGTTTCTGGCAGCGCAATCTAGTAGACAGCAGCTTCACTGTCCAAACAAAGACCAAATAAACCAAACTTTATGAATTTCATCGAGATGGGTTATGTATCGGTGCAATCTCCAGTCTTTCTTGGAATACTACAAAAACATGCATTAAGTTCTGATGGGCAATTTTTAAAGACCTATACAGTGTGTTTTTTGTAAACGATAATATAGGAAATCCAATGGAATTTTATCATTTTCCTGGTAAGTTTGTACCCTTGCAAATGTAAGTAGAAATTTTGGTATCAATCGAAAGAAGAATTCATTTTACGTCAAACAAATATTAAACTTTATGAAGAAAACCAAAATCGATTTAGAAAAAGACTTAAAAAGCTTATGGATTTAATGCTTTTTGTTATAAGCTATTAAAAAAAAGCTGGAAGCTGAACGCCGATTGGTGTAGCGGTTAACGCTTCAGATTCCTAATCAAGAATCGCGAGTTCAAACCCCACCATCGTATACTTTTTTTTTAATTGTATTGCTTACTAATTATTATTTTTAGTACTTTATTGCAACGATTATTAGTTTTATGCCCTTTTTTCATTTGCCTTTTTGATGGGTAGTTAAAATTGTACAAAAAATAACGGTAAACCCCCGTAGCAAAAATATCTAACAATAAAAAACATTAATAATCGTTGTAATAAAGTTTTTAAAAAATAATTAGTAAGCAATACAATTAAAAAAAAAAGTATACGATGATGGGGTTTGAACTCGCGATTCTTGATTAGGAATCTAAAGCGTTAAACGCTACACCAATCGGCGTTCAGCTTCGAGCTTTTTTTAATAACTTATTACCAAAAGCAGTAAATCAATAAGCTTTTTAAGTCTTTTTCTAAATCGATTTTGGTTTTCTTCATAAAGTTTAATATTTTTTTGACGTAAAGAAATTATTCTTTCGATTGATACCAAAATTTCTACTTACATTTGCAACGGTACTAACTTATGAGGAAAATGATAAAATTCCATTGGATTTCCTATATTATCGTTTACAAAAAACGCACTGTATACACTATACAACAGTGGCGTGCGGTCCATGGAAGCAATGGAAGCAATGCTTGCCTTGAGAATTTATTAAACATAAAAACATTGCTAACAAAAATACTTTTGTAAAATTATGGTTATCGTTTATTTAAATTGAAATATTTATCAAATTAAACTCAATATCAACTCTGTACAGAAAAAAGTATAATTATTTAAAGTACTATTTTAAATTAGGCTCATTAAACTTGCACGGAAAGGTAATACCGATTCAAATGTGATACATACACTTCATATAAGCACTGTTTACAAATGCTCTTCTCTTAACCTTGGCGTGAATCAGCAGGCGTGGGGTGTTATAGTATAAGGATGCTGTTAACATTGTTTGGGCGTTATTTTTATTGTGCTTCGTTCCCAAATGTTTATTTATTATAATTTGGTTATTTGTTCGATTTAGTGTTACTTAAGTAATGTAAATCTGCGAATGAGACTGTATTTTGTCGCATTTTATTATTTTAATTTATAAGTTGGATTTTTTTAAAGACGAATAGTTCTATTTAGTTTGCGTGTATGCAAATTTAAAATTGCATTATCGTCACGACTGCAAATTCAACTGCTGCGGTGAAAGGTTCGAATACCTTCGATATAGCCGAATCGGGACGATTTTTTGTTCAGTTTGTAAATTATTAATAAGGAATTTTTCTCATACAGTTTTGGAAAGAAATTACAAATTATTAAGAAAGGCAGATTTTTTTTAAATAAAGAATGATAGTCAACAAATTCCATAAATATAAAGTGTAAAAGTGCTTCTTTGAAAAACTTTTAAGCTTAATAATTATAACACTGGTTTTTATTGTACCTAGCAGGGACGGATCCAGAGAAGTATTTTGAGGGGGAAATCTTTAGAAAAATAATTGTTTTAATCTATATATAAAAGGGAAAGATTGTCTGTATATATGTATGTATGCGATTTTCTCCGCAACCACTGGACCGATTTGGATGAAATTGGTATCATTGGAAAGGTCTTGGCCCAGAATAGAAAATAAGACCAAATTGGACTCTGATCGGCCATCGTGGTACGAAATAACAGCGAAAAACCCATATATGGAAGTTAAAAATGGGTACTGAGATTGATGTGAATAGATATGTTGTCAATTGTCAAATTTGGTAATTTGACAATTACAAAAAGTAAAAACATGTAATTTCAATAAAGCGTAGCAAAGCGCGCCGGGTATTTGCTAGTAAATAATAATTAAACAAACATTATTAGTTTCTATTCTATGTAAACTTATGTCAAAATTGGTGGGGGGGATTATTCCCTCCCCGTTAATCCGCGCCTGTACCTAGGTGTATTATAATTAAAATCGTGGTTGCTTCCCTAGCCTAAATTCTCACCGCACGCCACTGCTATACAACCTTACTTTTTAACACTTCCTTGAAAACCTAGAAGGTTCAATTTCGTATAGGAATTTAAATCCAGATTTTCGGAGATAAACTGCAGGTTTATAAGACGTTCCTTTGGTTTCATGGTCAGCTATGTTTAATGGCGTTCAACTCTAGTTGAACATTCATCATGTTTTTTATTGTGTGTCCCTATTAGTCTTGATAAAATACTGTTAATTAAAAAGATGAAGTTACTAAGTGCTGACTAATTAGTCTTATAAATACTAGTTGCGAATAAGAGCATTATGGAGTATGGAAAGGGTTTGCGAAAGTCCGACAAGAGTAGGTGACTTCTCAATTACCTAGTCACCCACTAATGTAAGACTGTTGCAAACTTTTTCTGCTCTTTGTTGTTATTAATTGTCCACAGCTTCATTTTGTAACTTAGACACGTTCCTTTTTGCCTTTGATGTTTATTCCCTGTCACTTTGTCACGTTACCATTATTTTAATTTCCATCTCTGATACTTGTCTCTATGCTACGTTTTACATTGTTACTTCGTCGCCTTGTAAATACTTGTTGAGATTATAAGAGGATCATAAGGTATCGAAAGGGTTTGCCATAGCCAAACAATAGAAGGTTACTCCTCAATTATCAGTTACCTACTAATGCTTGACCGTAGTAAACCTTTTCTTTTCTTTATTCAATTAATTTTAACACTCTCTAACATCTTCTAAGTTTTCCACACTTCTCTGCTTAAGACCGCCACAAATCATTGGAAGAGTTTTAGGATTACTTGTTTGATTGCTAGCTTGATTAATTTTCACCTATTAATGCAAACATTTCCGTTACTTCATGTTAGTAATTGTACTGTTTGCGGAAGGTCCTGAGTTTGATTCCCAGCCGGGATGATACATTTTCTCTATGAATTTGAGTTCTAAATATAACTTAATGTAAATAATATAAATATATAGTATATATAAAGTACATAGTTAGAAAACTGCGTTGTACAAATGCTTTATTTATAATAACTTGCATCAAATGTCGGTCTCTCAGTCTATTTTATTAATGCGTAAGACATATGTTGTGTTGTTCATTAAAATAAGGTACCTCGGTACAGGACCCAGTAGCCCCCGATGGCCCGAACATATGCTCGGCTGACCGACCTTAGGAATGCATCTGATACAAGTTATCAATTAGAACGAAAAATTTGAATAACCAATTTGAACATATGTTATTTTGACGTGTCAATAGTCAAGAAATTGTTTTATAGTTAAATACTTGAACAATATTATTTAGAATTCAAGATAAGGAAAAGTAACTGTTACCTGGGTAGTTCTTATTTATATTTTCTTTCCAAATCAGTAGAAATGAATTTCCAAATTCTCTGGACACATTTTCACATTTTTTAGAGTGATTTTGTGATTAATTTTCTTGTTAATCTGCGATCAAAAACAGCCAACTCAAAACTGGCTACGTGTTGCAATTACCTACTTATTAGTCTGTTTATAGCCAATAAAATACAAATAATTGTTATATTAAATGATATAACGGGCGTTCAAAAAGTACAGTTATTATATTGATTCCAAGGTACTAATCTGATTCAGCTACTTTTTGAACGCTCGTTATTCTTTAAATTAATTATATCCTTGAAAACCTAAAAATTAGGAAGAAAACAATTTTTACAATTGACTGTATAAGGACTCAAAACACGTGCCCATAATTTCTTGAAATTAGGATAAACCAGGATTTACTCTAGATGGATGGGAATTTTCACCAATCAAGCACGATAATTTTGCGAATGCATATACAGTTTAGCCATTTGGTCAAGGGTCTTGACCTATTCCACAAGGTCTGCCATTCCTTTATGTCTTTGGTTTTCTTTCTCTATCTTTGCACTCCTAAGGACCTTAAATTCTCCTACACGTCCTCATTCAATCTCTTTCTAGGTTTTTCTTTTAAAGTGTTTCTGTATGCAATTTTGGGTGCTCTTTCTTGTTGCATTCTGTGTGTGTGGGGCCTAATCATTATCAGGTTTGGTGTATAATTTTTATACTTCTTTCTGATTTTTCGTATTCTCCAAAAACCTCCATCATTTACTGGGTCAAACACTTTCCCTAATATTTATCTTGTAAAATTAATAGCCCGTTTTTGTCTTCTTCTTTTCATACCCTAGTCTCTGATGCGTATGTTACAGTGGCTCTTATTGCATCTGCAACTGGTTTAGAGACACTACGAGGCTTTAGGTCATTTCTTTGCACCAACTCATACCCATGTTTTTAAATCGTTTGTTAAACGATCGAGTACCCATCGAGTATATATTTTCCTTGTGTAAAATCTTTTGTACTTGACTTATACTAACACCCAAAGATGCTCAACATATAGCTGCTGTAAACTTGAAGGTTACTTTATAGTAAGACAGTAGAAGTGTATTTTTAGCGAGATGATGTTGAGTTTAGATAAAAAAGTCGGCAAATGTTCTGACATATCAAAACATATAAAACAAGTATTCAAGTCAGGGACAGTACAATTTGAATCAGGTCCGGTAGATCATATTCGGCCCGGGTGGGTAGTCGACCCCCTAAAAAGTTGTATGCTGAAAGAAAAGGTTAATAGTGAGAGAAATTTGTAAAAAAAGCCAGTTCTACACACGTGCTCTCCTTGTCGCAGATGGTCTGCGACAAGGATAGCAATGTGCACTGCGATTGCGCATGAACATCGTGAAAAGGCTTATTCGCACAGCATGACACACCAGAGCGAATACACATTTCAGTAGTGTTATGGCAACACATGTTATCTGCCATTTTTGTGATTTTACAGAAGAAGCAAAAACAACTTTGTATTTACAATTGTGAATGCAGATTAGCATGTATCAATAGTACATAGTGATTTTCAAAAGTAGTTTTTGACAACTAAACACAACTTTCATCAACCCCTTTTCTTCAACTTGAAGATTGAACTGTTAGAAATAAACTATTATTATTATTATTATTATTACTATTGAAGGATACTTTATTTGTGGCCATTTATTTAGGGCATTTTGAAAAAAGGCAGATAGCATGTTTTGCCATAACACTACTGATTTACTAAAAAGTTTTTTTTGTACTTTTTCTGGTCTCTGCGATACACATAGCTATTCTGGGTTGCTGTGTATGCAGTATGTCTGGATGTAAAAGAACTTGAAAATGGTGGGTATTTTACCTACTCGAAAAAAAAGCTACCCGCCATACCCACATTATTTGCCGGGCATGTTCATTCAGCCTCGCTTGCTAACACTGTAACAAGTTTGATTCTAGATGTTAGTGCTTAACCATTACTCCAGCACATTTTCGCCAATGTGCACAAAGTAGGCAGCTTCTGGCCAGATGTTGAAACACATAATACAACGGAAGTACTTTTTCATTCCTCTTCTTCATCTTTTGCCGTGTATACTTATCTTCGGGTTCCATTTAAATGATGTTATTTAATTGGTGTTATTCTTGGTATCTTATAAAATTTTGCAGAATCTCGCATTTTTCTTCCTTCCTTTACATTTTCAATGACTATTTCTATCACTATCCTCGGGTAACGTTTAACAGCTCTTTTATCAGCTGTTCTGATATACTGCCTACCCATTTATTGAGTCTAGAGTAAAGAAACTATTTCGTGGTAACAGGGTCATACCGGGTTCAGTTCTTCTTAAACCATGATCCCAATCACTTCAATTTTTAGAATTCTCATAGGTAACTGGGGTCTCCCTCAAAATAACCTAAAAACTAATTTGCCATTTTCTAAATATCTCATACCGTACTGTACAGTACCGTATCATACCGTACCGTACCATAATACTATACTATACCATACCATACCATACCTAGCATACCATATCATATCAAGGCATTACAAATCTTGCCATTAGTCATGGTGTGTAGAGTTTAGGCCTAGAATTAACATGAGCATTTATATAATCAAATTCCACTTTGATAACGTCATTTGATTCTTTCACAAACTGAACTGTGATTGGAGACAGAAACGTGTAGATGCAGCCCTTTGATTTTGCCATACGACTTTTTCTGGTAGGAAATCTCTAACCTAAGCGGTACCACTGAGATAATCAAAATGGCTGAATCATCCACTTTGTGTTTTTCAAACTTTTGTTTGTAACGACTATATTTCACCTCCGTCTGAACCTTATTTATAGTTCACTTCTAGTTTAGTTCTAAGTAGTTATTTTGATTTATAACTTGGTGCTTGGTATAGAACTTTCACCGATGTTTCATTAGCAGTACCGTCGTTAGGACAACTCTTTTTTTTACACTGTTTCTTGAAAAGAAGTCACACATGTTTTAAATTCTTACGACAAAATCAGCTCTTAATCAATTTGAATATTGTGTTAGGTTTAACTTTACAAAAAAGGCTAATGCTGCCTCGGTTAAAAATTGTTCTGGTACTTCTGGATGGGGCAGTGCTTTCTTCTTCATCCAGCTAGTACTATCCGGCATACGATGTAAATTTCTGTAGCAAGAGACGTCTTTTCTTTGTTCGCTGACTGGCAACAGTAAAAGTAGTCTTTAGACATTTATGTTTTAAAGAATTCGACGAGGTTGATTGATCATGTGATATTTAATATATGATGAGTTCTTGCTTCAACAATTTCTTGTTCCTATCTCAAATTATAATAATAGTAATAACAATAATCACTATTATCCATAACCTGAAAACTAGACCCCCAGAAGCTGTAAAGCTTGTGCGGGAGGGCGGGGTGATTATTATTATGGAGGCCCATCATGGGGATCCAGCCGATTTACAGATGTTATAGCACAAATCCCACAATTGTGTTACAGCTAAGAAAAACTGCAGAAAACTATATTTGCCGACACCGTGAGTCGAACCTGGTCCGCTTGGATGAGAGACTGTGAATTGCTGTGTACATCTACAACTTTGTCCATTTTTTAAGGAGTTCCCTTACAAAATACGTGACTGCTTTCTAAAGGTTTTCACTGTATTGAGTGGTGATATTTTTGGTACCAATAACTGTGTTTAATAAAAATTGTATACTTTCCGCTTTAGTAGGTTTTAAGCTTCTCAACCTTACTAGTTCAAAAAATGATTACGTGTAAACGTCACACCGCTTCTTAAAATAAACAGAATAATGTCACAGGTGAAACGTGGCGGATTTTTTTTACAGAATTGGAAGCTATATGTCAGGTTTACAACATCAAAGTGAAACTGGGTGACTGAAAAGTTCGTGAACGCGGTGTAAAATAGTGGATTCAATTAAGAATCTGAGATAAAATAAAACAAGGAAAAAGCAAGATAAAATATAAAATGATAGACTGAATGTAGTACATAGGTATCTCCAACGTCTCCAAAACTACTGATCAGGGTTTGCTAGATATTCTCAATGCTAAATCGTCAAAAGATGACGCTCTAGTACCCAAATCGTCAAATTTCAAGTCAATATTTTGTAAAATTTTTAATTGTTTAATGTCACAATAATAAAATATCTACTAAATAAATAGTATATTACGGTGATACAAGTGTGATAAGTAAATCTTGCGATTTGAAGAGTAATATTTGTAGGAATTAAGCTTGCCGAGGTTTTGAAATTATCCGAGACTTGTAAACAAGCTGGCTTACAACCGCGTGGTTCACGGGGGGTAATCTACTTACTCCCTATAAATATTTTATTTATATTATAGTAACCACAAACTTAGGATCGCCAGCTTTAATGCTCATAACTTTGTAGTTACTATTATACAAATAAAAATGGTTATGGAACTAGCAGTCGCTGAGACTCACTGTCCGTGACTACTCGTAACAAACCGATAACAACTATTTACTGCGTTGACAGCAACTCTAGCAATTAAACAAAAAGCGGGATCGTGTAAACATGTTATTTATATAGTCGAGAGTGTTTTATTAGCTTTATTACATACATAAACTTCTAATCTGGAACAATATACGATATATGTTGTTTTAATTAATAAATACACATTGCACAAAATACAAACATTTATTAATATTTCTAAACCTCAGAAAAAGATAATCTTGAAATCATAAAATACAAATTGATAATGTTCTAAAGAATAAGTGCTACACTGTCCAAAATACAAATATGGTATATTCTACACAAAGTAAACATAGTATTAATCCTAGATAATACGATCATAGATAATATATTGCGTAGATGTTTAATGTTTGCTCACTTAGCAACTTTCTGCTTACAGATACCAACATACCAACAAACTAAGTAAAATCCCTAAAATTATTCTCAGAAAATCTAGATAATAAATTTTAAATAGATGAAATATATATCGCCATTTTAAGTTAAGATAATCGACCCAACTGTTACGCCACCATCATATGCCGACCGGCTGTTAGTGTAGTCATTTTTATAATAATGCCATTGTTACTTTGTTACTATGGTTGCAGCCCTAAATTACCTGACGTGAGTAGACGGCGTCAATGTTGCTTTATTTGTGCCCCTTTCAAGGGTGGATTCAGCCACAACTATTAGGCGCGGGGGGGGGGGATCAATTAATGGTTGTAGTCCTAAATTACCGGATGTGACTAGACGGCGTCAATGTTGCTTTATTTGTGCCGGGGACGGTTATTTTATAAATATAGCAACTTGAGAATAAGAATCCCGAAAAATATAATAGAAAAATATGTTAGGTGTCAGATAGAAGAATTGGCTTATTGCAGGAATACAAATAAAAAACTCACAAAAGCAACGTCTCAACTTTAACTTTAATAAAACTAAATTTAAGATAAATATTTAAATATAAATAATGAACAAAAATAAAATTTGTGCGTGCATAACATACTTCGAATCCCCACCGCAAATTAGGCTTTAGTAAGCATTGACTGGTGAGCGCACCCTGGTGAGTGTATGAGCAGGACCCAACCGGCTACGAATATCTACAAAATTTTATTTGAAAATAGAGTTTCTCAAAATACTTTTGAAGAAGCACTTGAAAACGTATAAAGTTAGGCTTAGTTATTAACCTCTTTGAATAATTGCTCCAAAATATTCAACAGAAAAGGGCAGGTTTAGCGCATAAAAAATTATTTTCTGCCAGGATAATGCATGTCCTTACACCAGTGTTATTGCAATGACTAAAATCAACGAATTAAAGTACAATTTATTAGCACTCATCCGATTCAGCGGATTTTGCTCCCTCTAATTTTCATTTATTCTTCAAGCTCAAATCTATCTTAGGCGGACATACATTTTCATTGGATGAAGAAGTGAAGACAGACGTTGACGCATAATTTGCAGGTTTTGTGGAAAGCACCTTTCGTGATAGGATCAAAGTCTTAAAACCTCGCTGCACAAAACGCATTGCACTTTCATGTTGAATTATGTTCAAACTATGCTGAAAAATAAAAACCAATTTGAAAATATAAAACCGGCCTTCATTGTTAGATTCATACAATACATGCAATAAAACTAAATATCCAACACTTTCAATATCGCTGAATTACTAAGTTCAATTTATTCGTTCATTAAAGGTGATTTGTTCGTTGATTTAAAAGGAGGGTGTCATTGTATGGTTCTGTTTCGTAATGTATACCGAGTTACAGAAAGGACAATTCAAACAGTAAATGTCGGATTTCATGATATCGTGTGCTCTGACTTTAGCATTGAATTAAAATTAAAAGTGTAAGGTTGGGTTTAACGGTTTTTTGTAATCGTTGGTTTTTCGTAATGTATGTGCAATTTTTTGTAAGTATCTTGTATGATATTGATTATTGATATGTAATTTGTGTCTTTTATTTGAGTGTCAATTGGATATACCATCTTGATAGTTAACCTATAATCAGTGGCGCATTTAACACTTAAGGGGCCTGAAGCGTTAGAAATCTTTGGGGCCCCATAGTATAAATCAATTACTACAATTTATATACCTTTTATTTCTTTATCAAAAATTAAATACATATAATTATTAATATCAGGTGCGAATTCACGTCTCATGCCGAGTGTGAAATTGGCGTTTTTGTACGTGTTACACAGTATACTTTATCTACGACCACAAAAACGTAATAAAACACCAAAAACTAGGAAAAATATTTAAAACAGGTGTTAGTAGTAAAAATTAAGAAATGCGTATAACTCAATATAATAATCGTTTATCCTTTAAAATTAATACTGAAATTTGAACAATTAATTAAATTAATAATGGTAGTTTTGCTGGTGTCTTCAGTTTTTTAAATGTCAGACACATTTTTAAATGTATTTTGGACGTCATGTTGTTCCGCCGCTGCTTTTTTGTTAATGTAAGTAAATCATAACCTCAATTTTACAAATACATTGAATACCTAAAATGCTTCATTTGAATGTAATTTGCAATAATAAATTCCCAAAACATTTTTAGATGTCCATCTAATAGACCGATTATTCTAAATGTATGGATTAAAGCCATGAGAAGGATATATCGTTAAATCAATTTTACGTTAATTTGTAATAACTTTATATGGTAACAATAACTTTATATGCTGGTAGTCGACACAGTAGCTTAGAGGTAGAGATGTCGCTCAGAAATTGGCCTTAGGTTCGATTTCCAGCAGGGCGATAATTTTTTCTATATGGATTTGCATTCAAAATATAACTTAAAGTAAAAAATTAATTAAACAAAATAAATTAACATAAATAAAATATAAAATTAACACAAACGTGTTTTAATACTCAATTTTATATTGGTATGTGTATAAATCACAGACGAACTGCTCCTAACTGAGGAGAACCAAAAGCTCGAAACAGCTGTCTTAAGGTGCCGTCTGTGATTTATACACATATCACTATGAAATTGTGAGTATAATAAATAGTCGTCCATTAACAATTTTTAACTTTTAAATTTATTAAAAACTCACTTTATTAAAACACGTTTGTGTTCATTGTATACTTTATTTATATTAATTATACGGTCGGACGCTCGACCGGATTTTATTTTGTATATTCCTGTATTGGATAATGATATTATACTGTTTAGTGCGGCTTGATACCTACAGGAGGCACCACAGCTATTTGATGGTGTTAATGTTATTTCCGAGCTAGTATATACGCTCGGGTGATGTGTATAGAATTCACAGACTAGCTGCCCCTAACTGAGGACAGCCAAAAGCTCGAAACAGCTGTCTTAGGATGCCATCTCTATAATCTCTATCCTCAATGTCAAAACATAAATTTTGCATAATGTCATTTTCAATAAACATTACTAATAAATTTTTGAAATGACTTTGTCCAAGATTATTTC
Organism: Agrypnus murinus; assembly: GCA_929113105.1. Classification (NCBI taxonomy): domain Eukaryota; kingdom Metazoa; phylum Arthropoda; class Insecta; order Coleoptera; family Elateridae; genus Agrypnus; species Agrypnus murinus. The sequence goes on along the minus strand of OV816023.1, from coordinate 37,843,405 downwards.
TTAAATAATTTTTTACACGTTTAAGAACGAAGATAGATCGCTCTCCAGTTGCATTACATATCGGTAATGTTAAAATTTTTCAAAAATTGTTTCAACATTGGAAAATGCTGACAATTGACGAATGACATTAAGGAATTCCACACATTCGAAAGCATGGTACAATTCCCCTTCCCCGAATGTAACGTATGTTGTACACGATATGAACTGTTGTTCTCACATGTTTCACTAAATTCTCGACAAAGTGAGTTCATGGGCAAGGGTCCTCTGCGGGCTTGTGCGCAAATCTGCCACTGTTCATCGAATGTCTATCAGAAACCATTAATTCAAGAAATTAGTCATTATAGTAGTCGGATGAACGTGCTAATTGTGCGAGAAGACCAGCATTCAGACCGACAGAGATGATACATTCCTAACAGGTCTGCTGTGAAACAGTATACTCCGTTACAATATTTTACCTATCGCTCTGAATGCTTGCATTTTCGTACGAAACTTTAATGCGTCCACCGTACACTTTTTTACCAGCCTGTACACGATATGATCTGTTTCTTGTTTCATTTTCTTCGAGAAAGTGAATTCCCATGCTAATAATTTTTATTTGTCGCGTGTCCTGTGCAGTCCTTGGCAGGAGGCCTCTGCGGGGCCCCTGACTTGTGGGGCCTGAAGCGGCCGCTTCAAACGCTTGTGCCTAAATCCGCCACTGCCTATAATCATTTTCTTTAATTGAAGTGTCAATTATGTTATGGTTATAATGACTTGACTGACACAAACATCAAATAATTAAATTAATTATTATCGCTCTTTTTATTATCTCTACATTACTATTAACTAAGAACTCTCTAATAAAGCAATATATCCTTGAGGTGGTAAATTAAATAATTATAACTAGCAGTGGCGGCTGATATATAAGGGCTGCAGTGCTTTATTAAATTTTCTTTAGACACTACTATCAAATGCAGAAGCTTTGAGCTCTGAGTTTAAATGGGCATAATACAAAAACTAACAGCTCAAATTTGTAAAACTATCTGATTTATGATTTTAGAATTTTCGCGAATTATGTTACAAAAAGTTCCATTTTTTGCGAGTTTTGACGTAAAGCGTGTTTTTAATAATTAATATTTCATTAATTACCTTACAGAATTGAATGCAATTTATATACAAGTAGCTAATGGCGTTTTATGTATGTATGTAATGTATGTAATTGTGCCTTAATCAAAATCTTTCTTTTATAAAAAAAATGGTATTTTTAAATAAAACAACAAATCGTCGCCAATTCAAATATTAAAAACGCGCGGTGGGTGGGTAGGAGTAGTAGTAAAGGTTCATTTAAAGCAAGCGGCAAAATTGCCGATTCTTGATGTTCTATGTCGGGAATATCTTAAATGTTGTATTTTGTTTGTTGTAAGTCTGTGTAACGTTGAAGTTATACTTTATTTAAACATAAATATTTTAAGTGTATCGATCTCCACAAATTAAATTCTATTCATATCTTCAATAATTTATTTGGTGTTATAGGAACAGGACTAAATGATTATGTTAATAAACATCACTGATTTTGTTTTACATTATTGTGTACACTTTGCATACCAGTTCAATAGAAAAATACCATCTTATTTACTTGTATAGCATATTTACTATTTTTTAATATAACAAGGAAATGACGTGGTGGTTATGCGTAAAGTTGAAGTTGCCGCTCCATCGCAAACATGACTTCTGTCGCACGTATTTCAAATACTTTTGTCTCTCTCTCTAGCATACTAACATAATAAAACTTACCTACTAGGGCCGTTCTATTCACCTCCTTGTAAATTTATCTGCTAATTAATTGTCATGGATACCATTGTGGGAACAATTGTAACTATAACAACTAACTTCCAGATAAATTTAAAAGGAGGTGAATAGATCGGCCCTAAAACTACTAACATGAAAAACTGCAAAATAGTAATATATATTAAGAATATTTCTTAATATTATTGTTTTACAGAGTTTACAAGTTTTATTATAATGAGTCATATGTATCTCAATTGCTATAACTTCATATTTTATTTTTTCTAGGAGAAGTAATTAACCAAAACTCCATTTTAATTACGTCAAATGAAAGCTTAATGATTTGTCTGTAAGTGTTGTAAATCTTAAGTATATTACTTCGACGATAAAAGAGTTATTAATATTTTAAATTAAGTATTCTTGAAAACACCCTTAAAAACTGCACTTTTTTCATTGTTCTAAATTATAGCTTTTAAAATGTTTAATTGATAAATCTCATTCTTTAGTATGTAATTGAGCATGCATTTATCTATCAAAACATATTCTACTTTTATTTTTTGCTATGCTCATTCAAACTCAGAGCTCAAAACTTCTGCATTTGATAGTAGAAGTTTTTGAGACATTGATAATTTCTGAATGCTTTACGTGGGGCACCTGTAATAAGTTTATCGCCACTTCCTTCCAAGAGGAAGTAATTGAGATACGCTCAATCAGCGCGCAATTGCATAGCAATTGCTACCAGTTACTTACTGGTCGGAGCGAGGTTACCTATCCACCCTCTACAAGCTCACCAGGTTAGTACCGGAGCGATTACCTTAATACGTGCTCTCCCGTCGGAACTCTCCCGTCCTCTTTCATCAAGGCTGTTCCTCGTCCAGCATTAGGACTGTTCCCCCAATCCAGGTTAGGTACAACAGAACCATCCAGCCCTCTTTCATGCCTTCATAAGTTCCTTCACCCAGTCTAAGTTGGGGCCACTGCCCGATCGAATTCAACCTCAGATGTGGCGGGGCGGGACTTGGTTTTTAAATGGTTTTACCACCCCGATCTCCCAGTTATAGGCCTGGTGTGCCTAGTTTTTGAGACAGTGTCGGACTTGAGGAGTGTTAAAGTATTTAGTTTTTGCAACAAGGTTGTTAATAACGGATTCACACTTCTTTGAACACTCTACGCTATGGTAGGCCGAAAATAGATAAAAAACAAAAGTGTCTTAAATATAGCGTATATTCAATAAAAAAAGGACAGTTTTAGTTTACATCTAGCCGCGCCTCTTGTGGGGAGAGGTGAATAAAGTAAAAAAGATTTCTTTTTAGTGGGGGTAGTAAAACAAATGTTTGGTGTGCTCTTCTTAGTACTTACAAGGAAATGAATAATTCATTTTAATATTTAGCCACGCCCATCTCATTAGCGCCAAAGTCCTCATTTGCCGCTCAACAATGCCAAATCTGCAGCTTGTGAGTCAAGTGAATTCTCATTTGACTCATAGCTTTTGGAGTGGCTTCGGTTTTTAGTAGCTTCTTAAGAATATAAGCCCAAGATAAAAGAAGCAGCGGCAATATGTCCATCGTCACTATTTGCAGTTGCAATATTTGACCTACGCTTGATTATATTTTTTGTAGAAGACCAAATCGACTGGTACTTGAAACAGGTTCGTTTATACTTAGATCCTTTACGGGCGGCCTAAGTAAGACCATTTAAAATCAACAACATCAATATTTTCATTGTTAATATCACCATCGGCAGTTGCAGTACTTGACCTACGCCTCCACGTCCATGAAGCCAACTGGTACTTGCGTCTGGTTCAGGTTTGGTTTACTTTTAGGCTCTAGCCTTTTTTATCTTTCTTGAAGTATTTCCATAGCTAGTTTATCTAATGCACATTTTATGTTGGTTTCTTTGAGCCACAATAAATGGCCACCCTATTTAGGTTATTATTTTTCTTTTTCGCATTTGCAAATCAAAAGACTAAAATACCTACATACATGTGCCAAAGATTTCACTCTTAAACTGTCATAACTCTGCTTTTAAAAATGAGATATTATGTTATATTAAATTATGTTTCTGTATTTTTAGAATAATACTTATTACAAAATAATATCTATTTGTTTGTGAGTTAAAACTGCAAGTGACGCCCGTTGCCAAAAAACAAATTTTTGAACCACATTACCACGGGAAAGAGGTTCTTTGCTGCTTTCGCCTTTTAATTGAAGACGAACGCTTTAAGGAAACATTCTAGAATTTCTTCGTGTAGGTATTGAAATAAGCACATGTTCTGGATCCAAATCTTCCACTCCACGAGTACAAGCACGAGTCTTGTTTAAAAATAATTAAGTCACAACTCAGTCAACATATCAATGCAGCAGAATCAGTTACGCCACTTTTATTATCACAAGACAAATACGTTCAGCAGAACCACCTTAAGCAGCATCTGAGTAGCAGTAACTGGTAGCGGTAACTGGAACTATGTAGTTCCATTACTTCTAAGTAACTTTTGAAGTATGTGGAACGGTATTACCACTTAATATAATTACTTTAAAGTCGTTGCAACTTCAAAGTGGTATTATGATTGTAGCAGTAACTTGCCCGAAGTTACTTTAAAGTTTTTAAAACTTTAAAGTAGTACTGAAAGTTCCTGCCCCCTGCCTGGAACTATTGCTTAACCCTTTAAAGTAACGGAACCTTACAGTAGTATTGAAAGTAAAACCTTTTTGCTACCCTGGAGAATCACTTTAAAGTAATTTTTCGTAAACTACTCCATCTCTATATTTACTTGTAAAATGTTGGAGGCCATTAATCAATTTGCAATTTTGTTACTAATTTTATTGGGTGTTTTACTACATAACCTTCAATAAAAATAACAAATTGGTGCCAAATTGTACTTTAGGAATTGTTATGTATGTAATTTGAAGTTGGAAACTACATTTGTAGTGATGTAACTAACCAATCCTGGCCCGTCCGTCACTACCACTTGAGTCGACTTGGAGGACACACATCTTGTACAGTGTATGCATTGTGTGTGTAATGCTCCCTGCTCACTCAATACTAATAAAGTTAATTAATGACAATAATTGAGTATCTAAACACATAAAAGAACATAACAGGAATAATATAAAAATGGTTTTTATCATGTATATCAACTATAAGTATTTTTGTCATATTTTATTAAAGACATTTTTTATTAAAAAATATATTTAAAGAAGGCGCCTTGTTATTTTTCGAACTATCATCATCACATTCAACAGAAAAGTTGCAATGGTTTATAATTTTGGTTTACTGGAATGACAAAATAATCAAACAATTCAGCGTTTTTTGTATTATTAAGTATGTATTACAAATAAAATAGTAACCTATTTTCTGACACGATCGCAGCATTAGTATAGAAGATGATAGAATACTTGTTAAGTTGCAAGAGTAAGTAAGAGTAACCACGCGACACGATGTGTCAAAGAGAATAAGAGAAGAGAAAAGAAGTTGCACGAAAGTAGCCATGCCTACGCCGACACGTATCTGCTACCCAAGAATTGTTCCCTATTTTGGTTCCAGTCATGTAATGAAACCGTAGCAATTACGTGCTTGTGACTATTGCCAAAAACTTAATAGTTCCACTGGTAGTTGATGGTACGTAGCGATGACTAAAAATGCTATTTGGGACGTTTTGTCGTCAAACTGACTATTGTCTCAAATTGTTAATGCGTGCATTAAATCATTAACATTTCAAAACTTAGGCGCAATGTATAAAGTGGATAAAAAATGTTAATTATTTTTAGCTAAATAAACTTAAAGGTCAAAGAGGCGTGATCTAACGTTGACCTATCTTGACAAAATTGTTTTATATAACAGAATAATTAAAAACACTTTATTCTACCTCTTTAAATTTTCTTTAGAAACCAACTTTACCACTTTCAACCACTCAGGGGCGGGGCTAGATATAAATTTAAAAAAATATTTTTTTCTATGTTATAAGGAAACTTTTGTAATTATCCCTTTCGGAGTTTCCAAAGAAATCTTTTTTGGCCTATCCTACTCTACTATGAACATGTGGTACCTACATAAACCACTATAGTCAGCAAAAATGATCTGGCAACCGGCGTAAAATAAAAAGAAAAACCTCTTTTGATCAGTAAAAAATTGTAATAGCAATAAATTAAATACCGCTCTTTTGGCTTCCGCCTGCTCTAAAGGTTTATTTAGGAGTTTTATTTACATATGTACTTCAATATAAAAATAATTCTGCCGCCCCTCAAAATCTAACTGCGTAATTTGCGTAATAGGAAATATAGCACCGTTTTGAGATATACGAGGGCGACACTGAAAATTCTTAGAAAATCAAACAACGATTAGTTTTAAAAAAATTTAAATGATTTTGTAACTTTTGTAGGCGTAGGTTCGGTTCGAAAGACCCATTGAGCCGATTGATTTTTCTTTTGAGAATCATAACAATAAATCCAACATTCGTCACCAGTGACGATAGTCCAAACCAAATTTGAAGTGACGCCTTGAAATCTTTCCAGAGTTTTTCTGCACCATTCAATGCGTTGTTCTTTATGATCGGGAGTCAGTTTATGTGGAATCCATCGACAACAAAGTTTTCTCACTTCTAACTGTAAAATGTTTTGTATTTGACTCATACCAATACCCAATGTCGCCCGAATAAATTCATAAGATGTCCGAACAGCGACAATATTTTCATCAGTAACAGCAGTTCTTGGGTGTCCTTCACGAAAATCATCACTAAGAAAAAAACCGGTCTCTTTTGAATTAGCTTTACCAATTATAAATTGTTGCCTTAGACGGGGTTTCTTCGCCAAATGCACTTCTAAGCCGATCTTCACATTGTTTAGGCGTTAATGACGATTATATATAGCCCGGAAATGTTCTCTAGTCAAATTCATTTTTGGATGAACACACAATCTTTAAATTATGATAATTAAAAAACTATTAGAGCAAATCGAACAAACTAAACGGCAATCAACTCGCAAAACATTAAAAAGTAGCTGTCAACTAAAAACAAATTTTATTCGTTTTTAGAAACATGACTTTGTAGATATTATCGGTGTTCCCTCGTAAAAACACAAATACAATGTAGCTTTCATGAATGAAGCAATTGTTGGACAAACAAAATGTTGAATATTTAGTTTTATGGTATGTATTCTATCTATTTATTTGCCTGTTTCGTGTATGTATATAACCTTAGCAGTTTTTTTTGGTTGGTTTAGAAACAATTGTCAGGTTAATAAGTATTAATAAATATTGCAAAACTTTTAATAATTATTTTGTTTTATGTCATGGTTATGTCGTTTCATGAACTAAGGCTTGAGTCAGTAAACTATAGTATTTGTAAATCTTCTAATGTATTTGTTGTTTGTTTTTACGGAAGGCGGAATACTAGGTATATGGCATAAAAACTGGTAAGAATTACTGTCACTATTACTTAAGATGCAATAGCACAAAATTCCGTGAAACGCTATTAAAAAATCCCTAGATGTCACTTGGATAAAAAGTAGTGGCAGCCTAGTCCAAATACCCACCACATCACTTTTTGGATGTGCTGTTTCGTTTTTGTGTCCTATTTACTATCACACTTCAGTGATAGTTTTTTCATCTCAAATTTTTACCTAAGATGTTCTTCATCTCTACAAAACAGGGAAATTTTTTATTTTCGTCGAGAATCGTTATCGAAAGCGTGATAAGCTGGAATATCCGCTAATATGACGACACGCGATAATTCTTACTAAGCACTTCTAGTAAACTCGACATTACATTTAAATGTCCTTCGTTCGTGAGTGAGTTGTACGATCATATACGCAAACGATAGAACAGCTGCTGTTGTGTAGGCTTGCTGGGGAAATGTTTTATATCTCGCTATAAGTTAACTGATACAGATAGTCTTGGGTGCTCATACTCAAAGGCATTACTGTTGTGTAGGAGGCGGAGTTCGAAAGAAGTGCTCGTGCGATACTTTTTTCTAATTTAATTTCTAGTGTTCGGTGCCATAAAAACTAGTCCGTAATTACTTCTTTGTATAGAACAACGGTATTTTAAATGATTACTTTAAAAGCCAGCGAAAACAACCTCCATACAAGTTATCCGGTCGAGAGGATAACCATAAACATTTTTCATTAATCTTAACTTAAAACTTAAATCAACAATTAAATTTAATTTATAAAAAATAATTTTAATCCCCAGATAATTAAATCATAGTTTTTCAAAATGACGAAGAATGATAGCAATGGTGATGTTGGCGCCAACGAGCTTCTTATGGATGGCCCGAAAAAAAATTCCACTTCCGCAGAAGTCCATGGAAAAATACAAAATGCACCCAGCGACGCAGTTGGTCGAAGACTTGCAGTTAAATATCAAAATATCCCAAGAAAACAGTCAAAACGAATTAAAGGTAATTTTTCTTTTATGCATGTAATTGTTTAAATTTAAACTGCTATACACGCGCTGATGTGTTAATCCTGAACCGCAATAGGATAAAGTTTATAAAAGAAGTAGAAGTTGGATTTTTACAATAAAAACAGTTAGGTTAACTAAAGTCAAAAATAAATCGTTTCATTTAATAAAAAACAAAGCAGGCTCTGTATGTAGGGTTATTTAAAGACGATGTTCTTTGTTTTCTTTGTCTTGACATCAAGTCAGCGCTCAGGAAATTGGTACCTATATTTTTTTTTTTTTGTATCTCGAGTTGCGCTTTTTAGACTCTTCTGTGTACATTCACCCTCCATGTCTAAACAGACGCGGAACTGAAACGAATTAAGGCTAAAAATAGCCATTATCCATATTTTAGGGGACTTGAAATATACGGGAGTATATTACTAATAACTTCAACATAATTTAAAATCAATTGTTTTGAAATATTAAAAGATTTGCTATCCTGCTCTAAAATTCATGAACAGTGAAGTGTAGGCGTAAGATAATTTCTTTTATCAATTCTTCGTAAATATACACTAACGAATGTTTTGAAGGCACGATTTTAACAAAAAAAAAAACTCAAATTTTATTATACCCAAATAATTGAAGAGCAAAAGGTGCCAAAAAATATTTTATTAATGGCATACCCGATATAATATCCCACAACTCTTCATTATACCAAAAATTATCAGATGGCTGTGATAGTATTTTTCAATCTTTTTCCTTTTTTGGGATACTCTATGAATATTAGGGAAACATTAAATAAAAAAATAACAGAGCCCGTCAGTCTGGAGAGACACGTGGGGGCGTTCTATACTCGTCATATTATATCTCAGCGGGGTTGATCACTTCAGCATTATGAAATATCAAATCTGATATCAACAATATACCCCTTTGAATAATTGTCCCCGTCGCCATTGTTATTAGGCAACATACTTTTTAATACCGATAGACGGATGGACGGACAGACACGCTTTAGGCATTCGTATACTATACTTTAGTATAAAAATAGAATATCTAAAGCTGCATAAAGTATCCTTTAGCTTAAAATCAATCTAGACTGCTGTATACAGGGAAGTTGTCGTTGGACATTGCTCACTATTAGGATTTTGAAAATCGCAAGAGATACTAAGGCCACTGCTTAACGGGTCGGTTCAGTAACGATATGTATGGATGTTTGGTTGCACCCTTTTCCGCATAGCTTACCATCTTATAACTTTAAAGTAAACCCCAATTTGAAACACAGGTGTTTGAGCTGTTTATTTGCTGGATCTTCATGGTGTCCTTACCCGTCCGAAGACATGAATTGAGATACGCTCAATTCGCGCGCAATTACTGATGCAATGCTGCCAGTACTCACTGGTGGAAGCGAGGTTACTATCCATACCCTACTAGCTCTCCAGGCTAGTGCCGGAGCTATAAACGTGCTCACCCGTCTACGCATACTCCTTTCAGCTTTGGACTATTCCCCAACTACCTTGGGAACCACTGCCCGATCTAATCCAACCTCAATGTGGCAGTACTTGGTTCTATATGGTTTTGCCACCCCGATCTCCCAGTTTATAGGCCTGGTGTGCTCTTGACAGCGCTTCGTTTATAAGTCTACACTTACTAGACTCCAGGTATGTACCCGTTAGGGTGGAGTTGTCTTGAGCGTGACACTCCTTAAGCGTAATGGCTCTAGAGCATCTTTAGGTCACAGGACTCAGACTGCAGCCAAGTCATAAGGGGATCTGAATAGCTTCGAGAACACACTACCTGGTGGCATGTAGTCTTCCATTGGCCAGATTTTACCCCTTCCAACCGGGATAAACCTAATCTTCAATTCTCCTCCATAAGATTCAGTCAGTCAGCAGGAGCTTACACCATAAGAGACCGTGTCCTAGGTAACAATCGAATACACCCACAGCGATCCTTATGTTAGCAGAGCTACCTCTGCTTTTTAGTTTATGAGTATTCCTCGAGATACACTTTCGTATAACTTTACCACACCTTTTGTTTTATAAATTACCCCCTCCGACTTACCGACCGCCACACTCTTAATTTACCCTAGCTCCGATTTACCCCCCCCCTCGACTTATCTATCCATCTACTTACCCTTTACTCGATTTGCCCCCAACTTCCGAATTTACGCCTCCCAGACTTATCTATCCACTCACTCCCCCCATCCGGCTTACCTCTCCCCCGAGATAAAAACAGTGTTCTCCCGTCAAACCGTTAACCCTAGCTCAAAAGGTCACCGCACATTTTTTGGCTAACTTGACCTCCTCTATCTTTTTGTTAAATATCTCAAGGCAATCTGGCAAATTGAAAATCTGTGGGTCAAAAAACCGAGAAAATCCAGAGAAAACCGATTATTGTAGCCCCCACCGGGGTAATATCATAAATTTAATGTGAGATAGATATGTAAAACCCGGAAAATTAGAAATATTTTGGAACCAGTTTGAAGTCAATCGGTCAATTAATAAAGGAACATGTGCACACAGACATATATAAATAGAGCATAAGCCACATCCTAAAATGCTTAAAACATTTATTACTAATGATCCCATAGGGATCCCAAGTTGGAATTTGGCACACATATTTAAAATATATGCAACTTTATGTCTAATTTTTTCCAAATTTTTAATCGTTTGTTTTTTGAGAAATCAAGGTTAAAAACTTTAGGGGCCTAAATAAAATAATTTTTCTTCTTAATGTATGCCATGCGACCAATCATTTTAAAGCCCAAAATATGCACTTTCATTGCACAAACAGTTTCATTGCTCTAACCTTATTTTTATCCAAATTATAAAGGAAAATATAAACGCCAATATGGTCAAAATCCCTCATTTTTGTACCCTTTAGAAGGGCGTAACTCAAAAACCACTGGCATAAAAAATATAATATTTTATGTTTTTACTTATCTCTAGGAGTATAAAAGTTGTGCCAAATTTGAATAAAATCAAATAGGGCCATGTTCAAAACCTTAGAACACTTGGGTAGTTCCATCATCCAGCAACGATAGTCAACTTTTCTTTCTTCTTGCGTCAGCGGAGAAACTAGTGCACACAATATACAGCACACACTCTACCGCCATCAAAGAGCAAAGATCTCGTTTTCTTCGACATACAGCGTGTAGCAAATTAGGTGGCGCCACCGTTATATCTTTTTTATTTTTCATCGAATTTAGAACCATTCATGGTCTACTTGTGACCAAAAAACCATTCGCCCCCTTCAAAAGCAAAGCCACCTGCTATATCAAAATAAATGGAAAAATTCAAAATATCATCTTGGGCATTTTATTTGTTTTAATGAAATTTTGGATTTAAGCTTTCTAGGCAATTCTGGACATCTTTTGTTAGTAACATTTTACGATAAAAAAATGCCTAATATGATTTTTTGATTTTTTTCTATATATTTTAGTATCCCTGGTGGATTTGCATTTGAAGGGGGCAAATGGTTTTTTGGTTACAAGTACACCATAAATGTGTTCTAGCTATGAGTAAAATTTGGCCCAAATTGGATAAAAAATTATAAAGATATAAAGATGGTGCCGCCTAATTTGCGACACACTGTATATCCAAGAAAACGAAATCTTTGCCTATATTGTATACAAATCATACATTTCAAATAAAATAGTTATTTGTTTAATTAATACAAGAAATTCGTGTTCTTGGGACGAATAAGAAAGTTGCCGGACGACGTGTTTGCGGAGTCTGGCAATCTTATGATTCTCAAAAACGCACTTTTTGTATGAATTAAACAGAATATTTTTAGTCCAAACACTTTGTGAAAGGGCTGTTTAGAACAAACAACATTACGTTAAACTACTTTTTTCTGCTCCAATTTGTTATGGAATTCTTGTTTACGGGTAAAAAAGGGCAATTTTAATATTAATATAATTAGAAATACTCACAAATGTGTAATTTTCACTCCGACTTCATTGAAGATTTGAAAAACTTTGACAGATATGCGTTATATAAAAAGTGGTTAGGATTGGTTTTGTTTGTCGAACAACAAAATTTATTTTTGTTTTTTTTTGTCTTAATTAATTTAATATTATCAAAGAAAAGCTAACTAAATATTATTTAATCGAATATTTTTATTTGTTTCTCATTATTGGTATAAAAGAATTGCTTTTTGTACTAGTACAAAAAATGATTATTTTTTCTACAATTTGTTTGGCAAGCAGTAACAGTTCCTAAATGGTGTACTTTTTATATGAAATAATTTGATATTATAGTGTCATATTCGTGCAGTTGGAGAAAAAAGGCAGTAGAGACTTGATACGTCTTTGCGGATTTAAGGAAAATACAAATAACTTCGGTCATGATACATACTCCTGTGCAGCTATACTTCAAATTTCAGAATAATTAATCTCACTTCATCAATAAAGTTCTCTATCTAACCCTTCAAAATCTGATCTCGCCATTGCGTGTTCTGCGGCAAAAAACGGCCATTTGTACACTGAACAATATACAAGTTACTCAGAATGGACAGTTTCTGAGATATAACTCGTTCATGCTTTACGAAATATTTATAATTCTTTCAATATAACTTCGGGATTGTTTGGATTTATTGTTATTATGTAGTTGATTAGAACTTGAGCCCATGAAACACTTTAATAAGAAGGTTATGAACTACAACATACAGTTCTTCCACTGGATCTTTACCCACACGTCATAGATTTTATGCGTACGAACTAATGAACAAGAATTTCTAATAAAATCAACGACTAGTTTCATATTTTTGACATTTTAGCCAAGTTCACAACCATTAACAGTCGTAAACTTTCGGATAACCTACAATTTTTAATAAGTTGCTCCAAAAAATGGTTTTATTTTTTACTTTTTCTAATTACAGAAAATGTGTGATGATCTTCAAACTACATATTTAGTAAAGCTGTTTTAAGAGTGAATAAAATAAAAATGACAGCTACCACACAAAAATTATTAAATGAATCACGCAGTTCTCACTCCTTCCCGCACTTTTTAGTTTTTTAAAAAGCAGAACTAAAATGAAATTTTTCGTAAATCTTAAATTATCTCTCTCACTTCATATTGCTTTTTGTGCGACCTTTCAATTTTTAGAACTGTTAAACAGCAAAATTTTATAGAATAAATTTGTAATTACAAATAAAAATTATTTCGGTTTAAAATATTCATCATGCTTTTAGCGCCATCTCTCGAGAAAGCATTGCATTACCACTTAAAAAATGTACTTTATCCTTTATTCTTTATTATCTCACGTAAGTAATAAGGATGTGAACATATGAATTGTCTTTACTAGCTACACATAATTGATGACGTGTGGGTAAAGATAGAGTGGAAGAACTGTATGAACATACGTAAAAATTAGTCACTTCCATTTTTTCATAAGCTCTGTGTGGGCTAGTTTTGAAAATTAATGTCTTTGGAATAATTTTTAATTTTATCAGCTATGATCATTAGGTCATATATAAAATTATTATAAAGGGAGACCATACGACTGCTTATACACTGTGTCCACGGATTGAGTTCACAAGATGGGAAAAAATGTTATTTATAGTTTTATCGAAAAATGTCATTCTTGATAAAAAGTTTTGCTTGTTGTAAGACCCCAGAAAACTAAAACAAATTCACGCTTTATTTTACCAGCTTCATTTTATAGTCAATTTTCTGTGAAACCATATGCGATTTTGCACTAAATTCTAAACTTTAACAATAATCTAGTGGATGACGTTTTTATGTCATTATTAAGCAATAATTCTTTCAAATTGTCATTGTTCGCAATGCTAACTCTTCAACAAAGAATTTACCTTGTTAAGTGGTATGGTATTGGGGATGTTTCGTACAGGTATGCAATTCACGTATTTAATGAAAAATATCCAGATGTACACATTACGGTTAATGGACTAAAAAATTAATAAAGAAATTCGATGGGACGGGAGAAATTCCGTTGAAGATAAAAACAAGGCGAAAAAGGTATATACCGTGAAAACGATGATGCAGCTACTGCCTTAGCCCATCCCCATATCCATTCCGTATTTGAGAATCCTAGGCTGAGTTTACGAAAAAGAGCAGCGGTGGTTGATTTTAGCAAGAGCTACTTACAGAAAATGTTCAAAAAAAACAAAATTATTCCCTTTAAGCCAAAAATTATCCACGCCTTAAAAGATTTGGATTATGATACGAGGCTTGATTTTTGTGCATGCATTGGTGAAAAAATTATGAATGACTGGTTGTTTCACTGCAATATTGTATTTTCCGATGAAGCAACGTTTACGGCAAATGAAATTGCTTCATCCCAGAACTGTCCATATTGTGCTAGTGAAAGTCCTCATTACAGTATTCAATGTAAAAGCCAATTTTATAAAAAAAGTAAATGTTTGGTGTGCTGTGTTACCAGAATAATAGGACCGTATTTTTTGGATGAACCATTAAATCAGGTAAGTGTATTTGGATTTGCTAGACAACTTTTTAATTCCAGAATTACAGCACCTGCCCTTGGAGCAAAGGCGTAGAATGTTTTTTCAACAGAGTTTGCTGATAAGAGGATAGCTGGATGAATATTTTCCTGAACGATAGATAGGACGGTATGAACCGATAATCTTTCCGCCCGGATCAACGGACTTAACAATTGTAGATTTTTTTCTATGGGGTCTTACACTGTACTGTATGTAAGAGGAATCTAATAGTCAAAACAGCAATCGATCAAATGTCAAAAAGAGTGAACCACTGCACTGAAAACCAAGGCGGAATCTTTGAACAGTTTGCGCACCAGGTATAATATGTTACTTCTATTTTCTATTTTGTTGCAGTTGTTTATTCAATAAATCTTGTTTTCGTTTCATTTATTTTTTCACAAATACAAGTTAATTATACAAAACGTGTATAACTGTGTTTACGATAACATTTAATTGTTTTGTGCCAATATTTATCGTTTATAATATTTTGTCAAATTTTTATAGCAAACTATATAGGCGAAAACGTGTTGTAAATGAAAATTACATATTATTTATCCGGAACTTGATACCACTTGTAATCATATTTATAACATTTTTACCATTTAATGAAGTAGAAATACAATATATGGTGTCCGTAAGAACGAATAGTCGTTACTACCGCTGCTCAAAAACTAGTTCTTGCTTATATATAATGGCATGAATTTTTTGCAAATCTGAAAGTTGTTTCGAGATGCCCTTAAAATTGAGCAACTTTTGTCTAATTTAACTGACTTCATATCTCTTACGGCTTTTGAAATTCCAATAGTGTACAACCACCCCACACATGTACAACAAATGTTAACCACCCTGTATAACTTTCGATTATTATCGTTTAATTTATAACTTCAATAAATTGTGGCATTATGAAAAAAAAAAGTAGAATTAGTTCTCAAATCTCAAATGATTATATTTTTGTAAAACCTAACCCTAACCTGACCCTGATAAGAAAACTCATAATTCCGATCAAGTCCATGACTTCTCAAAACTTCTAAAAGCTTTAGAAGCCACTCCTCCTATTCAGCTTTGTCAAAAGCACGCTAGACACATGGTTATTGACCTTTATCTAAAGAACTCAAAGGTGGTGTTCTTTTTATTCGGTTTTAAATATCTCTAGAAAATTTGCTTAGCTTATAACTCGATATCACGATTTAGGTTTGAGGTTGCGAAGTTTTTATTACACTCCCAATATCAAAATTAAAAAAATGGGAAAAATTGTAAAATTTTATATACCTATTATTCCACGGGAATCATGACTTGATATAAAGTTTGCAGGATATCGAAGCCTTTGGAGGATGATTGGCAACCTACTAATAAAATGAAAAAAAATCAATGAAATGAGAAAAATTAATTTTTCCTTTTGTACGGAGGTGAAGCCGGGGTGGAGGGCATTTTTAAGTTCTAAGTATTCTATATAGTAACTTCACGTATGTAATCTAAAGAGAGTTATATCATTATCAGACGAAAGACTCGACTGTATTCTAGAAGAAAGCTATTGTAACGTACTTTTTAAATAATACTAAAGGACCTAAAGGTGCTGTTTAATTGTCTATTATCAAGAGAAAAGATTTAAAATAAACACTAATTACAAACACAATAATAATCTATTAACAGACCTAACTAAATTAATTATAGATTATTTATTACTACAAGATCTATATTACACTATTTTAAATATATACACATTTATTTTCTACTACCACACGATGCGCGTATTTAATTAGCTCGTTGTTGACTCCCCCTCCCCGATGTTGCGCGGCGGCGTTATATATGCATACGTCCACGCTCTATTGCAGATGCTACGGAAACCTTCTCGCTTGTTCGCCGCCAGGCATAGGGGTTGTCTCGTTCATTACACTATGTATATATTTCCACCAGACACAGATTGGAAAATTAACAACCCAAATTAGTGCAAAATTAGTCTAATTCTAAAACAAATGATAGAATGTTGAAATTCGTTTCGTAACATTTGAGTTGGTACAACAAGAAATCAAGGACTTTATAATGCATTAGGTCTGGAGTTATCAGAAGGGAAAAAATCAGCGTTGTCTCTTTCTAGCACACCCATTTAGTAACACTAAATCAAGTGGTATATTTCGGGATGCTTCTTGGGACATCGTAATAGCAATGAGTCAAATGTATACGGGGTGTTAGTATCGACTTTACAGGAGTAAAGATCAAAAATTCTTGACGTAAACGCATACAATGACGAGCTTTCAATTTTCCACTATCTTTTCAAAAGATCACTGTTGGTCTTTTGCTGTAGGTACAAATATCTTTCTTATCTAAAAATGTTCAGGTATTTTGTTCGACTCAATCTTTGAAGCCTCCTTTTGATATACGAGTACTATCTACGGTTTCATTTTGATAGAACATACAAGTCAACAACGTTTATGTTCTTGTTCATTAACAAATTTTGGTTGAGCAGGAATTTATTAGTGCGTAGTAGGTGCGTCTTTTATATTTTTGTGTTTTTGTTGTAAATAATTTAAAATAGGATATTTTTACTGTTATATGTGTTTAGTCGGAGGGGGGGGATCTCCGTATGATATGCTGAATTCAATACTGATTTGGACAAATATCAACAACAATCACCGCCTATAAGGGGTCGGGAGGAGGGCAAAATTAAAAAAAAATGATGTATTATTTTTTGGATAGCTCGAAATTCGTTTATCCAATCCAAAGTGTGTACGTGGATGATCCATATGTATCTGAACTCCAGGATGGAGAGAAACTACTTAAACTTTGGGTGCTCTTCCAAATCATTGCTGCTTTAAGATTCGATTTTTATGATTTTTAATAATTAAAATTTTTATGATTAAAAAGTCGATTTGATTGGATAGCGGAATACATCAAGATTGTTTTTGATATTTATTTGTTATTGGTTTAGTATCTATTGCTGATATAAATTCCATTAGGTTACCTTTAGCGGCTTTGATAAAGGTAATTGTCGATATGTCGACATTGTTGCAGATTAGCTTTCAGTTCATTGATATTATTAAATACGTCATATTTTGTATGAAGCAGGTCTGCCATATTAGAGGATAATCTTATCTTCAGCCAGCCACCTAACTTACTTATTTAAATTGATCGACAATAATTTTATTTGCGATTGATTTTGCAATAAGGCATTATTATTTTTATCAATCTCATTAAATTCTTGAGAAGTGGTGAATGTGACAGCTAATTTATTAATCACCGGCGCGTGACTCTTTTATAAACGTCAGCTATGATATGGGGCCTTCGCCCTTGGTTTTCTTGATTAATATTTATCAAGTCAGTTAAACCTATGGCAGAGTTCTTGTCGAGGTGACGCTGGTAGTTGCATAGAACAGTTTTCCTTGATGAGAGAATAGGAGAGAAATCAGTCATTTTGAAAGTTGGATAGTTGAGCAATCGATCATGAATTCTTTAGACAATGATACCGATACTTTCAGACCCTAGCGACGTCTGAATATTAGACCATCCATCAACGAATACCCACCATAAGTTCAGTAAAAGTGATATTACCTGGAACATGATTCATCTTATCCTGATAGCTGCAATTAGCTTCTGTCAGCAACATTGTCAAAACTTAATAATACCAAACTAACACTCTCAACAATCTAAGCAATAGTATGAAAAGTTAAAATTTATTCCTGCAATTGTTTGCCCAGGAAGTGGTGGGGACACATAACTCAATGGATCACGTGCATTGTTATGCTTGGAAGCTTAACTTCCAGAAGAAATTGCACTGGAGCGCCAGAAATCCTATCACGATGCTTATTATTTGTCTAATTTAGGTCTGTAGCTTTAGAATAAATTAAACAGGCCAGTTTAATCCAAACAAAAAACACATGGACCAATATGTAAAACGTAGTAAATGTTTATCTTTTTTATACTTACTGAGAATCGTATATTTTGCCCTTTATTAATAGACGTAAAATAATTTACTATTGTCCATATGGTTTAGTATTAGTAAATAAGATGTGATATATGTATGTGTACATATTTATTATTCAACGATTGGTCGTATGTGACGTCATTTCGGCCAACAGTTTCTAGATATCTAGGTGCAAGCTATGATAAGGATATCTCCATCTAGAGTTAACACAATTGATGAAAACCTTTTACATTTTTAATTAACTGTTATTGATTTGAGACTATTGAAAATTATACGAACTTTGATAAAAGTCTAATGAAATGCTAATTTTGTATTTAATTAAAATTAGCCTACACATATTTATGCAATCTATTGTTTTAGCTTTAGAACAATGAAACCGATCTTTAATTGGGGAGTTAAATCAATATCGTAGGTAGGTCATAAAACATTGTCTGACCGCTATATTTTCTAGTGTTCCGAACAATAGAATGCTGGTAAAGTACAGTCTTTGCAAAATAATCGTTTTATTGAAATAACTTATAGCTTGGCTGCTTGTACACGTTGGAGTATTATTATAAAACTGAATAGAGTTCTGGTATAACATATAGATTCTGTCCCTCTATTGGTTAATATTTTGCAACCTTAATTAGTAAATCGTTAGGTTGCTTCCTAAATTGTTAAATATTATAATTCTTACAGTGTTGCCATTTTCTATAAGACATTATAATCAACCTGACCTTTTACCTTTTACGCGTTATTGTTTACAAATTGTTATAAATTTCTTGTTTTATAGTAAAATTATATCCTTTTTAGCAAACTATTTAAATGGTCGTAAACATAAAGGGATTGGCTAAGATATGTAAACCAATCAACCCGAGGAATTAGAGCGGCAAAAGGAGAACTTTGTAACTAAATTTATGTGTAAATTTTATACACTTATTATTAATTTCGATACAAACATTAATAATATGTAATATTTGATAAATATTATTTGTTCTGCAATAAAAACTGATGATAAAGCCAATATGATGTTTAAACGGAAGCTGTTTATTGCAAACTAATGCCAACCGTGTTCTAAAACGTTAAGCAATAATTCATTGTTATGAATCGGCAACTTTTGTTGCAGAAATTCGTATTTTCAGAAGTTTATGTCAACTCTTCGTTTATTATTTCATCTTTATAAAAATAGTGTGATTGTTTGAGAACTTGCCAACCATAATAAAAGCCACACTATTTAATCTAACTAAACTTAGAAAAAAAACCTTAGAATTTTAATTTTTGCTTCTCAACACAGTAGTGATCTAATAAAAAATTTCGCAAGGTTAGACTTCACACCGCCAAAGGGGTTCGAAACTCCACCAAAGGCAAATGTATGGTATTTTGTAATATAAGTTACTGGGCCACACCGTGACCGTGATACAATTCTCTTGGAAATTTTAGATGTGGCTGGAGGCCATAGGTACAGGTATAATGACCCAAGAATAGCACCATTCAACTTGTGACATCGGGAGGTGAGGAATGGGTTGATTGATGTGCCACATGCATGGCCTTTTGTACTATGTTACTGGATTAGTACCGCGGATCGAGTCCTTTGCGAACTATAGAGGCGGCTGGAGGTCATTAGAAGAGGTATAATGGCACAACGGGTAAAAAAGTCTCTTGCGAACGATAGAGGCAGCTAAAGGCTATAGTGGCTCAGAAGTGGTATCATTCAACTTGAACACACTTTACACACTTTCTCTACCGTATTTTTGTTCTTTTTAGACCAAATTTTGCGGTTGCATTTATCAATCGCATTACTCCAGGGTTAGGCTTAAATTAGAAAGCTACAGAAAACTTATTATTTCAATTACTGTTAATCACGGTCGTAAGTGTGGGAAGTTACAAATATAATCCACTAGAAAACTGCTTGTTGATTGGTAATACTGCAATTTTGAGATGTGGAGGGAAATATACTGTGATGTGCCACATGTGTATGGCATTCTGCAGTATAAGTTACTGGGCCGGCACCGCTGTACAAAGACCTTGGGAACCTCAGAATCAGCTGATCTAATAGTCCATTTGGTTTGTGATATCGAGGGGAGTCCATTGTTGTTCCGCAAATGTTTGGCCACAAGTGGGTACTTTTGCTTGATTTCTAAGTGGAAGGCATGGGGTGGGAAACGAATGTCACATTAGGAAAGCTTTCAGCGAATAGTTTCAATACACAGACAGATTTGAATAAATTTTGCAGGATTTAAGTTTATTCTACATTTAAATCTTCTAGCAGCCAAAAATGTATGAAAGCATCTAAGAAAAATGTTTGTTTCGCAAATTGTCTCTGCGTAGATACATCGATACGTTTATAAAGGCCGCAACGATTACATAAACATTGCTTCGATTGCAATTTACGCTAAATTGTATCACAATTAACTCACATCATATACAGTGAGCGGAACCTTCTTTAGCAAGAGGATCAGAAATCGTATTAGGGCCCTTTATAGAAGGGTTATCAATCTATATATCTTTCTCTCATCTCTTCCAATACAGAATATGAATACTCGCTGCGCCTTGCAAGTCCGAATTGTTGGAATTAACAACTAATCTAAATACAGCATTCGGGCTCCGCCACTTCGCTTTGCATGTTGGCACTTGCGGAGTTAAATCAGCTGAACGAGATCTAGAACTAGGCAACTAGACATTGTGGTTCGGTGCGAATTAATAATTAGGATTTCTTCATTATTACCGAATAAATTGTTTCTTCGAGTTAGGGGAACTTATAAAATTGGGACCTTGAGCCATGATCCAGATGGCTCCTATATACAGATGCCAGTGATAGTAAATACCAAACACCTGGAATAAAATCTTATATTTCTTTTTGGTTGATCTTTGAGCAAAACGCTCGAACACTTCGGTTTTGGGCGCTCGCTATATTTGCACTTTTATGGATACTATGGTGTCATGGCGCCTTTGTGCCATCATACACTCTTACAAAATGCGAATGGCTGTTATAGTTACAGCGTTATTATTAAATATAACGATTTACTGGTTCATGACTTTCTTTAGACAGGACTATAAATAAATACATGAATATCGTACATTCGCACTCCTTACTTTAATGTACCGGGCGATAAGAAGAAGATCGTAGTTAATTTGAATAAATAAACCTTAACTATAATAGTATGTAGTATTCATTTATTTAAATACGTTTTTATCAGTTAATGTGTTAAAATGAAAGTCATGGTTACTTGAAAATGACCGTGAAAAATTACACACTTTCTCTACCGTATTTTTGTTCTTTTGAGACCAAATTTTGCGGTTGCATTTATCAATCACATTACTCTAGGGTTAGGCTTAAATTAGAAAGCTACAGAAAAGTTATTATTTCAATTACTTTTAATCACGGTCGTAAGTGTGGGAGGTTATAAATATAATCCACTAGAAAACTGCTTGTAGATTGGTAATACAGCAATATTTATACACACACTTATTATTGCCTAAAAGTCTCGTCAAATCTCCAATTAGGGGAGTTTTCTTATATTTGGTTTGGAATTATTGTCACCTTTCAAATGTTAAAGTAAATTTTGATATTATAGGTTAATAAATTCTGTTCATAATTAATAATCAACAGGCAGGCAATATTTTGCGTAATTAAAATTCGACAGTGGTTATCTCTAATAAATAATTCTTGCGAAAGCCGTCAAAACAAGACTTATTTGGTCCAAAATAGCGAGAGAGCAATTAATTTCGTTTGTTTTTAAATTCACACAAGTGTTTTGATTATTATTATTATTCTAAAATAATGAAGAGATCGGCCCATTTTAGGAATAAAATATTTAAACAATTCCAAAAACTTTAATTAGATGATTTCGCACAAAAAGAAAAGACATTTTGTGTACACATCCTTGAGACTTTTTCAACGTAAACAATTCATTTATCATTATCAAAATCTGAACGATAAACCGTGTTGTCTAACCTTATTTATATCCATAGAGTACCTACGTCAAGATTTGTTATTTCCTACTTGGATATTTTTCTGGGGAAATCACTAATAGAATAGAAACCTTAAAAACTCTGTAGGGGAGAAACCGTCTTCGTCTTCAAATTAAAAGTTTTTAAATTATTTTCCAAGAATTTATGATGATGAACTGCAAAAACCAATAAGACATTTAGGTTGAGGTTAAACCAGTGAAATCCGCCATACAATCCGGTTTTATGTTGTTTCCTGGGTCTCATTAACTAGCATTCAATTAAAACTTTAATAGACAACTTATACACAAGATTTTGCTACTAATTTTACTTAAAATGTCTAATGGCATAATAACAAGATAACCTAACCTATAAAATTATGCCTGAGTTATTATGAAATTCTAATAACTCTAATAACTTTTAATAAAAAAATGATAGGTGGAATATTTATTAAATATTATTTTTCCAGTGATATAATAACGTCAATGCTCCATTAATAAACGAAATAAGTAGATAAGAATGTAGATGATAAATAAAATCATTAAATAATTTTACTACGCAGTACACGTTTTTATAACTTCAAGTTTGTGGACAAATGGACAGTTAATACCAACTTCCCTTTTCGTAAGGCACTGAATAGTTCCGCACGTGTATATTTTGCATTTAAATCGCCGATATACAGTACGCTGAAAAAATCGGCAATATTTGGTGGCGACAGGGACGTCGGAAGTATTTTCACTTAAGGTGGGCGAACTTCGATTTCATAGATAAGATACAATAAGTAAAAAAGAATGATATAATAATTAAGACAGGGGATGCTCAATACTGCTAGCTCCTTGAAAGTAAAATAAAAATGTTTTAGTTTTAAAAGGTAATTCTTTTAATTTGACCTAATTATCAACTATATAAAATATTTGTATAAAATAATTAACTATATTATTTGATGTTACTTTTATATAAATAGCACGTCCCTTTACTTTAGCTTGATGTTTATACACTAAACCAGCGGTTCTTAACCATTTCTTTTCAACACCCTTTTCCCACTTTTCTCTTAACGTTATTTTCTTATGAACGTTTGTTTTGCATTTCAAGGTCATCTGCCGGCGTTTATAGATTATCAAAAACGATATTGTTTAGTTTTTGTTTAGTATTGTTTTTCGATAAACTATAAACAAAACGATATCGTTTATCGATGAACGATCGATAAACGATAAATCGCCGGCGGATGATCTAGAAATGCAAAATGAACGTTCATAAGAAAATGCATACGATTTCGTGCTAGAACCCACATAGCGTATCTATTGACCATACTCATAAACTTACGTAAAAACATACGAAGTACAGAGATACTCCAAATAATTATTCCTACTGTAGTAGTGTCGGAAATATGCTATTTGGAAATTTCCGATTAGATACGGTGCACGTCCATCTTGCATATGTGCTTCCTTAAGACAAAGAAATAGAAACTTACAAGATAACAAACCAATTTTCCTATAAAAAGAGACTATAGTTTCAGACAGGGTTGATTTCTGAATGCTTTTACTTTCCTTAAGATCGAGTTTTCCGCACAAATAAATTGTTTTAAGGACTGCTCATTTTACTAAACTGACACTAAATTATTGATACAAATTTTAAACTTTTCATCAAATTTCACTTATTTTATTTTGAAATTACAAAATAACTTATATCGACGTCTATTACTTATATAAAGAATAATACATATAGGTAATCAATGATAGAAGGTTCGAACTTTTGCTCGAATATCAGCCTTTGGATGTCCTTCGCTGAAATCCTTCGGCTAGGTGCACCCCAGATTTGTTTGAATTCTTTGATTGTTTTAGCTGCTCAGCCACCACTTCTCAAGTTTCTTTTTATAATAGCCCAGTAGCGCTCTATGGGATGAAGCTTAGGAGAGTGTGGTAGATGTCCTGTTTTCCGCAAAATTTACATTTTTAGACCAACACAACATGGAAACGTGTATACGATATAAAGTAGGGCTAATAAACGTTATTGTATGCATTCTTTTCTGTAGACGTCGCCTCTAATAGTACCAGTTGTAAAAAATGTTGAACTTTTAAAATCATAAGAACGCATGGCTTGCCATACAAGGATTTTCTTCCCGAATTCATCTATTTTAATTGTTTTTACACTATTATTTACACCTTCTCCTATAACTACATTGTAAAATTGAGGCCCTGGGCCCGTATTCTTGAGTTTCGCATACAAGTTGCGCATACGAGATGATGTAATTCTCTATTACCTTCTAACATTTGATTGGCTAAGTTGCATCTTATGACGTGCAAATTACGTCATCTCGTATGCGAGACTTGTTATGCGAAATTCAAGATTACGGGTCCTGGGCCCGTATTCTTGAACTCATACGAACAAGTCTCGCATACGAGATGACGTAGTTTTTACGTCATAAGATGCAACTTAGCCAAGCAAATATTAGAAGGTAATAGAGAATTACGTCATGTTGTATGCGAAACTCAAGAATACGGGCCCTGGTAACGCAAAGCTGTTCATTTTGACGCACATTTCGTTATACATAAAAACGCAATGAATTTTAAATCAAAACGCTGTACAACCTTCCTTAAACTATTTTTTTCTATTTTGCGTCTATAATAAAGCTGTTAAAGCACCCAAAACGCGTTAATAGCTTATTTGAGTGCTTTAACAGCCCAACTTTTTCAAAGTTGGTAGCACTGAAAAAATAAATAAAAAAACAGAAAATTGACAAAAACTCGAATATGCGAAATTCAAGATTACGGGTCCTGGGCCTCGGTCCGTACCCTCGTTTATCGAGTTTTTAAATTATGATATTGTAAATAAGAATTATGACAAATCTATGGCAAATATTTTGTTCGTTGCATTATATCATTATATATTATTATGAAATATAATATAAATACAAAGATTAATTAAAGTTTTACAAGTTTTAATTTAATAAAACTTGTGAAACTTTAATTAATCTTTGTATTTATATTATATTTCATGATTATGGAGTTCCACAAAGTAAGGCTGGAGACAGTAAACGATATATTATTATATTATTTATATATTTCCTAATAAAATTTCCCAATTTTGATGATATTATTTAACATGCTTATCCTCCCTGCCCTCCCGCACAAGCTTATAGCTTCTGGGGCCTTGGTTTAGGCTATGGGTTGTAGTAGTTATTATTATTATATATATTATATATTATTAATTATAAAATCTAATGATTTTAATGATTTATATATTATTTTATAGCAAAACATTTTAGTAAACAAAACAGTTTCGAGTGCAATAATATTTAAATATAAATAATATAAATATGCAATATATTTATTATAAAATTATCAATTATTAAACTGTTTCTAATGAATTTGAATTTACCTAATAAGAATCGGTTTGCGTGCGGCTGAGGAATCTTTTATAACAACTTCGAATATTTCACTAATCGCTGTTTGATGTTGCTAATGCTAGCCACTGGTTTTCTCTGGGACCGCCTACGGCGGATTTTGTATAAAGAATTCTTACCACCTTCACTGAAGTTTGGTCTCCTGTATATAGTCTTCTTGGTCTTTTATTAAGCTAAGCGTGTATTACATTTCCAGTAGACTTTTGGCGAATTTAATTAATCCTAGCCTTGGAAATCAAAAATATTAAGCAGAATAGATTAGATAATTGGGCACAAACTGCAACTTCGAAACTTTGTAATTTATAATAAATAGGGCACGAAGTTTGAAGTTACTAAATAGTTTTAACACTAGATTTGAGCAGCCATCAAGAGGGAGAAAAGAATTATATATATTTACTGCGAAATTTGCGAAATATATATTAACTCAAAAAAAAAATAGGAGTAGCAATAGATTGTCTGTCCAGTATTATCTATTTATCATTGTTGAAATCTCGTGAGATCAGTTAAGAGGTTTGTATTAAAAGTTTTAATAAGAACATGCATTACGTCTAGTACGCAGATGGAAGAAGATCAAATAGCGGGTTGTCACATTTCTTCACAAACTCATGGAAGTGATGAAAATGTTTCTTCACGCGCCAAACAATGCTATGATCGATCTCCGTCCAACTCGCACAAAAAAACTGATGCAAATCAGCCTGTAATAGCAAAGATGCCATAAAAACGCCTGTAGAATAGCAGAAAATGTTACCCATATAGAATTTTCCAAACGGGCCAATATTGGCTCGCCATTGGCGCCGTTATTGCCAATATTGGCAACCAATATTGGGACAGTGCAGAAATGATAACACCGGTAAGTACTTGGGCCATTTTACATAGCCGATATCGGCAGCCAATATTGGGCCAGTGTCGAAATGATAACACTGGCAAGTACTTGGACCATTTTACATAACCAAGATTGGCCCAATGTTGTTATAACTCTGGTTTCATACTGGCACAACATTGGCTGTATATCGGTTGCATACTGGTGTATAATAATGATCATTATTATATTTTTTAATTATATTACGATATTGTACACTGAGAAACATAGTTCGAAAAAACTATTAGTTTAAAAATTGTAGATCAAGAACGCTAATATGATGACGGGGACATAACTTTTACGAGCCATTTTTCTCAGTGTATAATATAATTTAAAAATATAATAACGATGATTATTATACACCGGTGTGCAACCATATCCAACGATATCCATCCATACTGTGCCAGTATGAGACCCGTTATACCAACATATTAACATTATTGAGTTAATATTGGCTAATTGCACACAGAAAAGAATACCTTGATTCAAAATTTTATTGTGTTTAATAAACAAAGTTCTTGTAACAATTAATAATATAATACATTATAATGTCGGCAGTCATATAGATACAAATTAACAAATACATTATAATAGGTAATGTAGTGATAATTTATTCAGAATTGAGATTGTATGAATAAATATAAGTCATTAATTAAAATGTAAAAAGGATATATCAATTTGATTTAAAAACAGCCATTAATGTCATACCATCTAATTAACGTATTATCAAATTATGTAAATATTCAATTAAAAATAATGTAAAGTTTCGTTGTTCGTAAGAAAAGGTTCCTTTATGAATATTCTTGTACCACATTCTTGTCTAAAGGCTTGTAGGAATCTAGAACAAATAAAATTTACAAACAAGTAATAGTATATTACATGTTGAGTTGGTAAAGGATATCTTTACAAGCCAAGCGATAATTGTTTGACCGAGACGGTACGTCGAGGTCAAATAATATCGCGAGGCGTGGAAACTTTACCAACGAAACATGTATACTATTTTATTCACAATAATTAGACTTAAGATAATCAAAATAAAAACAAATTTTAAATTTTAAAATAAATTTCTTATAAACTGTCATAATTTCAATCAGAGCTATCTATCGACCAAAAAGAAATTTTAAGTAAGGTTTCATTCTTCGCCGCTAGATGGCGATGTATGCGCCCAGTATTTTAAAATTAGAAATTAATTAATTCCATTGTAATTATTAAATATAAAATATGGAAAAATAAAAATAAAACTAATATTAAATAAAAAATATGTTTTTTGCGTTAAATATATTCATAATAAATAAATTTAAATAAATTTAAATCGGATAAAACGTCCTGTTTTAAATTATTCAGAAAAAAAAGTTGGCCATAACATTACATGTCAGTTTTACAGACATGTAAAGGAAATTGTTAACCACTTTGGTGTTGCTATAGCAATAGCTTACTTTCCAAGGTTTTTACAACATATGAAATGTACATATTGCAATATGATTGTGAATAAAATAAATATTTACGATTTATAAAAATGAATGACAAAATGTAAAAGATAACAAAATAAGATTACGAATATTGTTAGTTATTGAACATTTTGTTGACAAAAAAAATGTAATTAACTCCCAAGACAACATAATACACTCAGGAAATAATTACATAAGAATCATCTCCTACACGTAAAAAAAAAATAAAGATTAATAAATAAGATTTGTGATGTATAACGAAAGAGACATAATAAATTTCGTAACAAAAAAAATTTCCTTCCAGAAATCCAGATTTCTTAAAGAAATTTCACATCTTAATTTAAAGGATCGAGCACAAAACAAATGGAAAACGGGGTACAGTCAGATTGAGGTGAAAGCCAGGGTAGGAAGAACGAAAAAATTTAATTCGCTTGCAAAAGAATAACTCTTATAAGAATTTAAACATACTATCATGATTCAAGCAACAAGAGTTTGGATTATCTATAAATATATACAGGGTGTCCCACAATGCTGTTTACACGCAAGATCTCCCTTATTTGAAAAGATAATGAAATCAACCAAAAACTATTGTGAATGACTCAAAATGGACCTTCAAAAAACATCCTTAAACGCTGGTTGCATAGCAACGTTTAAGAGATCATGCCAACTTGATTAATTTTTCAAATTGCACCCTATGTTTTTTTTCACGGAAATGTATTCTTCACTTGAAATATAATATAAATACAAAGATTAGTTAAAGTTTCACAAGTTTTATTAATATCTTAACCTGACAATATTGTTTCGACACTTTGTGTCATTATCAAAGGTAGATAAGATTGAAAAACAAACACGTTGCTAAGGATAAATACATACAGAAAATAGGTAACTAGATACAATACATAACAAAAACTAAATATCTAACACTTCTAATAAACTTCAATCTTATCTACCTTTGATAATGACACAAAGTGTCGAAACAATATTGTCAGGTTAAGATATTAATAAAACTTGTGAAACTTTAACTAATCTTTGTATTTATATTATATTTCATGATTATGGAGTTCCACAAAGTAAGGCTGGAGACAGTAAACGCTATTCTTCACTTCATTCTGCATATGGTAGTATGTCTTACTTAATTATCTAATGTGCATTTAATGGTTGAAAAAATATTTTTTATAAATTGTACACTTCATATTCACTAACTAAATTATTTATTCAAAAAATATTATGATTAGAGATGCATCTACAAGGGAACTCCTGAGGCAGTTTAAAGCCCATGTAGAGTCCACAGGAGGGCATTTTGAGCATTTGCTTTAAGTTTAAGATAAATTCAATTTATAACAAATATTTTTTGAAACCCCTAAATGCACATTAGACAATTAAGTAATGCATACTACCATATGCAGAATAAAGTGAAGAATACATTTCTGTGAAAAATAAACAGAGGGTGCAATTTGAAAAATTAATCAAGTTGGCATGATCTCTTAAACGTTGCTATGTATCCAGCGTTTAAGGGTGTTTTTGAAGGTCCATTTTGAGTCATTCACAATAGTTTTTGGTTGATTTCTTTATCTTTTCAAATAAGGGAGATATTGCATGTAAACAGCATTTTGGGACACCCTGTATAACCAGATAAGTGATTTTTTTTAATTTTAAAATTCATTCTTATATAAAAAAAATATTAACTTTATTAATCTATAAAATCCTTTATAATAAATAAAGATTGTGGTTAATACACCACAACCACAGTACATGATTTATGAAAAAATTGTAATTTGAATCTTACCAATTTCTAATTTTAACAATCCACTACATGTACTGATAGGTAGGTACATACAGCTGAAGATGCAGATGTCCACTTCGCATCCACAAGGCTCTGTTGTTTTGGTTTTGTTGTGACTGCCTGACTTTTTCATTTTTTAACTGACTGTCATAATTAGACTTACATCTAGGCGCAACACATCGGCGAGGCATCTAAAAAATGTAAATATATAAGTATGTATTATATCAGTAGCGTATTTAGGATTTTTTCGGGGGGAGCTACTCTATAAAAACTCCGAATCAAAATACTACTAAGATTTTCACATATCCTAGATTTTGATAATAAAAAAAAATCGGGAGGTTCAGCCCGTTAACCCCCCCCCTACGACGCCACTGTATTATGTAATAATAATAAACACCTTTATTAATTTTTATATACAAAGAAACACTGCTTTATTTTGCAAATAACTAAAATTTATATTAGTATAGTTTTCTGGCAAAGGGCTACTCTATTTAACCAGGAAACCATAAGAATAAATACTTACATATAAACATTAATATAAAATGAGGGATTTAAAAGTAAAAGGGTTTATGTGCATTTTTAGTAATTCTGAGATACTTAGCTTAAAAGTCAATTTCTAAATGTAAATTACAGTAATATCAAAGAGTTTGCACAAATAAATATTTGTAAAAGACACGTGAAGGTTATGCCGTCATGTGTTTATATATGTATAAGCAAGATAGAAATTCCCTCTTATAAAAAAACTAATGTAATATACTGTTATCATTACCCTTATAATGTAACTAATTATTACACACACTTATACAGACAAAATAACTAACGAACACAATTATTACGCATTATTAATAATGTCATGTTGCAGTGAACATGTGACGCTAGCGGCTAGTAGAGTACCTTACCGGAAGCCTGACTGCCTACTATACCGACCAGGTTGAACCAAACTTTAATTTTTAAATTTACAATATTATTAATGAATTTATTAAATTCATAAATATATATACTTAGAACTTTCATAAAAAACAACAGTAAAAGCCATTTTTATAGAAATAAATTTTAATGTACTGTATCATTTATAATGCGAAACACACGAAAAATATGTATACAACGGTAGCCAATATTGGCTCAATATTGGCGGCCGTTGTACGGCAATCTGCATTAGTTCGATATTGGCTGAACAGATTTTCCGTGTTTCGCATTATAAATGATACAGTAGATACATTAAAATTTATTTCTATAAAAATGGCTTTTACTGTTGTTTTTTATGAAAGTTCTAAGTATATATATTTATGAATTTAATCAATTGATTAATGATATTGTAAATTTAAAAATTAAAGTTTGGTCCAACCTGGTCGGTATAGTAGGCAGTCAGGCTTCCGGTAAGGTACTCTACTAGCCGCTAGCGTCACATGTTCACTGCAACATGACATTATTAATAATGCGTAATAATTGTGTTCGTTAGTTATTTTGTCTGTATAAGTGTGTGTAATAATTAGTTACATTATAAGGGTAATGATAACAGTATATTACATTAGTTTTTTTATAAGAGGGAATTTCTATCTTGCTTATACATATATAAACACATGACGCCATAACCTTCACGTGTCTTTTACAAATATTTATTTGTGCAAACTCTTTGATATTACTGTAATTTACATTTAGAAATTGACTTTTAAGCTAAGTATCTCAGAATTACTAAAAATGCACATAAACCCTTTTACTTTTAAATCCCTCATTTTATATTAATGTTTATATGTAAGTATTTATTCTTATGGTTTCCTGGTTAAATAGAGTAGCCCTTTGACAGAAAACTATACTAATATAAATTTTAGTTATTTGCAAAATAAAGCAGTGTTTCTTTGTATATAAAAATTAATAAAGGTGTTTATTATTATTACATAATACAGTGGCGTCGTAGGGGTGGGGGGGTTAACGGGCTGGACCTCCCGATTTTTTTTTATTATCAAAATCTAGGATATGTGAAAATCTTAGTAGTATTTTGATTCGGAGTTTTTATAGAGTAGCTCCCCCCGAAAAAATCCTAAATACGCTACTGATATAATACATACTTATATATTTACATTTTTTAGATGCCTCGCCGATGTGTTGCGCCTAGATGTAAGTCTAATTATGACAGTCAGTTAAAAAATGAAAAAGTCAGGCAGTCACAACAAAACCAAAACAACAGAGCCTTGTGGATGCGAAGTGGACATCTGCATCTTCAGCTGTATGTACCTACCTATCAGTACAAGTAGTGGATTGTTAAAATTAGAAATTGGTAAGATTCAAATTACAATTTTTTCATAAATCATGTACTGTGGTTGTGGTGTATTAACCACAATCTTTATTTATTATAAAGGATTTTATAGATTAATAAAGTTAATATTTTTTTTATATAAGAATGAATTTTAAAATTAAAAAAATCACTTATCTGGTTATACAGGGTGTCCCAAAATGCTGTTTACATGCAATATCTCCCTTATTTGAAAAGATAAAGAAATCAACCAAAAACTATTGTGAATGACGCAAAATGGACCTTCAAAAAACACCCTTAAACGCTGGAAACATAGCAACGTTTAAGAGATCATGCCAACTTGATTAATTTTTCAAATTGCACCCTCTGTTTATCTTTCACAGAAATGTATTCTTCACTTTATTCTGCATATGGTAGTATGCCTTACTTAATTGTCTAATGTGCATTTAGGGGTTTTAAAAAATATTTGTTATAAATTGAATTTATCTTAAACTTAAAGCAAATGCTCAAAATGCCCTCCTGTGGACTCTACATGGGCTTTAAACTGCCTCAGGAGTTCCCTTGTAGATGCGGCTCTAATCATAATATTTTTTGAATAAATAATTTAGTTAGTGTATGAAGTGTACAATTTATAAAAAATATTTTTTCAACCATTAAATGCACATTAGATAATTAAGTAAGGCATACTACCATGTGCAGAATGAACTGAAGAATACATTTCCGTGAAAAACAACATAGGGTGCAATTTGAAAAATTAATCAAGTTGGCATGATCTCTTAAACGTTGCTATGCAACCAGCGTTTAAGGATGTTCTTAAGGAATCTGACTGTACCCCGTTTTCCATTTATTTTGTGCTCGATCCTTTAAATTAAGATGTGAAATTTCTTTAAGAAATATGGATTTCTGGAAGGAAATTTTTTGTTACGAAATTTATTATGTCTTCTTCGTTATACATCACAAATCTTATTTATTAATCTTTATTTTGTTTTTTCCGTGTAGGAGATGATTCTTATGTAATTATTTCCTGAGTGTATTATGTTGTCTTGGGAGTTAATTACATTTTTTTGTCAACAAGATCTTCAATAACTAACAATATTCGTAATCTTATTTTGTTATCTTTTACATTTTGTCATTCATTTTTATAAATCGTAAATATTTATTTTACTTGTTTGTAAATTTTATTTGTTCTAGATTCCTACAAGCCTTTAGACAAGAATGCGGTACAAGAATATTCATAAAGAAACCTTTTCTTACGAACAACGAAACTTTACATTATTTTTAATTGAATATTTACATAATTTGATAATACTTTAATTAGATGGTATGACATTAATGGCTGTTTTTAAATCAAATTGATATATCCATTCTTACATTTTAATTAATGACTTATATTTATTCATACAATCTCAATTCTGAATAAATTATCACTACAGTATCTATTATAATGTATTTGTTAATTTGTATCTATATGACTGCCGACATTATAATGTATTATATTATTAATTGTTACAAGAACTTTGTTTATTAAACACAATAAAATTTTGAATCAAGGTATTCTTTTCTGTGTGCAATTAGCCAATATTAACTCAATAATGTTAATATGTTGGTATAACGGGTCTCATACTGGCACAGTATGGATGGATATCGTTGGATATGGTTGCACACCGGTGTATAATAATCATCGTTATTATATTTTTAAATTATATTATACAGTGAGAAAAATGGTTCGTAAAAGTTATGTCCCCGTCGTCATATTAGCGCTCTTGATCTACAATTTTTAAACTAATAGATTTTTCGAACTATGTTTCTCAGTGTACAATATAATATAATTAAAAAATATAATAATGATCATTATTATACACCGGTATGCTACCGATATACAGCCAGTATGAAACCAGAGTTATACCAAAATATCAACAATCTTGGTTAGGTAAAATGGCCCAAATACTTGCCAGTGCTATCATTTCGACACTGGCCCAATATTGGCTGCCAATATCGGCTATGTAAAATGGCCCAAGTACTTACCGGTGTTATCATTTCTGCACTGTCCCAATATTGGTTGCCAGGATTGGTAATAACGGTGCCAATATTGACCCAATATTGGTCCGTTTGTTCAACATCGGCAAATTCTATATGGGTATATCTTCCACTGGTCTTTTAATAACGTATATTCATTGGCTCCTGATGTTGGAGGTGATGAGGTGAATCAAACAGGAAAAAAAACATATGCCATTACGTCATTGCTATATAGAGCTAGCTTTCTATAACATCACTATATTCACTTATACGTCTTACGAGACATTTCAACCAGAGGAACTAAATTTCTGAATGACACGTAATTCTGACAGTTGACCTCTTGGGACGCGCCAAATATTTCTGCATTATTGCGGTAGGATGTGGCGGCTATGTTGCAATATGTATAAATCACCATTAGACATACTATTTAGAGAAATCTATGAATAATAATTCCATTTTACTTAAAATTATAAATATTAACACGAATATTATCGCTAAAACAAATCGAAAAACAATCGCCAAAAACTACGTCATCAGCTATGGCATATCGAAGTCAGTTCGATGTTGTACAACGCTATCTGTATGTAAGTATTGGCACGTCCCAATAGGCGGAAGACTATTGAATCCGGCATTTATCAAAATAGGTAAAATGTAGGTTTTACTGTTTGTATAAACATGTATTTTTGCAAATGACTACTAAATTTTCCATATCCATTTGATTTCGACATCAGGATGAGGCTAGACTGAAGTGCGTTTGAAAACTTAAGTAATATTTTCAAATCAGACATGCCCAACCATCGTTGACGTACGGTTCTGAAGTATGGAGTATCACCAAAGTAAACACAAGGAAACTAGCAAAGATAAGATAATGCAAGGTGGACAAAAAACTGAAAATCGAGGGAATCAAAACGAACTAAGGAACGACCACATACCGGATGAAAAGAAATAGTTGGAAAAGAGTGGTTGAAACAGACAAAACAACAGGAAAAGGTGGAGCTATGTGGGAAAGGCCTTCACTCAACAGTGGATGGATAGAGGCTTTACAAAATGAAACTGCTGATTTTATGGGAATTATTTATAGAAATCGAAAAAGATTCGTTTCTACGTTACATTTTCATTTTATTTACAATAACAGATTTCGAAATTGTGATAAACAATGGACCAGTTTAGTTTTGTAATTAATCGTCGACGCATAGAAAATTAAGCTGATCGAATTATTGGTTGAGTGTTTTGAAGAACTCGCAATAAATGAGTTATATATACTGCTATTGTTGCCTAAAATTTGATATTATTTCCTGTTTATTCTGTTAAGGTAACATTAATAAGAAAATCAATTAATATAGTAAATAAAAAAGCAGTGACTCTCCCGATTGCAGGGTTTGCGGGGTTGGTTGTTACGCCATTGATTTGATAACGAATATAATAATGTCATTAAAATTGTATTTTGTTCGCTTCAAAACAAAATATTTCCATACAGCAGTTGTTTTCGGTTTCTCCAGCTTCTGAATGACTCATCTTCCAAGTAATTATTGTTTTTCATTTATTTCGCTTTAATAATTCGAATAATAAATGATTGCATTCAGCAAGAAAATTGTAGTAGAAAAGGTAAGTATTATATAGTTGGTTCTTTTCTCCAAAAGCGTAGTTGCCGCTTAAACTAATTTCAGGCGCAGGAACACACTAAAAAAAATGTTCAAAATGAAAAAACTACACGTGGTTATAAAATATATTAACATTTAATATTTTAACTCGTAAAATATGAAAGTAAATTCAATTAATATATGGGATGCAAAATGTTAATGAAACCCGTAAATTAAATGTAATCAATTTTTTACAAATTTCAACCAGAAGTTGGTGTGGAATTTTTAGGTAATTAATTAAATTTATAACCGTATTTACGTGTTTAGAAACCTGTTTATGGTTTTTATGAAATCAAATTGTTATTTAATTATGAAATTTACAATTGTAGGTGACACATTAAGTTAATTATAGAACATAAAACTTTAATATACAGTGTAATTGAAAATTAATAAAAACCGTTAAACGGTTTAATATAAGATTAAAACAGAAAATGAAAGTGAAGTGATTTAAAATAAAAATTTCTTGCGTCAGAAAATAAAAGGAACCCCAGGCTTAGGAAATTCAGTCAAATTAAGAATTACTTTCAATCTCCAAGAAGAAAAGTTTCAATATGTGTATAAAAATGAGGCTGATTTTTAGTATTTAAGGTTAGTAGGTTAAAGGCTGCATAAGATTTAGCATACCATAAAGAATGCGTATTAATTTTTTTTGAAGTGTGTCTCATGGACAATTTTGTTATTTGTTTTCTACATTCGTATATAGTCAGTCATATGCTTCCAATTTCAATGAATAACTGCTTTGTTTTTTATCTTGTCACGGCCGTTCTATATTACTATTAGTTTATTACTTTGTTGACCGCTAAAAGCATTATATGCAAATAATTACAACATTACCACTGACAATTATGTTTTAAATCCTATTGATATTTATGCAGGTGTTGGTACCATACCACCTATTACGATTATGTAATCTTAGTTTTATATCCAAACAACGGAATTAACAACAATAATTAAATAATTATAAATGATGAAATCGATCTAGCTAGAGATTTCCTAGTATAAACACCAAGAAAAAATGACAATAAACATAGTGTTCTCCATATGCGTCTCATCAACAAAAAATATACTTACACATACAAAAAATCACATGTGTTGAGAAGTGAGTCAGTACTAATTGATTAATGTATGCCAAGTTAACTGTTGATGCAATAAAAAAGATCAATGAAAGCGATTTTTGATCATGTGCGAAATTTGTCTTAAATGAGATTAATTACTATTGCATGACAAACAAAACAATGTAGGTCCATACTAAAAGTATTAATTTGCTGAATATACTATAGATGTCATTTCGTTCTTACTGTTAACTTAAATAGACGATCATAAGTAAACTTGATGAACATGGAGATACTACCTGTAGTTTGTGTAGTGCTCTTTAATAGTATAGCCTCATAGGCAGAAGTCTAAAGAATTCTTGAGACTTAGGAGGGGAAAACAACACTTAATATCTATGGAAACAAATACCATTCGTCGTTGACATATCCTCCAATGATAGGACATCCTGTATACTAATGGTTGTAGGTTATAGCCTTATAGGTTTTATAATACAGCTGTAGAGATTTCTATAATAAAATTTCCAACAACATAAATTGGCCTTGATAAATAAGTCATAAATGGAGAAATACATCATTGAGATACAAAAACAGCACAACTGTAGGTTTTTATCTTATATCTGCTGTAATTGATAAATGCCTGAGATTGATAATGATGAAACATCCAAGGTTTTAGCTAGAGTAATTAACAACTGGAATGAGTCAGAAAATTGTGGTTTGGAAATCTACCGATAAAATATTTAGATAATATATACATGAAGTTACGGCGAGGAAATAATTATTACTTTTTATTTAATCATTTAATACAATGTTCCATAATAATTAGTATCAAATACATAATTTATTTTTAGTCAAATTTTTATCAATTTTGGGAATTACGAGAAAGCTCTGATAAATCTCCTTTTGTGCCGTCATCTCCTACTTCGTCCTGAAGTCGTAGGAACCACAGTTCTTTTTATTTTAAAATGCACTAAACTTTTCTTTAAATGCATGCAGTAATGATGTTAAAATATGCTAAGATATACACATACAGCAGACATTTTTATCTGTTAATGAACCGGCATCGTGTAATAATTGATAAACACATGAACGGTCAAAGTGAAAAGCAATCAGGTCACCGTTGGTACTTTAATAACATGCTTATGTTTTGTTCTCTTAATTTAAATTAATTATTATCATCATGTACAAAAGAGGTGTTGAATTTTTATGACAATTTTTTATTAATTGATGTTAAGTTTGGTTTTTTATTATACGGTAAACTTGTATGTAAAATGGTACATATATCCTGACAAACAATGAAAAAATAATGTATTTATATAAAAGACATATATACATAAGCACTATGTTGTCATACTGATAAGAATATAGTTACATAGATTAGCTGTTTACAACTTTTTCATGTTATCCTTTTATTGTTTCTGTCAACTACTATGTAGAAATGTGAACTGGAGATAAAATCTCGGACCATATTAAAACTCTTGGAATTTTAAAAGTTTGCGTTTATTGCACTGTTGGTTGATCTTGATAGTATGATCTTGACATAGAAGAATCAAGGCCAGGACTTATTGTATATGATGTATTGATATTAAACCTTACACAACTTAAAATGAGAAGTCTGAGAAAGGAGCATTTTAAAAGAAATTTTGTTCTATTAGATCATTTAACTATACATTTTGGCGCTATGGCTTGTATAAATCGCATAAAAAGCATTACATGCTTTATATGTATTATTCGCTACATAAAAATAATAGGTAGCTTATGCAAGTATTTGGAGTACATATTTTATTTTTATTTTGTTATAATACTATGTACGTTTGAATTTATTTAAAGATAAGTCAACAACAATCGAATGTTTTCTCTAGATATTATTAGCTACTATATGTGATTAATAAGTAATCACTTACTACACAAACGAATGTTTACTTCATTTGCTTTAAGGTGTTTGACCCAGCAAACACTTGGCGGGGCTATACTTAACTTCTGTTTAATAATTAAAGAAATATTTTTCGATAGATAAAGAAACGCAATCTTTAAAAAGAATACAAACAATAAGTTATTTATTCCTTCATAGTCTCTTCTAATAGTTGTAGAAATATTTTTGTTATTGATTTAATTCGAGATTAAAAATATGCAATTATAGAAAAAACAAACACTAATCATTTTTAAACTTTTCATGCTGTATAAATTTTGATAAAACATAAAAAGCTAATAGTGGCGCGAATATGTATACGTAATAAGCACGTAATAGGATTCGTCAGCTAATAATAAAGCATAAATCTGTAAAATATCTAATTTGCGTGTGCACGTAACGACTTTATACTCTTCCGTCGTGCTATTTAATAGTATACTCAAAGTCACGAGAACTTCCAATTTTTCTCAAATATGTTGAATTTAGCGCCTCTATTGCCAGACAGGGATATTGATTTTAGAATATGTACGAAATATAAATGTATACGATGTGACCGGTCATGTCAGGTTCGCTTTTCGAATATCATAGCAACATTTAGTGTATAACTATTGTAATGTAAATAATGATTTTTAAGATTTACATACTTATTAATTTTAGCCTTTAAATATTTGTATTAAGATGTCTAATATGTAAATAAACAAGTAAGTTATTTAAATTTATTATCCTTGTGATTTTTATTTTTAATTTACAGGAGTGAAAAGTTCTAAAGTGATTCGTATTTTAAATCATATAAAAATCTATAATAATGCAACGTTTAGATTCTTTGATGATTCTAGGGAACAAGTAGTTCAAGGTTTGCTCTATAATTATACTTTCAATGATTAATTATAATTAAAGACACTAGCGTAGCTAGAACTCATATAACTAAAAATATTGTTACATATTTGTTTTCTATAGAAGAATTATTTTTCTGTTTTTAAAAGGGAAATCTAGAAACCAATGCCC
The DNA here is from genome assembly GCA_929113105.1 of Agrypnus murinus. Classification (NCBI taxonomy): domain Eukaryota; kingdom Metazoa; phylum Arthropoda; class Insecta; order Coleoptera; family Elateridae; genus Agrypnus; species Agrypnus murinus. Next base: position 37,803,591 of record OV816023.1, on the reverse strand, counting down.
CCTAGACTCTCCCTTTGCTACACTAGTAATAAGAAAACCATTTATGTTGCAAGCAATCTAAATAAATAATTTTTTTTCAGCTGTAGCGGCTAAGCCTGAAAAGAATGGTAAAGCAATGGAAGAATGGGATTTAGTTCCACCGGATGGAGGATGGGGTTGGCTTGTCCTCTTCGGTGCAACATTAGTCAACATCCTTGTACCAGGAACTGTAAAATCATTTGGTGTTCTTTTTGTTGAATTCTTAGAAGTATTTAAAGCATCACCAGCTGCTGCAGCATGGATTCCAGCTCTTTGTTACTTTCTTTACAGCTCTCTAGGTAAATTACTAAAGAACTAAAAAATTATTTTCATGCTATTTATACTTTTTGTAGGGCCCGTATCAAGTCTTCTTTCAGTAAAATATTCTTATCGCACAGTCACTATTATTGGTGGCACTTGTGCGGCTGCTGGAATGATCTTAAGCTTTATGGCACAGTCTGTTACATATCTGTATATAAGGTACGGTGTTAAATTACACATACAGGGTGTCCATTATAGATGGGTAACTGCAGGGATGTAAATGTAAATAAAAATTAACATTTCATTCTAAATTATTAGAAACTTAACTAAATATATTTAATAAGGGATAAGCAGTTACTCAAAATATAAAAAAAATCATGTTTCACTCCGAGAAAGAAGTTATAAACACTATAATACTATTTTCCAAGGTTGTAATGGGAAAATAAAAGAAACCTATAAACGAGACTTTTTGCAATGTGTTATATGTGTTACCTACTGCTTAATCTTGATAAAAATAATTATCTAATTCAACAGAATTCAGTCTAGAAAAACTAATAAATCATTATGACACAAAAATAACTGGATTTGCTTATTAACACTTAATTATAACTTAACTATTTTTCTGTATACTATATATACATAGATAATTATTATCTCATCTTTAGTATATCAGACAGTCAGGTGCCTTCTTAAAATATAGGCATTAACTTATTATAGAATTATCAAACTAGTGCAATAAAATTAGTAGATTTCAAGGATAACAATTTATAAGTTTTAATAAATTTAAATCTTGATATCAAAAAAATATTAATTGTAAGCTATCGGCAATTAAATTTATACAATCTTCTTTTCTAGAACCGTGCCTATAACCTTCTTTTGTTACAATATTGTTTTTTTTTAAACACTAGGCTTGTACGTTGTAATTGTACTGAGCTATTAAAGATCTAAATTTTAATATGAAATAACATAGAAGAGAATGTGATTAATGGGAATATAAAAATAAAAAATTAAAATAGAATGTTTTGTCTGTAACTACTGGTAGTTTTTATTTTAAAAAATATTTTAAAATTTGTTTTATGGGAGCTTTACTTCAACCCCTTCCAGCTGATACAATTATTATTTGCTAAACCTATTTACTTTTTGTTCAAAAAGGTTTTTTTGGAAACAGAGTCTACCTTCCTATTTGTCCCACTCCTTAGGCTAAAGAGGAACATTCTTTGCACTGCAGCCTCCATAAATCTTTACTTGATTCAAATTGAGATGATCATTGTGTTGATTGCATAAAATACTGTTAACTATGTGATTAGTTTGATGCATTGTTAACTCACATGATTGTATAAATCAAAGCAAGTGCAGTAGCATAAATTGGCTCTTTTATACCTGTTGTTATGCTTTGCTCAATTAGGTTCCTTAATCATTTGAACAATTTGACAACATGATATCCAAATTTATCATTTAGCTATTTCCAAAAGTCATGATTGTAAAAAGTAAATTTGGTTCAGAAATTTTGACTGCAAGTGACTTGTGGCTTTAATTCTGATGTTTCTCAAGAAACTGATCAGCCGCCTTGTAAGATAATGAGAAAATTTTGTAAACCAATTATTTGTACCAATAGTGTCAGGAAACTGACTTTGTAAACGTGTAATAGGAAAAGAATGTTTCCACTTAACGTTCAATTGTTCTTAGTTCTTATACTCATTTATGGTTTTATAACATTCTTTGTTTTTGTGTTTCAATTTACTTAAGTTTTGTTTGTTTATTTACTTTACAGATTCTTTTATTTCTGACTTGAGTAGTTTTTAGATTTCCCTTACAGTTAATTAACTTTATGATATCTAATATTAAAATTTATTTACTAATAAATATTAAAAGTTCTTTCTGTACTAGTAATTACTAATAAGTGTAAGCCAGATACTGATTGTTGATAACTGCACTTGCAAACATTCTTTAAAGTAAAAACAAATATTTACAAAGCAAAGTCTCCTCCATTGCTTCTAATAATTCATATTGAAAATGAAGCACTTATTCTAAATAAGTTTTCGTTTTACTTTGATATAACGTAATACGAGAAGAGGAGATTGAAAACTGAAATTGACCTAAAAATATTTCAATTTTCAAATACCATATTCAGAATTGAATGCTACAGTTTTCGGTTTTTGATTTTTTTCTTCACTTATTGCGAATTATCATGATACAGATTTCTTGAGCATACCATTTAGTGTAGTGTTTTGAATATCACCACTAGGTAAAACTGTTCAAGTTCAGACCCCAGTAGCACGTACATATATAAATATTCGTTTCGACATCAGCCTAAATATTTAGCTAATAAATTATTTAAAATATTTCTTTAATATTATTTCAATAATATTTACAGGGTGCCCATTATGTATGGAATATAGTATATATCTCGGTAAATATCGACTTTATAAAAAAACTTGTTATATAAAAGTTGTTGAACATTTTATTTTCCATAATAAGATAGCATTCAATTGTTTTTATTTCAGAAAACAAATGAGTAATGAATAACACATTTTTTTAAATAGCAATGTACCCTTTCATTAGGCTCATTTGATAGAGATTTCTTTTCTCTTTTCGATGACCTAAAATCTTAGTACCCTTGTATCAGAAAATTTTTGAAAAAAACGTAAAAAATGTTTATTAAGTTAATTTCACCAATAACATGAATCTAGATATCCGAGATCTCTTTTATTTGTCTTAACAATTGATTGTAGGCTTTTATTGTGACGGAAGTTTGTTTATTTAATTAAGTTGTTGGTACACGGAGAAATGAAACTGGTGCATTTAACAGAAACTGAACATATAATAGAAATTTTAATTATGGTTGGTTATGGGGATCGCAACCGAACACAATTAGAAGTATGTGAAATTTTTAATGAGCGTTATCCACATCGAGAACCAATCACCCAGTCAGTAGTTAGCAAAACCTTGAAACGGTTTAGGGAAACTGGCAATGTTAAAGATCTGGTGAAGACTGGTCCGCAGAGGTCTGCGACAAATGAAGATAAAAAGCTCGATGTTTTAATAGAAATCGAAGAAAATCCAAACATTTCAACTCGTCAGTTAAGTTTAAACCATGCCAGGTTCAATACAGAAAATATGACATTCAGAAAAATTACATCCGTACAAACTAACTTTATTGCAAGAATTATCCGAAGATGACTACGATCGACGTGTTGAATTTTGTGAATTTATGATGGAGCGAATCAACAACAATCCAAATTTTCTTAATAATATTGTTTTTTCTGACGAGGCTACGTTTTGTTTAAATGGAAATGTAAATAGGCATAATTGTCGATATTGGGCTGCTGAAAATCCCCATTGGATGATCCAAAATCATACCCAAACACCACAAAAATTAAACGTATGGGTGGGAATTTGTGCAGATGACATAATTGGACCTTTCTTTATTTGTGGTACTCTAACTGGTGACCGTTATTTGCAATTATTGCAACAGCAAATTATTCCAGCTTGCCAAGCAAATCTTGATGATCTTTGGTTTCAACAAGATGGAGCACCGCCCCACTATCATTTAGATGTACGCCGAATTTGGTGAAGTTGTCTTGATAGTGAGAGGCTATGTATTCGCTTCAACTATCATTAAGTGTAATGGCTTTCAGAGCTTCTCCCAATCACTGTACCCGGCTCACACTGGTCTAGAATGCAAAAAACGTGATCGAAAATCAAAATTTCAACTTTCATGTACATGTTTCAAATTGTTATAGAGTGGAGTTAAATGTATGAACTACGATGTTTCATGTTCAAAATGCATTTTACTTTTTATAAAAAATCACAAAACGCCTTCAAAGATGTACAAAAATAGCAAATTGTATGAAAATAATCTTTTCTCAAAAACTCGTATCTTTGAGTGTAAAGTATAAACTTAAACAAAGTACATAAAGAATAATTATTGTTCATTATTTAAGCTACAAGATCACATGAATTCAATCGATTAGGGTTACAATAACATTTTTAAACAACCCTTACTTGAGAGACTGCAATTCCATCCCCGCAACAGCAAATGTAGGGCTACAAATCGGAGGAACGATCAGGAATAAATTAACTAGACGTTTTCATAATTTACAAACATTGTGGAAAATAATCATCTTTGAATTTCTTGAAACTACTTGCAACTTATTCCTCAAGATTGATTTATGCGTTGTAGTTAGTAAGAGTGGTATTTGAGATATGGGCGCCTTTAGCAAGCAAAAGTCTAATGAGGCTATAGTTGCAGTGACCATTAAAGAAAATATTCGTAGTGTTGTTAAGGTTATCTTCAAATCTACCTGCTTATTGAAAGAAATGAGTAATTTCAGAATATTTTAAAAGGTATAAATGAGTAAAAGCAAAACGCATGTAGCAAGTAATTTTAACAGGTATCCACCACAATGTATTGTAAGGTTCTTTTGTATTCATCGCAGATTCGGTACTTTTTGAAGACTTTTTCCAAAAAAATTAAATGCAGATGTTTTATTATATCTTTGTCCAATGCACTTAAGTGTTGGAAAACTAGAAATAAAAAATAAATGTTATGGATCAGCTCAGTTATCATCGTTATTTTAAATGCACTTCAATGTTGTACTGTGATTTGATTCATTTTTCTTCATTATTTCGTGCATTCTTTTAATTTTCTTGTAGTTCGTGTGTTATTGTATCTTGTTATTTGTTTGTCTTTGTTTTCATTATGAGTGTAAATATTACATGACTAAACCTTCATGAAAAAATTATAGGGCTTGGTAAAGCACCTCGTGAAGTTAAAAAACAGCATGCCATTAACTTTGTACATAATATCTTTAAAATTAAAGGTGACCAGCAAGCATCCAAAGCTTTAACAATATGTATCAGAGAAAGGTTTTTTCGCCTTATTTTACATTTTGGGATTCCTGTAAACGAAGAAATTCATTATTCTTATTGAAATATGGAACGTGGTTGAAAAATGGTTTTGCTATATCGAGTTTAGGTAAATGAATGATGTTAATAACATATTGGTACTTCGTATGAAAATGTTGGAATTTTCAGTTAAGGCAGAAGCTTAAATATACCTACTTTACAACAATATTTATGATATAATTACCGTTGAATTTCCTACACATTTCCCAAGTTTTATAATCATATTTGATATGGTATTTCCATGATAGGCTTTCACGTGCACAGCGTATTACATTACAATACAGTTAACTGTGAATACGCTTGGAATTATACACACTTTAGAGCATTAATTCGAATATAAAGCTTAAAAATACTATCATATTCGGATTTAGCGACCCCAAAAACATAAAATGGCATTGTTTCAACTAACATTAGTCCAATAATTATTCTGCTATGATTTTCGATCACGTTTTTTGCATTCTAGACCAGTGTGCGGCTGCAGTCCGGATCATAGGGTGGTCAGGATAGCTCCTAAGCACATTTACCTGGCGGCATGCAGTTTCCCATTGCCCAAAAGCGGGATAAACCTCACTTCTAGTCACCGCACTAGAGATTCAGTCAAACAGCGGGTTCCTTTGGTGACCATAAATGACCTCGGTCAAACAGCTGGTTCCTTTGGTGACCATACATGACCTCGGTCATGCAGCGGGTTCCTTGGTGACCATAAATGACCTCGGTCAAACAGCGGGTTCCGTTGGTGACCTTGTCCCTTAGGCGAGATTCGAATCCGCCCACACTGGTCTCATCTACCAGGGCTCCCCCTGATCGGTATGAGTTACCGTCGAGAATTCTCACGAATTTCTCTACCACACACTTTATTCTGACAGCTTCATCCGTTGCCCGTCAGCAGGATAGGGTAGAAGACAGCCAGTTCTAGGGGTGAACGTCGTGTGGTCTCCCGTCCACCCAAGTTGGATTCGATCGGGCAGTGGTCCCTCTTGATAACAGCGTCAAGTTGGGGAATAGTTCTATTGCTGGACGAGGTACTTCACCCCGTATGAAAGAAGACGGGAGGGTGCCGGCGGGTGAGCAGCGTGTTAAGTCAACTGCTCGGTCACTATGCGCGATTTAGCTAGTAGAGGGTGGATAGGCAACCTCGCTCCTACCAGTGAGTCAATCTGGTAGCAATTGCACGACTGCCGGTTATGCAATTTGCGCGCTGATTGGGCGTATCCCAATCACTTCCTTCTGGAATGAACATGGGGGTAAGTACACACAGGTACCCCACGTAAACAAACTTGACATTCATGATATAAGGGTACTAAGATTTTAGGTCATCGAAAAGAGAAAAAAAATCTCTATCAAATGAGCCTAATGAAAGGGTACATTGCTATTTAAAAAAATTAAAGTGTTATTCATTACTCATTTGTTTTTTGAAATAAAAACAATTGAATGCTATCTTATTATGGAAAATAAAATGTTAAACAGCTTTTATATAACAAATTCTTTTATAAAGTCGATATTTACCGAGATATATACTATATTCCATACCTAATGGGCACCCTGTATATATAATATTTATATTTATCTACGACATAATAATAATAATAAAATATTTATTTGATATTCGTTTCAAAATATTAAAAATTACTCACAAATAACATATTTATTTAATATGTATATTAATATATTTCATTTTCAATATTTTGCGACAGAACGTTTGACCTCTCGAGATTATCAAAGGTCAAGTATATAGAACTATAGTATATAGAAGGTATATTCAAATATAGAACTTTATAAAATTGCTTCAAACTTTGCAGACTTACAGATTTGACCTCCTGAACCATGTTTTGGTAAGAAACCTTAGCCAAAGACTACTGAAGGTGGTCCCTTTCCAGTGGCATAACTAGTATTAAATGCGGTTAAGTGACGCTTACAGGCTCAAGACCCAGTATGACCCAGGGTAAAATTATTTTTGTAACTTCTTTATAATAAGCAATAGTAATATTTAAATTGTTTAGAATATTTTTTTATTGATTGAAAATCTTTAGTTAGGTCACTGTACTCATTGAAGACTATATGGTCTTAAAAGACTGTGATCTTAGCTTTCTTGACATTTGAAGGTCAAAAAATTTACTGTATCACTTTAAGAGTAGTTCTGCATGTGTGCAAAGTTTGAAACAACTCTACTAAATTCTATATTTTAATGTACCTTATCTTTGATGACCTCTGGGGGTCAAATGATCTGTTGAATCACTTTAAGAGTAATTTAAACATTATTCAGAAGGTCAAAATCTGTCAATAAATCACACTACTTTATTTCAATTTTCCATACAGGTGATTCAGGTAAGGTGATGTGATTTTAGAATACATATCTGACTATTAAGAATCACCTTTTTAAATTTTCTTCTTTATTGTAAAGAATAGTGACATTTTGTCAGAATTATTAAATGTTTTGAGACTAACAAAAAATGTTAAATAAAACTATCTGGATATATTTTGTAAAACCTATAAAGTACAAGCAGCACATAAAAAGGTGCTCGTGTCTGTGTCACGGTAATATATATTAAATTTACATTAGTTTCAATCAATCTATTACATACCTATTATGTAAATCAACCTATAAGAAAGACTAAAAATCTAATTCCAAATTTTACTTATATTTCTAATTGTACATTGTAAATGAATTACCGATTCAGCATACCTGAAATTGCTTAAGAATCGGTTAAAAGGTACTTAAATGTCTGAATTACTGAATGTAATTTTTATTTACTAGGTGTTATTATATTGTATACATTTATTGTATACATATAAATATCTTGAAAATAAGGCAAATTATATATACTAGTCACAAAGTTGTAATTGAAATAGAAATTATAGATAATCTTAACTATGTTAATAAGAAAAAGTTTTCAGAAATCCTTGTAATGAACGATCTGCAATGGACACTCTGTATCTAAGTTAAGCTAACATAAATTGTGTTTTAGCTATGGCATCTTGGTAGGAACTGGTGCAGGTTTAGCATTTCCACCAACCGTTTATATTGTAACCAGTTACTTTGTGAGGCTACGTGGAGTTGCAAACGGAATATGCATTTCCGGTTCTGCTTTTGGCTCAATTATACTGCCACCAATCTTGCGCATTCTTCTTGAATTATATGGCTACAGGTGAATACTTCAATGTACCTGCCAGTCGGGCAGGGAGGTATTTATTGCAATGTTTTCAGAGGTGCTGTGCTCCTCATGGGTGGTGTTACCCTCAATTGTTGGGTAGCGGCGTTGTTCTACGATCCTGTTGAGAAACATTTAAAAAAGGTACCAAAGAAAATTGCAGCTGAAGAAGACTGTGATAATGAAGAAGACTCTCTCTCTCAAAAGCCAAAGTTTATGATTAGTACCGAAGATAATAGTGCATCTTTGTATCAATTGAATGAAAATGACACATTTTTAGAAAATCCTGATGACCTCAACAATAGCTTTATTCGTAGCGCTTCTAGTGCTGCTGTACCTAATTATAGGGGAATTGGTGGAGGGAGAGAACGAAAAATCAGTGTTCCTACTAGTCGTGGAGAATTAGCAAGAGTAAGATCAGGTAGCTCTCGTAACCAGTTAATGGGCTCATCAACACTTCATTCTGTTCCTGAATCAAATAATGCAATGGATGTATACTCACATAGTAGACTTCCCAGTTCAAGAAGATCTAGACCAACCATACCACGTCGAAGTCCGTCCACAAGCTCCTTCCAATATGTAAGCACACCTTATCATGGAAGCACACTTACGTTACAACCAGAAACCTTTGCAAGTTCATTCAGCCTTAAAGCCAGTAGTTGTGTACAAAAACAGGGTGAAAGCCAAAGCGATATTGTGAAGAAAAATAAACTCTTTGATATTTCACTTCTAAAAGACCCTTTATACCTTGTAATTCTAATATCTAATTCAACTAATGCCATAAGTTACACTAACTTTATTATTTTACTTCCTTCTTATGCTCTTACACTTGGATTTGACAAAAATAAAGGAGCACTACTACTTTCTATTGTATCTGCTTTAGATTTAGTTGGGCGCATTGGTGGATCAGCCTTATCTGATATAAATCTTATTCCAAAGGAATGGTATTTTATAGGTGGTTTATTCATGTCAGGTGTATCATTGTCTTTGCTACCACTTTCAGAAGATTATACTGTGATAAGTATATTTTGTGCCATGTTTGGTTTGGCTTCAGGAGTATATGTGGGAATAACAGCTGTAATTATGGCAGATTTGTTAGGAACAGAAAGATTACAATCATCTTATGGAATATCACTATTTGTAAATGGTATATTACAATTAATTGGACCACCTTTATGTGGTATATGGTTTCAAAGCGTTCATACATATGTGCCAATATTTTTATGTTTAGGAATTGTTCTGGTAGTAGGTGCATCAATATGGGGGATTGTACCTTTTATTAGAAAGATTAAAGATCCTGAGAAAGGTAGTTGTACAGTAGAATCACCTTAACTTACACGTCAATAGATGGTATCGGAAACCATGAATATAATTGTTTTATCGATTACTGTCATAGATAATTTTTTGTATTTATAACTTAAATACGACATAATTTATACTTATTGTTAATACAAGTTACATAATTTAAGTCTTCCTCTTAAATTAAATATGGCACTACTCCATGTACTTACAGTTTTTGCTTTGCGTAAATTAAAGAGGTATAATAAATGTGCTAATAAAGTAATCTAAAGCCAAATTACAATAAAGATGTTACCATTGTTTATGGAGTAGTAATTATAAAGTCTTGCCATGTTTGCTTTTGTGTATGTATATTTTTAATTATTAATTTTTATTAAAATAACTTTGAAGTACTTATAATCCTATTTAATTATCTGAAACCTTTACCTGCCTTACAAGTATTTTATATCTTTATTTACCATCAAATTTAATATTTAATAATTAATTAGATAGATGAATTCTAAAACAATTTTCAATATTGACCTTCATCAAACTGAATCATATCAATATAGGTGCTGATTTTTAACATATTTTTATATGTAGTAAATATATATAATATTACAAATTTAGCTTCCTACTGTAGATATTGTGATACAAAAGATTTTTCATGATTCTACTCAGTGTATTTCTTATTGTAACTTTGACTGTATTAAATAGATAAACTTTGTGACCAATTTAATCAAAATGAATTTTCTTAAATAAATTATGAGTGCCTGTTGTATATAGGACTTTAGAATCTGAATAAACCTTTCAAGTCATTTTGGTTGGTGTTTATTTTGCTTTAATTTTACTTTCTTTAAGTATTTATCAAGTAATGGCCTTTCAATGCTGTATTTTACAATAGCAAGCGAGCCGAAAAGTTTAATGACATTTCCTTCTCTATCAGTTTTTTGAAAAGGTGCTACAAGCGCTTAAAATACAACACAATATTTGGCGATAATAAAATTATTAAACCGATGATATTTAATGTTACCAATATTATTGTTTTAAATAAGATTTTTAGATAGAAAAACACAACCAACGCTTTTACAAAATATAATAAATTATTTTTTGTATAATTACATATAAGGATTTTAATAATATATTTTAATTATAAAATTGGAATAGAAAACATGTATAAGAGTTCTAGTAAAATAGAATGTTTCTGTACAATAGTTAGTTTTGAACGTACTGTATTACTAATTAGTGATGTCTACTATACCATTTTTCCTAGATATCTCATTAAATAAATATTAGTCTAAGAAGCGGCAGTGTTAAAAACCTAAAAATCGTTATATCTTATTATTAGAGGAGAAAATGTTATTTTACTTTTAATTTAGTTTTTGTTGTAGAATACAAAGGCATGGAGATTTAACAAACAAGCATATACACTACACACCTATTGCATAACATTTTTTATTTTAATTTAAAATTTGGCCAAATGCACTATATTTAGTTGCATTTTTCCTAACATTTTTATCATTGTTCATTCTCAAGTACATATGAGGAGTTTTTCAAACCACAAGTACACTTTTATAAAAAATGGAGAGATACTTTAAAATGTAATATATCTAATCATAAATCATTATTACCTAAAAGCACAATAAGTCTATAGAAAACAGTATACGCATATCATGTAATATCATAAATAGAAGTACACGTGTTTTTCTTATTTTTCTCAAAAGTTGTCTTTATGGATAAGTTGTGGTTTGTAAAAAAGCTCCTCATATAGTCATCAGCGACTATGAAGAATTATCTCAAAGTTTATTTAAAAGCTAAACAACTGGAACATCGCACTAATTTCTTACGATGATTTCAAAACTATATTCTCAAAAAGGTAAGGTGCCAAATACAACTAATTCATGCAAGATACCTGAAAGTGCAGAGTCTAGCTGCTAGCTTTGTGCACAACTAGTTATAATAAATTACTAAGCAGAAGTAAGACAAATCAACAACCTCTACAAAAGCAGTTACACTAAAATGCTGTTTATCTGTAACTTAATTTATTGTCATGTAATGTAAATTAATCTCAACTTAAGGTTAAATGATAAATGAGCAGATTAAGATAGAACAGTGATTCTTAACCTAGGGGTCGTGAATATTCTCGGGAGGGGTCATTTGAGATATTTAATAATAATACTACTCTAATATTTTATTTAATTAGTTTAACAGTTACTCATTAAAATTCCGTAAACTTAAATTTATCTTTATTAACTATAGTTTATTTAATAAAGAAGCAAAATTATTAATATTTTTATTAATATAGATAATTTATGGAATAGATAAACTATATTTCTGAGATCAGTGCTGGTTTGTCATAAATAGATAATTTTAATAATTATCTTTGACCACAGGCACATGCTGTTTACTTTCTTGCAAAAGAAGTATTCCAGTGCAAGTATTGACGTAGTGCTTCCACTAGGCTTATGATGTAAACAAAGTGGCTACCTATTTTTATTTGTTGTCAAAATAAGTGTGCAGTTGTAAGATTTAGCAAGACTTAACATTTGAAACTTGCAACATAGGGAACAGCATTTCAAAGCAGGTTTTTGATGTTTCTAATCCCAAGTTACTATTACTAGTTAGTGGGTTTCAGACACACTGGAATCTGTCAATTCTTGTGTCATTTTTTCATTGTTTATCAGCACCGAATTCAGAAATATGGTTTAGCAAGGGTCACTTTAGAAAAATATGAAGTTTTTAGGCTTGCACAACAAACAGGTTCAAGGATAGAATATACTACGTATAAGACAATTTTCAAGAGACTTACTGTTCTTGTGGCTCTGATGTTACTTTGATAATTATAATTAACTTTAATTAATCGTACTAATCATAATTCATAATTGATGGGAAGGAGTTGATCAAAAAGCTAGCAAATCTAGGCCCAGTAGAAGCAAAATGGGATATGTATTAATTATTATTATTATATGTGTATTCAGCCCTCGATGAGTTGATGATTTCAGAGATAATTTCGTAGTCTAAAGTTAACATTGAAAAAAATTTTACATCTAATTGAGCTAAGACTGCATACGATTAGAGCTCGTCATCCTAAAGTTTTATTCCAATGCTAACTTCACACAGATACACTAGAAAGTATCAGTATTAGTTTTTAACATATTTTGTTAATGGATTTCCTGAGAATGATTTATGAGGATGGAGAGAAACGTCACATCAATTGTGAAAAAAATTAAAAAGTTATATAATACATAAGATTTATAATCAGAGGAAGGCACGACCTTGCTGATGGGGTAGTTAAGTACACAATCTCGTATAATCATATATATATATATACATATCAAATTATGGTGATTTCAGGTTTTTAAAGTATAATAAGGTATAAAAGCTAAACATTAAGACCTTATTCACATAGGGCTCTCGAGAGCAGCTAGTGTGAACGATAGTTGAATCATATTAAGATTCCTTCACTTTTCATAAAACGCATTAGAAAATAATAAAACACTGCAGCTAATGGCAGTATATAAATGTATAATTCTTCTTTTTTTCTAAAATTACTTTGTAAAATTATTAAAAAGTTTAGAGATTATATAAGAAATTCAAGTTGATGCATTCAAAATTTAACAAAGATACAGCAATTTAACATATGTAAATTAGTACCGTCAAACAATGTTAATAATAAATTTTATTATTAACCTATCTGGGCTGTATCTTTTGCATATGGGGAATACATACCAAGTGAATTTCAGTGATTTTTAAAAATTAATAATTCAGTTTAATAACTGTAATAATTTTAATTTAAAAACCTGGAATCGTTTTGATTTTCTACATATACATATGACTACACGAAATTGTGCACTTAACTATCCATTCAGGAAGTAGTATCTGCCTATGCTTCTAATTTATAAGAATCAGAAGTTGGGGTAATATCACAAATAATACAACACAATAATACAACATACAACATCTTTATCATTTTGATTAAAACATTTAAAAATTATTAAATGATAACATACAGAGAAATCAATTGTGCTTGGTTAAGTTTGATGTCTGAAGTTAGGTTTTAATTCTTCAATACAAAATGATACTAATTGAATAACAACTAAGACTTTTAGTTGAACATGTGAATTAGAACTAGAAATTGTATGAATATAGGTAAATGTAAATAGGACAGTACAAGCTTCAAATAATCGATCATAAACTAAAGACATAAAAATCTTAGAAATTTAAGTACTCGTTTCTCTTTCCAATGGTAAGTAAATTTAAAAAAAAACAAGTTACTTGCCTTATTAACTTTAAGGTTTATAATCGTTTATGTCAGATTGGTTTTGTTATACCTACAATATTAAGTGTTTTTTATTTGTTGAACCATATTCAACATGTTTTTGAAGCATATTCGTTAATGATGTCATGATTTAACAAAAGAATATAATGAATAATTTCAAGCTGCTATAACTACTATAGGGCAATACAAAATAGAGGTTAGTTCAATGCACAACTAGTAAGCTGGCCATATGCAACAGGCAATATTATTTTGACCATCTATAGCGGCTCTTACACTGAAGCAATCAACAACTAGCAATTGGAAACGCGCAATATTATCGCCATCGGATTGTTTACATTGAATTTAATCAGAAGTCTCACATTAGAGCAACTTGTTATCACTTCTACAAAAACGTTGCCGGTTGCGTTAATATTTGTTGCCGGCGATCTGCCCTGCATGTCGAAAGCCGATTTTATCGTGTCAATATAGAGCAATATTTGCATTATTTTTATAAATAGAGAGAGGAATTTGTATACAACAGACATGATGATCCAGCATTTATTAGAAACAAAGACATATGTGTATATAACAAACTATTATTTATGCTATTAGTATATTAGGAATACTTGTAAATGTTTAATTTTTTTTTATTTACTTTATTAGTTTTATGATTGTGGCCGAAATATAAGTCAAGGCTATAAGGTCAGTGGCTGATGTAATTAAATACGGTCTAAATAAGAAATGTGCATATATTTAGTATAAAAAGAAACGTATTCATTATTGTTATCGGAAGTTGTTAAAATTTTTTGCGTGCAAGGCTGACGCAATTGGAGTATTCTTTCTTCATCTAGCACTTAATAAGTTCGGATGGTTGTTACAATATACATATATTGTTTTTAATTAATCTGTTAATAAATTCGAAGTGCGCTAATTTCTTCGTTGTTATTAAATTTATGTTCCTTACATGCCACCAAATTAAAATCGCATATCAGTAAACAATCCACGATTGTTTGAGATTGTTACACAAACTAAAACGAATCAGTTGCTGCAGTGCTGAGGTGGTTAAAATAATATTGTCTGTTGCTTATTGTTAGTTTGTAGTTGCTAGTTGAGCATTGCCTCAGTGTGAGAGGTTACTATCAACTGCAGCAACTGACTTCTTTTAGTTTGTGTAGCAATCTAAGCAATTATGTCATCATTTGACAACTCTGATTATGCGATTTTAATTTGGTGGCATTTATGGAACAGAAGGCACAAAAGAAGGAAACATTAGGTTAATCTGGCATTTGCAGAATTCCCTTTTGTTGTGATCTTGGCGAGCATAATTATAAATGCACGGATACTTTTCCACTGCTTCCAGAACTTTGATATTGAATGCTAGATCATCTGGCATGTCGTTGTATGAATAATTCAAAAAATTTAAGAAAGTGCCACTCTAGTAATAATAATAATGCTAGTAGTGCTCTATTTACATGATATCGGTTTTCGTATAAGCGATAAGAAGTTGCTCCAGTGTGAGACTCATGATTAAATTCAATGTAAACTACCCGATAGCAATAATATTGCATGTTGTCAGTTGTTAGTTGCTGATTGCTTCAGTGCGAGAGTCGCCTAAAAGGAAACTAGACGACATACAAAGTTTGAAGCAGTATAGTTTTAAAAATACCTATATCAAAATATCAAATTTAATGACAATTAAGTTAATCAAGCTTTGTGAAAACGGCTATAAATGTTTTAAATACCTGTTGCGCGTATTAGTAATTTAAACATCCAATTTTTGCTCTAGCATATATTTTATGTAGCATAGGGAGCAGTTTATGGTAGCATTTGAGGTTATAAAAGTGTCGTCCAGGAACTTTGACAGCAATATGGATTGCCCTATAATGTGTCAATTTTTTTAGGTTAGGTTCAATAGGTTCAAATTCAATGTATGTGATATTAGATGTTTAAGAATGTGATGTGGTGCAGGAAAAACTAGTTTTCATTATTAATTGATAAAACATGCATTGCTGGGCTATATGATTATTATGATTTTTTTAAAGTTGAGTAATAAAAATCCTATACTTTAGAGAACAATGACATCCAACTTTAGTTGTAAAAAATGTTTAAACAAGTAGTAGTTCTTATTTTAAAAAATAGTAAATAAAAAGTTGTTTTTAAATTGAATATTATGCAGTTGGTAAATCAAAATCACGATAAAACATAAATCTTTTTCAAAAATCACAAACACATTTGCTTCTATAAAATATTTTATATTTGGACTATAAATCTTTTAGCAACTATTTTAAATGCATAGAAAGACTCTGTTAGATTGATTGATTAGGTAGATCTGAGTATGACTCGTATAGTTATTCTTTTTGGTTTACCTTATTATTTTCACTTGTAGAAAATGTCTTCAAACTGTTCT
Organism: Agrypnus murinus; assembly: GCA_929113105.1. Classification (NCBI taxonomy): domain Eukaryota; kingdom Metazoa; phylum Arthropoda; class Insecta; order Coleoptera; family Elateridae; genus Agrypnus; species Agrypnus murinus. The sequence goes on along the minus strand of OV816023.1, from coordinate 37,787,312 downwards.
TAGAGAAGTTTTCATCTCACTTTGTAGCACATTCATGATTCAACTGTAACATCATGTTCTAGAAATAAAATGTTAAAACATTTTAAAATGCATGGAATGTGATTGAATAATAAAAAACACCTCTGATTGGAATTCTAACCTCATTCATGACATTGTTCTAACCTTAAAATATGAAAATGTACATCTTTTGCGATTGTGTTTTGTTTAGGGTTGCTGTTTTTGAAAACCTAGTATAAAGGAGGATACTAATCAAAATAGAGAAACTTTGATGAATATAAATAACGTTACCTAAATATTTTAGGTTATAATCCTAGATACGATTTCTGTATGAGGGAGTGGCTAAATATTAGAAAGTTTTGGAGCTCTAGTGTACAGTTAACACATTTCAAGCAAATCTTTAAACACGGAGATATTATACATGCAGTTTCTTGACCTATACATTTTCACTTCTAGAGTTGAATCATTAATACAAGAAATTAGTCTTCCACATCTTAGCATGCTAACCCATCCATATCCACCTGAATAAACAATGCGAATTGAGAACAAGCTTATTTGGCATTTATTACAATAACATATTAGTAGCGCATCCTATCAATGCGTTCTCATTATTTTCATAAAACTTGGAAATCGGGTACGTAACTGAATGCTAGAGTTCCTGTATAATAAATAATAATAGGTTATTATTTATTGTTATACAGGAGCTCGACTGAACCCTTGCATGATCTGCTCACAGTGGATGATAACCACGTGATTCTGAATATATTTTCCCATCTTCAGCACGTGATTTGTAATGACTAATTTTTTCTTGTATTAATGGTTTTACTATAGTCTTATTTTATAGTTGATTTAAAATAACTAATTTAAAAGAAAGTGCTATTAATACTACACATAAGGTATATTATTATTAAAAATCATATACAGTGTGTTTTGCTTCACAGCTTGACCCTCTCTGTCTTTGTTATTTATAGTCCAAGCAATTCCAAATTTTTATCAGTTATAGAATCCTTTAAAAGAAATTCGTGTGTAATTAGAAATTCCATTATTATAATCCACCAGCATACTACAATCAAGAATAAATGCAAATAATCAAAAATTATTAGCTGAAATTATTGGTTGTTGAAAAGGGAGAAACAGTTCGTTTGCTTAGGAAGAAGCAGTTTCAAACTAATTGTTTTTTTCAAGTCATAATTAATGAATCTATAAGCAAAATGAACTTGATTGAAATTTTCTTATTCATATAAGCTTAACGCCCAGCATCCTATTTATAGGACACTAAGTTTCAGATGTCTTAAATATTAGTAAAAATTACAAGAAAAATAAATATTATTTTAAGGGTCATTGTAGAATTGTAGAAACAATTGTAACCATAGCAATTTACCAGATAAATTTAAAAGGAGGTGAAAATTGTTGGTATTGCTATATTTATTTATTTCTGTATTTTATGTAGTATCTTTTTACAAAATTGAAAATCGTTTCACAAGGAAGTTATTGTATTCTTTCACAAACTGAATCTGTGAAATGTTTTCTGAATAAAAGTCCAATTGAAATAAATAGTCATAGATATCACTCCGAATATACGTGTTTGATGTGTTTTCTGACACTGTAAATGTAAAATGTATTTTGTAATTTAAAGTGTGTAATTCTGTAGTCTTACTAAAACCGGAATGAAGTGAAATGGGATGTGGGAAATGGCTTACTTTCTA